>WAAB01010608.1:0-82840 GCA_013389865.1 Piaya cayana
GCTGAAGTGACTAGTGTTCAAGAAGCAGTTCTAAAGATTTCGGGGCAGGACACGTGGCTAATCACCATCTGCAGAACTCCACTTACTCATCTGGAGGTTTTGGTTCTTTATGGAACAGCAGAAACAACTCATTGGAAAGATCACACGCTGGTGCTGTGCAGACTGGGGAGCAGTACAAAGGTAGCCAGTCTGCTTTTGTGGACACGAGATACAAGGAGCTCCTACAGCAGAGGGTAAATATGGGCCCCTGGCAGCTAAGTCCTGTTTCATGACATCATATGCTAGCGGCACAGGACAAAGCTACAAGCACACATGTCCACACAGTCTTTTGGGAGCTGCAGATGGTCCAGGCTGGTGTATCAGGCCGTCCTGCTGCTAATTTGTCAAACAGCACCAGCACCTCCTATAGGAAAAGCCGCAGTCACACTCCTGTGGTATTTATAACTTTTATTTGCAATACTTTAGGTCCAAGTTTCAAACTGCAATATTTTTACACTCAAGACACAGTCATGCACAATCCATATTTCAATTTTCTATTGCTTCAACCACAATTTAAAATAACTTAATATTGGAAACAAACCCCAAAATCTTAAAAAAAAAGGATGCTGAGGTCAGTAAGATGGATCCATGCCATCAGCACATTTACAAAGTAAATAACTTAGCTCTCTTTTTAAAAAGATCAGTTACCTCTTAATCCAAAGTTACAGAAGATTTTTCACTACACATTTGTTTTTACCTTTTGCTTTTTTCTGTTTTTTCTTTTTTTAAAATTTTTTTTAACAGATAACACGTCCTAAAAAAAGGAATGTACAGCAAAATGAGATACATTTCTGATAAACAATGAAAATGTAGGCTCCTCCTCTGTTTATTTTTGTCTGGATAGCCTGAAGGAAAAAAAAACCTAGCAGACACCATTGTAGGTGTAAACTGGTTGTTTCAGACTAAAGTGGAGTTTAGCATTGCTTATATCTCGATCCAGCCAAGAGTTGCAGAAGTCTTTTGTAGATCTTCCCAAATGTGTGTCTGTATGCACAGCACCTGCAGTGCAGACGCAGCACCAGTGCAACCAGAATAACTCCCAGTGTGGCCACGGAGTCTAGGCTCTGCCCGAGGAGGAGCTGCTCTCTTCACTGGGGGCTACAGTGTGTGCAGTCCTTGCTGCTACTTCCCATCTATAGCAGCTCCCCTCTCACTTGCTTACCTGCTAAGGCAGATCCCAGCAGCTTACCAGAGTTGCTCCTGAAGAGCTGAGAGGCCTTTTTTTTTCCCTGTTGCTGTGCTACAGACTGATTTAGCAGCATTGCTTAACACTAATATAAACAGTGCACCTTAGGCTGAAAGGTCAGAGATCTCAGCAGACATGGATGTAAGAGATTTGCATGCTTCATGTTTGCTATGCTGATCTGCTGCTGATCTGGACAGCTTTGCGTGACGGAGAACAAGAGCGATGGGCAGCTCCCTCCCACCCACTCAGCCAAGGGGCACCTCTGGCCACTGGTACCCAGGGTGTTATCAGCTTATTACGCAAAGAGTTCTGTTGTCACTGAAGCCAAACACCAAATGCTCGCTGACTTCAGTGGGAGTAGCAGCAGCGCCTGCATCTGATCCCAAAATCTGTGGCTAGGCTGAACAAATGACACACAATATGTAGCAGCAAAAGGACCCGACTTTAAAACCAACCTGCCACTATTCCCTCCTGTTTGCAATTGTGCTGCACCAGCCTGAGGCATCGGCGAGCCCTCAGTACAAGTACACGTGTCAGGTGACAGGCCCTGGGCTTTGGACGGTATGCACCAAATGGAGGCGAGAACACTCCAGACCACACCTGCAGATTCAAAAGGCAGCTGTAAACAGGCAGTTTAAAGAGCAGAGAAATGAGGACCACAAGCACTTTATCTGAGGCAATTACACAGTCCTGGTTAGCAGCCACTGAGCACAGGAGGAACAGAGGGCACAGAAAGGGACAAAATCAGTTAAGCACAGAATCATCAAAGAGCAAGACCTGTGAGAAGTAAGACTCTGCTTCATTTCTCTTTTCTGTTTGAGCCCCTGAAAGGAGTGAAGGAGAGAGGGGAGGTGACACAAACAATACTTATGTTCTCAGTTCACACTCTTCCCTCCCTCAATGTTACAGAAGGAATTTGAGTTCTCTCTGAGTAGTCTGGTTTAGTGTTAGCAGCTTAGCACAAGTACCTGAAGTAGTTGAAGCCTTAGGCTGCAAAAGCTGACCAAGAATTTTCTGATAAAAGTAAAGCTGCTAACACAAAAGTATCTGAATTGGGCAGGCAGAATCACAGCTGCATTAGGCTGCAAAAGACCTTTAAGATCATTAAGTCCAACTCTTAGCCTTGCACTGCCAAGCCACCGCTTAGCCACAGTCCCCAAGCAGCCTATTCCAGTGCTTGACAACCCTTTCTGTGAAGGTATTTTTTCTACTATCCAATCTGAACCTCCCTGATGCAACTTGAGGCCATTTCCTGTCATCCAATTGCTTGTTATTTACCTCAACAAACCAGCACCCACCTCATTACAACCTCCTCTCAGGAAGCTGCAGAGAGGGATGAGATCTCCCCTCGGTCTCCTTCTTCAGGCTAAACTGGGCCACTGCTGGCTCATGTTCAGCTGCTGTCGACTAGCACCTACAAGTCCTTTTCTGTCAGATATGGGCAGAAGATAAGAATCAAGGAGACAAGTCCAAGAGAGTGACGTAACTTTAGAAGAAGGCCAGACCTGTGACAGTGAAAACCAGCAGTAAGTCAAGAGCCCACTGACCAGAATTAAGTGATTGGATGTGGGCATCAGGTGCTGGGTGATATGGGTATCGAGAGTCATGAGTTGGGGTGGGAGTTCCTCTCTGGAGGCACCCAACTCAAGTCATCACCTGAGAACTAATAACAGAGAAATCAGAAGCCTTCAGTCAGACCTCACGTTAATCAGCAGACCCTACTTATGGTGGCCAGCATGTGTAAACTTGTAACTGCGATTCAAAGGTGGGTGCGTATGTACCCAACACCTCTTCTGACTCACATCCACAACTGCCAACACAGACCTTTGCGACCAACCACAGTGCTTTTTGCTCTGTGTAACCCAGGCAAGGCAAATGTAGCCAGTGTGGAAACCAGGTGTGATGCCCAAGCAGCTGTGAACACGGTGCCTCTCAATGAGAGCAGGAGGCACCTGATACACAGGTGCTGCAGCTGATGTGGGTTCTGCTGGGAAACTGTCCAGTCCAAAGCCACTGTGCTCACAGGCTATTAAAACAATTAACAACAATTTTCCATATTATTGACTTTAACTAGTGTTGTTGCCCCCGGATTCCTCAGATTCTAGCACTAGTGCTCACTAGGAAGAATTGCCAAGCAGAGAGAACGGTTCATCCCCATCCTGCAGTCCAAAGAGCACTCACAAGGAGTGTGTAGGCATCCCTCCTTCTCTTACCTATGATAACATTTTATCTTTTGAAATGGCTCTTGTCACCCAAAAGTGCACCCAACCGTGGGTAGGCCCAGGCCAATAACAGATTATACACACAAGGCACACCTGGGATTACAGCAATCAGCTCTAAACCACATCTAGAGAGGATGTATAAGCAGCATTCTGCACGCTTCAGCCAGAAAAAGAAAATTACCCTGTCAGCTCAAGGATGGACACAAAGAGAGGTTTTGAAGATCCCTGAATTACAAATCACACTCAATGAAGTCTTGGGTGGTTTGTTTTGAAACACAAAGTTGCTTCCTGAAAACTGTGGGGCTCAAATTTGAGATATTTACATGGTCAGGGAGAGGGGAAAAACCAAACCAAACAACTGTAACACTTATTTATGAGTCTTCATCAGCTCACCTCATCGCCCAGCTGCTGCATGTCTGCACATGAATGAACAACAGTCGCATGGACCACAAACTTGACAACATTTAGCAAGGCAAAGCTGGCATTAGTGTGCGTGCCCTGGACATCAAGGAAAGCAACACTGGCTCCTGTATTTAATGGTGGGTGAGAGAGAGCACTCTCTAGATCTTTGCTCACTGCACTTCCTTTAGGACCGGACTCAGAAATACCTGTATTTACAGGCTCAGCATGAGGAACACTCAGTAGCCACAGCAGTGGCGATACACTGGAAATAAATAAGTACCATGCGGACAGTAGGGCAAGGGGCCATTTCCCACGACTACAGGACAGGAGACAGGTATGTCCTTACCTCCCTTCTTGTGGCGAATGGAATGTACTTTGTTTTCAGTGGTAGGACATGGGGGGAGACTGACCAAAAGACCTGCTGAAGTGCAGCCACCAGCCTCGAGAAAACTCAGCACAAACAGCTAAAAAGAATACTGGAGTTCATCAGTGCGCAGTGCGAGTCGGCCAACCAGTAGCCAAGGACGGAGAATAAACACACACAGACTTACAAACACGCTGCACGCAAGAAGTGAGAGCGCAACCCTGGCCCAAGTTTGTGATCAAACTCCGAGAGCACTGAGAGACCCACCGCTGTGCAGGCTCCCAGGACAACATGCAGGAGCTGTATGGAATTTTACAGAGGTATCATCTTTTTTTTAAAATTTTTTTCTTATGTAAATAACTTTCCTGTGCTTCTCAAACTTCCCTGACTTTACTGCTCTCATGCTTCTGTCCCAAAACACCTTGTGAAACCACAGCAAGCTATTGGGTCACTTTCACACATTTTCATTGAAGGGATGGGAATCACAGTCACGCTCTGCACAGGGTTTTTTGCCATTTAATGAATCTAAACCCAAAGACAACCAATCTTTTAAAACTTTGGAATGGAAGTGTTTGAAACCTATTTAACTAGGCAGTATGCAGCAGAAACAGCCTATTTCTAATCCTTCAAATATATATATATATATATATATAAACCTAATTGCTTAATGTGAGGAGAGCAGTCAAGAGAACCCGAGATAGTTCCAGAGATTTTATAGCATCATCTCTTTTCTGCAAGGTCAATCCTATTATCAAGTCTAACCTACTGTGCAAGCCTGTAAGTAACACACAAGATCTGCCCCTCTCAGGACTAGGTTTGGGTTTTTTTTAAACCTATTAATATGCCTTCTCCACATTCGCTGTCACAGCTGGAAGGATATAAACGCAGCTGCCATCTTTCAGTACCTGGTGACTGAGAATTCAGCTGCAGAGCCGCAAGGATGCTGGAGGTGTGTTTCCCCGCATGTCACCAGTCTCAGGTGGGCAATTACAGGCCATCTTGAAAACAGCCGCTGGCAGGTATTACTGCTGTTGAATCCTGTCTGCCNTGCAGGCTCCCAGGACAACATGCAGGAGCTGTATGGAATTTTACAGAGGTATCATCTTTTTTTTAAAATTTTTTTCTTATGTAAATAACTTTCCTGTGCTTCTCAAACTTCCCTGACTTTACTGCTCTCATGCTTCTGTCCCAAAACACCTTGTGAAACCACAGCAAGCTATTGGGTCACTTTCACACATTTTCATTGAAGGGATGGGAATCACAGTCACGCTCTGCACAGGGTTTTTTGCCATTTAATGAATCTAAACCCAAAGACAACCAATCTTTTAAAACTTTGGAATGGAAGTGTTTGAAACCTATTTAACTAGGCAGTATGCAGCAGAAACAGCCTATTTCTAATCCTTCAAATATATATATATATATATATATATATATATATAAAAAAACCTAATTGCTTAATGTGAGGAGAGCAGTCAAGAGAACCCGAGATAGTTCCAGAGATTTTATAGCATCATCTCTTTTCTGCAAGGTCGACCCTGTTATCAAGTCTAACCTACTGTGCAAGCCTGTAAGTAACACACAAGATCTGCCCCTCTCAGGACTAGGTTTGTTTGGGTTTTTTTTAAACCTATTAATATGCCTCCTCCACATTCGCTGTCACAGCTGGAAGGATATAAACGCAGCTGCCATCTTTCAGTACCTGGTGACTGAGAATTCAGCTGCAGAGCCGCAAGGATGCTGGAGGTGTGTTTCCCCGCATGTCACCAGTCTCAGGTGGGCAATTACAGGCCATCTTGAAAACAGCCGCTGGCAGGTATTACTGCTGTTGAATCCTGTCTGCCTCACAGGAACTTTGATTTAGAGGGGGAAAAAAAACCTAGATTCACTGATGCAAAGAAGCATAAAAATAGTATATAATAAAATAAAAAGTAAGGCCTTTTATTACAATAGTTGCCTTTGAAAAGCCAGTGCCAATGAAATTCTTTACAGGGTGTGCACACTCAAAAATGATGCTACCATTTGTTTTTCCTGGTTTTCATATCTTTTAACTTCTGGGAGGTTGTGGTGTTATTTTTTTTTTCTTAAAGCAGAAGTGCTGAAACACTTTTAGGTAAAAAGAATAAACAGAGAAAAACCCCAATCAAACAGTGCAGTCTGTCAACATAAGGATTTCTATCGCATGTCCAACCACCATGCCATAAGAAAGTGTTTTCCTTTTAAAGGACATCTGTCTGTTCCTTGGCTGGTAGGAAACAAGAAGAGCTATACTGGCAACAGAAACTGTCACTTGTTTCATAACTTCTTACATGGGATATGAATGTTTCATTGTGAGGAATGCTTTAGGAACTGGGAGCAGCCCACCTCAAGCCTGAATTACCCTCTGCCCCTGATGGACAGCTTGAGCTGACAGAGAAAAATAGGACAAAAAAGAACCAGAACCTTATGAATGTAATAGAATTATTTAGGTTGCAAGGGACCTTTCAGATATCAAGTCCAACTGTTAGCCTGCGTCTCTAAGCACCACACCTATACGTCTTCTCAATCCCTCCAGGGATGGCAACTTAACCACTTCCCTGGGCAGCCTGACAACCTTTTCTGTGAAGAAATTTTTCCTAACATCCAATCTAAACCTCTCCGATGCAACTTGATACCATTTCTTCTTGTCCTATTGCGTGTTACTTGGAAGAAGAGACCAACACCCACCTTGCTACAACCTATTTTCAGCAGCAGAGAGTGATGAGGTCTCCTCTCAGCTTCCTCTTTCCCAGGCTAAACAAACCCATTTCCCTCAGCTGCTCTGCATAACTCCTGTGTTTCAGTCCCTTCCCTAGCCTCATTCCCCTTCTCTGGACACGCTCCAGACCCTCAATGTCTTTCTCGTACTGAAAGGCCCAAAACTGAACGCAGAATTCAAGGTGCAGCCTCACCAATGCTGAGTGGAGGCGGATGATCCCCTCCCTGGTCCTGCTGGCCACCCCCTGGTGTCATCTGTAAATTGACTGAAGGAGCACTCAATCCCCTCACCCAAATCACGGAAAAAGATATTAAACACAACCAGTCCCAACACTGAACTGTTAGTTTCCCTTGCTGTGTGCACTGGTGTAGAGGCCCTTCAGCTGGGCTATTGATCCCACCACATTTCTTGGGGGGAGAAGCCCTAATTCCTACCTGACCAATCTCAGGCACCTCCATGGTTTCTAAAACATCAATAATGGTCTTTGCTGCCACGTGGATCTCCATTCCCTCCCTACTCCAAGACAGCAGACCAAGGACCTCACTATCATACCACCTCTTGCAAGCCTGGTTTTATCCTTTCCTTCCTTCAAATTCAGTTTAAAGTTGGTTCAACAACTCTTGTGCACAGATCGTTTCCACACTTTGAGATGGGTGTACCCCATCTGTCACCGGCAGGTCTGGCATATAACCCACTCATGACCAAAATCCCCCAAATTCTGCTGGTGACACCACAGTCAAGGCCAGGGATTGATCTGCTGGCTCTTCCCATTTATTCCCTCAACATTCCCTGCAACTGGAGAGTACTACTTGTGCTCCTGATCCCTTAACCAGTCATCCCAAGGTCCTGAAGTCTCTCTTGATTGCCCTTGGCCTTCACTGCTGCCCATCTAAAAATTCAATATTGGATAGTAATCTAAGGGCCACACCAAGGAAGGATGTTTTCTCTTCACATCTTTAGCCCAAGACTCACGGTGGGTGCAGAGCTTGGCAAGGTCGTGGCTTTCAGCCAGGTGGGGACCACTGCTCCCTGGCTGAGCTGGCAGAGCTTCAGCACTCTTCCCACCCAAACTGCTGCACTGTGTGCCTGGGCTGATGCACCATTCCCTGTTTTCCTGCTCCCTAGGGGCTCCTTTAGACATCTCCTCAGGCACTGCCTGCTCCTGGCTGATCACTCTGCTCCCCTGAGGCTCTCTTGGTTCAAGAAACCCTCTGCACACTGCAGATCTTGCCAGCACCGCAGCTGTTTGCCTCAGCACATTATTTAGGCACCCAAAAATCAGAGCTGTTGTGCTCCCCAGGAAACCGGGAAAGGTTAATTCATACTTAGCTGCCATAACTCAGTGTGCTGCCTCCTTCGGTGGCCTCAGCCAAAAACACGGGTGAGCAAGGGTAGGTTAGTTGGCAGATTAACGACAGCTGCAACACAAAGACTGTAACTAAACAAGAAGCCAAAATCCAAACAAGCTAACGGCCTAACTCAAGAACCTTTGGAGGACCAGGCCTAAACATGAAGATCTACAGCAGGAAGCTGGTTTATTCTTCTTTTTTTTAAATCACTGTGTGATTGTTGCTTCAATTATTGTTTTGAAGGACTCTGATTAGTTGCACTACTGAAATACAGCAACAATTACTCCATGCAAATGCTTTTTCTGAGTGAAGCTGCTTTGCATGTTTCTTTCAGAAACTTATAAATAAAACACAAATTGCATACTTCATCTATTCTGCTCCCTTACAAATCAGGATTCCCTCTATTCCAGCAACTCAGAGCTGCACTCGGCAGTGCTTGCTGTATGTGGCACAGCAGAAAGGCTTCACGTCCCTGAACATGTCTGCAATCCACTCTGCATTTCACCTGTTTGCTCTCACTCAGTGCCAAACCACAGGTTTTGATATACTTGCTCCCAGAGCTGTCTGCAGCACTGGCTCATGCGTATCTGAGCTGTGGAAGTTCTCACTCACTTGTGTTGGCCTCGTGTGCCCAAGGACACTCACCTGCGCACGAGCCCATGGGGCAGCTGGGCTCCATCCCCCTCTGCCGACAGGGGTGCAGACACTACTACCCTTTCCCAGGAGCTACAGGATGACTGGGAGAGCAGCATCCTCAGCAGTGACACCACCGCTCAGGCTCTGGTGTGCTCCTCTCTCCTCCTGCCCAGACTCTAGATGGCTCCAGGCTGGCTCCGATACGGGACGGTCAGCCTGGGCCCACGAAGAGGCAAGTGCCCAGTGCCAGAGCCTCCTTCCAGCCTGGCTCTGCGGATGCTGAGGCTGCTCTGTGCTGTGGAAGGGCTCCGCTGGGGCTCAGCACCAGGCAAGGCTGGGCCTGCTCTCACCTCTCACTTCTCTTTGCATCAAACAAGACTTTTCTGAGCACAATGACTGATCTTTCTGCTTTTCCATTTTACTAAGGCTCTCATCCAGGCAAACAGGTTACAATTAGTTATACAAAGCAAACTGTCAAGAACCGAACCACTACATATTCACAGCTGAAATCCTGTATCTCAACAGGATGATTTGTCTGCCCTGCTCTTGATTTGTTTTTGACTGGAAATGCAATTTCACTTTCTTCCTCATCTAAAAGTACCATGACTGGGCAAATACCAGCGAGTGGGCTGTACTGAAAAGGCAGTGCAGTCTGGAGCTTATGAATGAATGAGACCCTTCTCCAATTCCAAACAATATTTTAAAAAAAGAACCCAAACATGAAAAAGACTTTCTGTCTTTTAGAAACAACTGACAATTTAAAAGTGAATGTACAGCTTATTCACAGGGTGAGAAGGAAATCTTCCGACTGAACTTGCTTTACCTTGGAAATGGCTGAGGCAGCAAAGCATTTTCGGTCACCACCTCTCTGTCTTAAGCCCTGTTTCATTTTAAAAATAAATTAAGGAGCCAGAAAGCAGGAAGAAGACAAATTATAATTTTTTACTCCTTGAGGGACCTGGGTTGTTCTCCCTCCTGCCACCATGACTGTGACCATTGGTTTGTTCATCCATCCATCTGTCCTGCAGCACAAGAGTTGAGGTTTAATAGAGTTTGTGTTCTCAGTCCTGTTCTGAGCTGGCATGGGAGAAAGCCGGCCTGAAGCGCTAGCGGCTGCTGTTCTTAATCGCTTCCTTTGCTGCAATGATCAGAGGAGTCAGGCTGGAGAGAGGCTTGGCTAATTTTAAAAATGGATGCTGCCCAAAGAAAAAAAAGATACAAACCATTACTTTCCAAACTCAGTTACTCAAGGGCTCAGCAGTACTTCTCTGGTCACTGGGAGTCTGCAGAAATCAGACTGAGGGGACCATCTGCACCTGCACCTTCATGTCCCGTACACTGCTATCACAAGCAAACATGGCCCATAATCCTCTTAATTCAGTTATCAAGGTGTCTGCAGCTTGCTGGGAATTTGGCCCTGCCAGCACTCTGGGAATGCTGCCTGTGTCACAGGTCTTTATTCCCTCCAGGAAACTTACTTTGGTTCCTGTTTTCTAAAGACATGGACTATTTTAGTTGTCAAAAAGATGAGACGCATAAACCATTTCTCTTAGAAATGTCTATCTCAGTAGTCTTTAGGCCTCTGTGTTGTTCTGAAAACCACTGAGGTGCAGGTTTTCAGTACCAAGACAAAAGCAGGGAGGTGAGTGAGAGAGCACTCACGGACTCAACTCTGGGTTGCAGCGAGAGCAGCGTCTCCCATCCCATCCCATCTCATTCCATCCCATCTCATTCCATCCCATCCTGTGCTGGTTGGTACCTTCACATCAAGGACAGCCCAGCCCCAGCAACACGTGCTGCAACTCCCTTTCTCCCACCAAACCTGGCAGTGAACCTGTAGTTCTCATCTACTCAACTGTGCCAGACAGCAAATGGAGGTGTGACAGGTCCCACTACGCTGTCCCTGTTCTGGTGGCAGAAATCTCTCAGAGTGGGGCAGGATGGACAAGCCAGGGCTCCTCTGATGCTCACACAGCCCCTGCCTTCCCACAGCCAAATCTCTGACCGCTTGGCTGTGACTGATTTCAGCAGGTTCCTCCCTGGTCACATCTCCGTATATGCTGGCCACCACCCAGGTCTCCATACGTGGGTTCATCAGCTTCAGTTATTTTGCCACCATGTAACACTGAGTATACTACTGAGATACACAACAGAGCCAGAAAAAAGATCAGGGGGCTGGAGCACCTCTGAGGACAGGCTGAGACAGTTGGGCTTGTTCAGCCTGGAGAAGAGAAGGCTGGGGGGGGGACACTATATAGCAGCCTTCCAGCACTTAAAAGTGGGCTGATAAGAAAGATGGGGAAAGAATTTTAGCAGGGCCTGTTGCAATACAACGAGGGGTAATGGTTTTAAATTGAAAGAGGGCTCATGTTGCCAGAGAGGTGGTAGATGCCTCATCCCTGGAAACATTTAAGACCAGATTGGATGTGGCTCTGAGCAACCTGCTCTGGCTTAAGATGTCCCTGCTCACTACAAGGTGTCAAACTGGATGGAATTTAAAGTCCCTTCCAATCCAAACTATTCTATGACTCTACTTATTTTCTACTGAAAAAGCAACAAGACTGGACACTAGTATGAGGGGGTTCCATCCTTTGTGCTTAGCTGATGCAAAAACTGTGATGGCATATAGCTGTTTCACTTGCAGCCACTTTACCTGCAGAAGTTCCTTGGCAGATCCTCTCCTGTCCACGTCCATCTCCAGGCAGCAGTTCAGAAAGTCACGAAACACAGCGGAAAGTCGCTCGGGGTTTTGCAGCTCCGGCGTCCCATTCGTAGCTATCAGATACAGCGCCTAAGCAAGAGGGAACACGAGACTCCACCTTTTTTTCACATCCGTAATCGCTCACATAAACCTCATTTTTTAAGGCCCAGTCTCCAGTGGCAGTTTACTCCCTGGCAGAAGGTTAGAGATGATTTTTCTATACCAGCAGAAAGAAGTCTTGATGCAGACACAGCCCTTCCAACATCAACATGATCTCATCTCAACAGCCGATTTCATTGGCTGACCTAGTTAATGTGAACTACATCAGCAAAAGCACGTTTTGCTTCTCCAAGTATTGACACCAGATTTACAGGCTATTTTAAAGACTGAATTCAGTCTAACTATATTATTTCAAAGGATTGTTACATAAAATGTATCTCTGCAGTGCTCATTGGACCCTGAAGTACAGCTTCCATACAACAAAGGTAGTCATTTTTTTTTCTCTTTTCTTAATAAAAATGGTAATCAAATGAAAAAAGTAGATCTTATATCTTGGGTAGAAAACCAGAAACATTTGGAACCTCAGTTTCAACACAGACACAGAAGTTGAAAGCATAAACATATTAGGATTAAATGCATAATGCGGCAGACAGGAGCCACCTGCAACTATGTCTGTCAGCAGTCTCCAAACTCCAAATTGGCTTCACTTATGTGGTAAAAGAAAAAAGTTAACTGGTCTAATCAGAAAAAATGAGTAATTCCATCCCTATGGTAACCCTGCGCTAATTCTAACACTTTAACAAATTTATTAATGATGTTCCCATCATAGAAATTGCCAGGGAAGAAATGGGAGGCTTTGACAGTTGGGTTGTTGAAAGCTCAGGCTTGGTGACATGGAGAAAGTGCTCAGGCTACGAAAGAAATATGTTAACAAAGTATTCCAGCAAAAACAGACAAGGAACAGAACAGACTACTTTGCCTTGAAACTATAACCTTCATGCTTCATGCAAGCTTCCCAGTGAGAAGAACTGAGGGGCAGCTCATCTCCCAAACCCCTTGTTTTAGAAAAGGTTTTATGGGATTTTTTTTTGGTTTGTTGTTTGTTTTTTTTTGGGAGGGGAAGATAACATCAAATCTGTTACACTTGTTTCACATTTTCAGGGTCATCTTCACAGAGAGAAGAGGTGGAACAACTTAGAACCCAAAGCAAAGAGCTACCTGAGAACTTGGAGCATTCTTCTCTGTTAAGGGCTGAGTCCTCTCTGAATTCCCTTCCATAATGTGCATAAACGTCCAGCTGCTCCTCTGATTGCACAGTCATCTATAGCCTAAGCTAAGCTTTGGTTTCTTCAGGAAAGCCAAGGATGCTCACTTCCACGCAGCTGACAGCGTTCATGTCTTCCTGACATTCCAAGGAATTACAATGTGAATTTGGAAAGCATGGACCATATCCAGTGTGGTTCACTTGTAATCAAGGTCTAACATGCTCAGAAGCTAGAGAGATGAGTTCATTCTGCTTTTGAAGATGTTATTTAGAAACACGAGACAAACATTTTGAACTATTCAAACTTGAATGTGCATAATACGTCTAAAATACATAGTAGTAATAATAGAAATGGACCTAGGAATCTCCCATAAAAATATCTATCACGATAATAACAGCTCTGCACGACTGGCATTTAAATAGACTGTGACCAAACTGACTTTGTTGTCATCCTCTTGAATACAGAGGAAAATTTCCAAGCCTAAAAAGGCAAATGAACTATACCACAGTAAAAAAAAAAATAAAGGGAAGTTTCCTTACTTTTCCCAGAACATAAGTGTCACAAAATCAGTTTCAGCCGCTAGACACAGTGGTGAGCTGGAGCACCTGTCCTCACTGTGTTTAAATCGTGCTACTCCTGTGGTAAAGGAATACAGCACCTGGTTCAACCATGGAAACCATCTTCCAGCTCCAATCACCTGACTGTGAAACAGGAGCGCCAGGACAAATGAAGCTCTTTTAGTGCCTGTGCCTTCACAGAACGCGGCTCATGAGGAACAGCCATCTCTGGTGAGATACTGCACTTCTGAAGTATTTCTATGACAACAGAAAGGGTCTGGGGGAAGCACAAGTACCTTCTTCTCAAGGATCCTTTTGTTTCCTATGATGCAGCTGGCAGAGAAAACCAAGTACAGCACAAAGGAAATGAGTGTTTGCAGTAGCTGCAAAGGGGCAATAAGCTCATTCATTTGTTTTAAGGTACCGAGAAACAAGAATGAATTTAGTGTACAACTATAGCTGCAGTCCATGAAACCGATATCCTGAAGTTACCCAGGCCACCCAGACACACGACAGAACAATTCACTGATGCTTTAGAAGCCTGAAACTGTAGAAGAGCCACAGCATTCAGAAAATATATTACAGTTTTGAGGAAAATTGATGTGCTGTGGTTAATAAATGAAAAGTAAACTGAAATGTTTAGGGTTTGGTTTGGGTGTTTGGGGTTTTTTCTGAAACTGAAGAAGTCCAACCTACATTTTGAAGGGCATTTATCCCACTAGCACTGGCCCCTCAGGCCCTAAGCATATGTCTGATGGAAGGAAATCATACCATCACAGAAATATCCAGGACACTTATTGGCTAGAAAATCATTTCTTCCTGTGAGTTCAGCACAGGCTGGGAAGAATGTGAGCAACACAGGATGCGCTCACTCCACACATGGAAAATAACAAATGCATCTACATTAAGACAGCTGTTAACTCTGTGATTAATGATCCTCTAATGCCCTTGCAATTTATTTCTGTATTTAAATTAGTGTCAGTAACTGAAGTGTCTACGTGCCTTCCATTATTAAAATAATCACTCATAAAAATGAAAAAGCATCCTTTTGTTTCCAGGCTTTGCAGAATTCCCTGACTGTGCTCTAAGTGTGACTTATTAAACCCAGCAACTACTGTGTGCCATCAGCTAAAAAAAAATCTGCTGAAAATCACTTCTTGCTAAGAAACTCTCATGTCTGGATGCAGCTCAGAGCTCTTGCTGAAGTGTCTGATTCCACGTACAACAGCAGAGGGAACCTGTCCTTGTTGGGGTTGATTTACCTTAATAAAACCAGGACTTCAGGCAGTCTGTCACAAGCTGTTCACTGTTCCCAGCTCAGGGGCAACAACCTCTGCAAGAGCCCAGGAAGCTAATACAGATGGTACCAACTGTAGATGCCTGACTTCAACCTACTGCAATTTTACTCAAGACACCTGAAGATGCCTTCAAGCTCTAAGTGTTCAAGTTGGTTTTATCACCAGTAGGAGATGAGCAAAATGGAGAAAAAGAGCGTCTCAAGCAATTTGGGTAAGGGCAGAAAGAGCTGAATTTGAGTTTGGTCAGAGATAAGAAATCCTGTTATCTTTCTAAGAGTTGACCTGGGACTTCTCGAGCAGCCCTATCAACATTTGAGATGAAGGAAGCAGGGAATTTTCAGCACCCACACTAGTAATGCTAATTCTCTTCTTCCACTTCTGCTGCCTTATACAAGGCAAATGCATTTTTTGCAAAGGTTTTCCATGGAAGCAAGGGGAACATAGAGTCCTCTTTTATTTCATGAAACTAAGCAAAACTGGTGATGTGCAGAAGTGTCTGCTGGTCAAATTGGGCTGCAGGGACACCGGCCTCTTGATGCTCCGCCAGCTGTGGTGCACTCTGCTGATGCAGCATCAGTCTGACTCCAAACCCGTTCCTTCCACATCTCCCCTGACGAGGTGGCTCAGCACACATTGCTCCATACGTGTGCACGGGATCCAAAAACCCCAGGACACCCACCAAACTAAAAGAAGTCTTCTAAGGAAACTCAGGAACAATTTCTTCAAAAAGAGTGATGACTGGAATTTCAATAGTTGTTGTATTCCTTCCTTAAGCAGCACGCTGGGAGGGCATTTCCTGACCTTTCTGTTCCTTTCAGTCTGTGAATCGCAGTCTGGGTGCCACAGAGCAGAGGAAGCGCAGCCTTACTGCTACAAGAAAAGCTACAGATTGTGCTCTGTTTTAATTCCAGCCTTAAGAAAAACTATCTATGTACATACATAGTTCAAAATGAATTCCCTTATAAATTCCTGCATCCTATCAGGAATTAACTGTGCTGTGTTTAACTTTCTTTCAGCTATCACAGAATCATAGAATAGTTTGGGTTGGAAGGGACCTCAAAGCCCATCCAGTTCCAAACCTCCTGCTGTGGGCAGGGACACCTCCCACGGGATCAGGGGCTCCAAACCCCATCCAACCTGGCCTTGAACCCCTCCAGGGATGGGGCAGCCACAGCCTCCCTGGGCAACCTGGGCCAGGGCCTCACCACTCTCAGCGTGAAGTAATTCCTCCTTATGTCTTATGTTCAACCTGATGTGACTGGGATTTTGTCTCATGGGACATGAAACAGACAGACAGTGGTACCTGATTTTATGTGCACCTTACCCTGAGAGGATTTTCATTAAGGTAAGGAGGTTCTCCTTCCACCATTTCTATTGCCATGATCCCTAGTGACCAGATGTCCACTTTGGGACCGTACGCTTTTCTTGTCACCACTTCTGGTGCCATCCAGTAAGGAGTCCCGACCATTGTGCTCCGTTTACTCTGCTCAGGGGTGATCTGAGCACAGAAGCCAAAATCAGCTGAGGAAAAAAAAAAAAGTATTGTTAGAGCCAGCTTGAATTATGAAACCAAGAAAAAGAAATCCAGCTCTATGCTTGAGAATGCATTGTTGAATCTAGCTGGAAAAAGCATCCGTGCTCTGTTCACTTGGTGCTGTAGCAAGGAAATATTGAATTGGCCACTTAAAAATCCCCTCACGTTCCACGCAGTGGCTTTTATTCACTTGAAGCTTTAGATTGCAACTCCCTCCCTCTGGAAGAGACATACACAGACCAAAGCCACTCTTTACACCTTTTTCCTTTCTATACTTCTCTGCATGTTGGAATTGTGCTCTTAGCTTGCAGCAGTGGTTGCTGCGCTACTACAGGCGTCACTTTTGGGTAACTGACAGTCAGTCAAAAGCAGCCCCACCCCACATGCTGAGAACGCTGCCCCTGACCAAGAATACCTACTCAATTTGACAGATCCATCCATTCCGAGAAGAATATTGTCGCTTTTGATGTCTCGGTGAATCACCTGGTTTGAATGAAGGAAATCCAGCGCTTGCAGGCACTGATGGATAAAAAAGAAACATAAGGGTAAAAATTAATGGCCTGATTTCATCGCACAAGAAATGAAATGGCTCTAAAAGATTTAATTTCTAGATGAATTGTGAGTAATGGCAGAATACTGTGCTGTCAAAAGGAATAGTTCACTGCTTCAACACTATTAGAGTAATAACTTTCTAAATGAAGGAACACCAGCTTTTGAAAGAGACATGACAATTATTGTTAGACTGTCCCCTGAAAGCACAGACAGAGTGACTGCTGCTGCACTGAGTGTGCTGTCGCCACCCATATGACAAACTACTATTTGCCAAAAGAGAAAAAGCCTCTTCCTTCGTTATGAAGTGGATCATTTTCGGGTGGGACATTGCATGACAAAGATTTTATTGTAGGCCTCTAGAGCAGGATTGGAAATAGCATGTTAGTCATTTTTCAGAAGCAAACACCATTCTGGGTGGAACGCTGTTCTTTCAAGCTGAGGACTGTGATAAATGAGTCTTTATTTTTCTCCGCTGTTATTTTAATATTCTGCCACCAGCATGTTTGCTTTTACAGGCAAGGAATGCAGTGCAGAGATGCTCAGGCAAATGCTTAAAGAGGCAAAGTTGAGAACAGTAAAACTAAAAATAAAAAAGAGATAGTACAATAACAGTATATAAAAGTATAATAATAGAGCAGTGATACTGGCAGGCAGTTTGATTAAGATGTTCTTTCATAGAATCACAGAATCACCAGGTTGGAAAAGATGCACTGGATCATTGAGTCCAACCATTCCTATCAAACACTAAACCATATCCCTCAGCACCTTAAACACCTCCAGGGAAGGTGAATCAACCCCCTCCCTGGGCAGCCTGTTCCAGTGCCCAATGACCCTTTCTGGGAAAATTTTCTTCCTAATGTTCAGCCTGAACCTCCCCTGGTGGAGCTTGAGGCCATTCCCTTTTGTCCTGTCCCCTGTCATTTGGGAGAAGACCCCAGCTCCCTCCTCTCCACAACCTCCTTTCAGGTTTCTTCTCCATTTTATAAAAGCAGCACAGTAATGAAGCCTTGAACATGAAATCACCTTCTTACCACCCTGCCCAAGGAACTGGAAGCACGCCGGTATCCCTTACCTCCCTACAGACAGCTGCTATCTGTCCTTCATCCATACACGTCTCTGTAACAACATCAGTTAAAGAGCCTCCAGCCAAGTATTCCATAACCACCCAGAGCTCATCGCCAACTAGGTAGCTGAAAGAAAAAAAAATAGCATTCAGATAAATGTGCATCCTAAACTGCCCTATGAAAAAGGCTACGGTTGATTTTTGTTTCCAGGTCATTTTTAAATGAAGGCAAACGTAAATTACTAGACATTCCTTCTAGGCTACTTAAAATGTGTGTGGTCTAAATGACAAAGGCACATCAGTGAAAAATTAGATATCTTAGGTGGCAAGTGAAAAATGCAGTTTAGTAACAGCAAAGATAAATCTTGAGCCAGGATGTATCGCATCATCTGGTTCATCAACATAATTTCCATGATTAACTCCAGGAGCAGAGCAACACAAGTTTCATAGTTGTCCACGGTAGGAGAGTGTGTGCCACCGAGGACAAAAACCGGTCAACAGTTTGAAAAACCTGACACAGAATACACTCAGATACAGGAAAACCAAAAACTGGCAAATTACATGTTTCTGGAAACAAGAATCTAGTCTTCCTGGCATCCACGGCAGTGGAAAATAGTGGGAACAGCCCAAGGGAAATAACTTCTATGATGATTTATCAACACTTAGAATATGACACAGAGAATATGAGCAATTTAAAAAAACACACCACCACCACAACATGGAGGCAGTGAACTCAGTCTGTTGTTTTAGTAAGATATGGGTGATCCTGGGTTTTGAAAACCATCTTCAAACTGTATATGCCAGAAAAGATTAAATGCAGACAAAATGCAATCTCCCATGCCTTGTACATGAGTGGATAAATAATAAAAGTCTGTCAGTAAGCAAAGAGCACGTTTTAATCTTCAGCTTGCAGTATGTAAATGAACATGGACGTGACAATACCAGAACTACTTACCTGTCTAAATAGTTAACAATATTGGGGTTCTTATTTTCCCTCATGACCAGGATTTCATTAATAATTAGTTCCTTTTTGGGCTGTTGTTGGAGATTCATTTGCTTTATGGCCACCTAAAACGACATTGAAAACCATTCACTTGAGTGATCTGTGGCACGAGATCAGAATGAACACGGTGTGTTTGGAGTGATGTAGCAGAGCTGTGCCAAACTCTCTGGTTATGAGACAGGAGAGCTCGGTAACTTACACCATAACACCCTATTTCTCTGCCTCCTTGGATGCCAGTTACAAGACCCTGGGCCATACATATTTTCCCTTGTAAAATCTGTAACAATTGCCTTTAAACTATCAACCACAAATCTCTGACAACACTCTCTTCACCTACATACTTCTCAAGTGGCCTTATTTTATCACCACCATTATTCATGTATGTTTTGCAAGCAGGAAGTGATTTTGTTACTGTGAAAATATATAAAACCAGCTGGCAATACTTCAGCAATGATAGGATTTTTGATCATGATTTCAGCAAATGCTGTTATTATTGACTTGATCACATAACTGATAAAAACCCCTCATATTATGCATAAAATGCCATACTAAAAAGATCATTAAGGTTAAACAATAAAAAAATTGTAATCCTAGCACTTCCTTACTTCCTGAATTTTGATTTTACAAATCTAGCTAACATTCTTTAACACAGTTTAGATTTGCAGTTATTTTCAGGATTTAAAAAAAAAATTAATCCATTCTATGGTATTTTATGGATACACTCGGGGTTGTAAGCAGGGCTTCAGGCTTTTAGATCCCTTCTAGACCTCTATCTAAGAGCAGTGCTGCAGGTGGATAAGAAACTACCAGTAAGATTCAGATCCATTTGCAGACAGACAGAAATGATAAATCAGAAACTTTAAGCTGTAGCCCCACAGAGCAAAGGTATTTTCTAAGGCACCGCCTTGCGTGTTTATTACTAATACAATCACTCCTGCTCTGAACCACCGTGGCCATCCTGCCTCTGCCTCATCCTGGCCCTTCACTCTTGTTCCTGGGTTTCTAGACAGATTTTCAGGCAGGGTTTGTATATATTAAAAAACTCTGGCTTGGAAAAAGGAAATAAATGTTAAGAGGCCACTTTAAACCAGCCACTGCAGGGACTGTCCAAGCTAGCACTGCTCTCCTTCAAGATTTATTCCTCATTCCTTCGGCCCCTTCCTCCCTGCAGCCACATCACAGGCTGCCATGGGCTGTCACTGACACAACCTAACACGACTCTACAGTTTTGGAGAGATCTTTGCTCCTGATACACATCTTGTCATTTGTCAATGTGTGTCAACCAGCTATGGCATGACTAAAACACAAAATTGCCTCCTAAACACGATCTCTCCTTAATTAGGCCTTGCATTACACTCTGAAGATGAAACACATGATGAAAAAAATGTTGTCTAAACCTATGATTAAGATAAATTCAGACTGAATGACGGCAGCCTCCATCAGCTAGTTGATGCATTAATATATTAAGTAATTAAGACAGAGCCAGCGTGTCCTCATCCAATGGATGCTGCTTCCTTCCATGCATCGCCTCTGGTCATCAATAAGTCTGTCCAAGACTAAGCAAAGCAATGAAGCCACATATTCCTCACGGCAACAGGGGAATCTGTCACCACCCCTAGGGTTCTCTCAATGTCTCTCATTACAATAGATCATAGAACCATAGGATGTGCTGAGTTGGAAGTGACACACAAGGTTCATTGAATCCAACTCCTGTCCCTGTACAGGACAACCCCAACATTCACACCGTGGGGCTGAGGGCCTTGTCCAAATACTTCTGGATCATTGTCAGGCTCAACACAGCAACTGCTTCCCTGGGAGCTGCTCCAGAGCTCCATCACCCTCTGGGGGAAGAACCTTTTCCTAATGTCCAACCTAACCCTCCCCCTGGCACATCTCCCTGCCATTCCCACAGCTCCTGTCATTGGTGGCCAGACAGTAGAGTTTAGTCTTGCTCCTCCTCCTCCCCTGGTGAAGAAACACTGAAATGTGATGAGGTTTCTCGTCCATCTCCTCCAGGCTGAACACACCAAGCGCCTTCAGCAGCTCCTCATGCAGTTTTCCCTCTAAACCATTCACCAAACTTGTGGCCTCCTCTGGACACTCTCCAGCAGCTTTAGATCCTTTTTAAGATCTTTAGATTGTACAGTTTGCACTGCTAAACAATCTATGGCGAGACCTACAGGCAGATTTCACGCTGTACGTGTACAGAGTTAAACTGTATATGTAGAGCAAAGTTCTCTGAAGAGCACAGCCTCATGCATGCTGGGGAACAGAGCTGTAACAATTTCTAACCCAATACATTTACACTGGCCATAAAATTAATAAGTTTTGTCAGGTCCAAAAGCTTTCTGAGATTTCTTTACTGATTTCTCTCCATTAAAAACCCATTCAGGGACGATGTAAGACAGTGCCAGGCTGGGACCAACGGTTCTGTGGAGAGCACTGAACAGTTCCTAAGAGTAAGCAAAAAACTAATTATCTTGGAATTGGCCTTAAAAGCTATAAGAGAAGCATCAGGCCAAACACAGAGAGCACCAAGGCTCCTACTGGTTCTGGGGGGACCAGGACCTTCCCACAGGAATTCACAGGCAACTTTTCAGGCATTAATCAACACCTCAGGGTAACAGTTGCTGGAAAATGGATGGCCACAGTCAGCCCTCAGGCACAAAACCACATTGCCCTTAAAGAGCTTTCAATGACAAACTGAAGGCAGCAGATGAGGTATTTTCCCAGTTGACACCAGGCCCTGAGTAGGAAGAACAACCTTAGCAGTAAAGATTTACTGGCAACCCAAAAGCCCCATCCACAGCATGCACCAAAGGGCACCCGAACCCTGGGATGGCTGACACTTACCTCTTGGCCTGTGGCGATGTCGATTGCTGTATAAACAGTTCCCGATGCCCTGGAAACAAAACAGCAGTGAAGAAATGAGGAGCAGTGTAGTCCCTCTGTGTGAAAGCAGGTCCAGATAGGAGATCTCCACTAACTGGAGTGTTTATAGAGCATCTCTGTTCACCCCCCCTTCAGCCAGTGGCACACAGCACAGCAGCCCAACAGCCCTTGGCCATGCAGGGCATCCATAACTAACATGAATGAAAAGGGCTGGTGAGAATCTTAAATGTACGTATTAAATCATTTTAGTTCAGAACCTATGGAGAGTTGTCTACAAAAACAAGGAAATAATATATTTCATTATTTTTCCATTTTCACCAGTTTTGCTTTGTTGGTTTTTTAACGTGTTCATGTTTTTCGCAGGTAATGTAACGTACAGGCAGGTTGTGCCTTCTCAGATCTCTTACTTGAATCTATCTGCAAAATTTAGGCAACCCCATGCGGTCATTCTGAGACCCTCTGAATATGTGTGACAGCTGTTTGAGGTAAGGATCCAGGCCCAGCTCTCTCCAGCACACAATGAAACTGTTCTCCAGCCACCCTGCAAGGTCACAGCTAGAGCAGGTCAAGGCACGTATTGCTTCACACACAACTGGAGAACTTCTCAGAGCAGAGGAACCTCAGACAGCTTCTTTGTGTGTCCAAAGCTGTCAGCAGCTGCTTCTGTTCAGTGCACCAGACATGTAAAGGACTCTTGATGGTGTCTAGGGTTTGCTTCTGTGGCAGACAGAGGTTGTAGGGCCACCAGAAATAAACAACATGCTCACCCGCACTGACAGTGTGGGCTTTTGTTTGCCATCATTAGAAAAGGTCCTTCCCCTGTAATGATGTGAAGGGCCTTAAAGGTCACAATAAGAGGAAATCCTTTTGGGTTTAAAAGCAGCTCTGGGCTTGTAAACCCTAACAGGGCTTCTTTCTGAGCTAAGCCACAAGTTGGAAGTGCCATCATTTAAGAAACCCAGGTCTCCCTGGGCAGTAAGGCAAAGGAGAGCCAGGGTGGGAATTCCGAGAAGTGGGAAAATGCATCCAGCAAGCACCCCACTGAATGAAAATGGCAAAATCAGTTTGCTTATTTGAACATGATCCCCTGGCTTGTTTGTTTAGCTGCAGGCTGAAATATATCTGAAGCATTTTAATTCAACAGGCACCAGAGACCGTATGTCTGTGTTGAGAACAATGTTCTCATTGGGCACGCTACGCATTCTTTTAATATAAATGCAAATGCATTTTCCTATGACTAATTGTCGAGATTAATCCAATTTGTTTTCATAAAAAGCCAACACCATTTACTCAGAGTTGCTAACACGGTGCTGTACCTCCTGAGCAAAGTTCTGTCAGGTTTTATTTAAAAACAGCTATTTAAATTAGGGTGCTTTTGGTATGCTCCAGGCCATCTGTGAAGAGTTTAGATAAAGGTGAGTAATTGAAGTAAAGCTCTGCATTAATTGAAAGAGCTCTGCAATTCTGTATTATGAACTCCTACTCCTAAGCAACTGTAATTTCTGATCTGTATCTAACTTCTAAACGCTTCTGTAATATCTTGGGCTTAATGCAGTTAGGCAAGTGCCAGGGTCCACAATTAGATCTGTGTCACTGTGATGCAGCGCAGTACAAGCTAAAAAACCAGCTCATGGCTCCATACTAAGTTGTCTTTCTAGCAAGAGCTAACATCGCTTGCGCAAACACCTAGCCTCTTATCAAGCACTGGTTAACCAAGTTTCCTCCCGTGTCAGCAGCATTTTCAGTACTCAGCAAGAGAGAGATGACAAACCAGAGACACAGCACAGCTGATCTGTCCTTCAGTACAGGCCTGCTGACTGTGTTCGCTGCAAAGTGGCGATCAAACCATCACATTGCTTATTAACTTACCAGCTGTATGAAGCCATGAAGTGCTAAATGCTGGTCAAGTTGCTTTTCCTTACGTGAGAAATCTCCCTCTACCTGCAGTTCTCCGAGCAGCCACCTTTTCCCTGCCTTGCAGTGCTCTCATTAGCAACTACTGAAAAACTACTCACTTAAAACACCAGTAGTGTTACCCCTTTGGTCTAACTATACTCAACTCATGGCAAAGGCTGGCAGCTCAGGAACTGGCACCTGCATCAACTAAGCACATCAGCACCATCCAAGGCCGTGCACCTCAGCCCGGCCCTGCTGCACACAGACACGCTGACCCAGCCATGCAGCTGTCCAGTTCCTCCTGACCATCCTGTTCCATTACCTTTGTGATGATTATTTTCTTTAGGATCTTTCCCTATCACTGTAAATTGACCAGCAGCATTACAATAATGAGCTGGTTACAGCAGCACACGCACTCCTCTGTAAGAAGGGCATGCAATCTTCAGGCTGCACTAAAAGCTGGAGGAAATCAATTTAGAGAGCCTTTCAGCCCAGGTATAAGCCACTTGTCTTTCAAACAGTTGCTGAGGTATCTTTGTACAAGCTCACTCCTAGGACTGTCAAAATAAAAGATTGTGAGGGGGGTGCTCATATTCTCGCAGTGACAGCAACAGTCTGCCTCACGTCTGTGTTTATTCTGACTCTCTCCTTCAGTCGCTGCTTATCTTTTGAGAGACTGGCGCTAAGTGTCCACTGACATTTTACAAATGACAGTAAGAACCAAAGCTTCAGGTAGAAAGTAAGTGGGAACCAGAGAAACAGTTTTGATGCAATGAATGGAGCAGAAATAAATTCTATTAACAGTAAGCAAAGTTCAATTTAAAAAGGGAATATCTTGGTTTACTGTCTTCTGTAAACTCCTAAAACCTGCAGGATCCACAAGCAGGCTTCAATCAGGCAGATGATGCAGCTTCTCATCACATACCCTGTGCATCAACCCTGGTTTTATTACTAATTTTTTGGTTTACTATCTCTGTTAGAAAACAAGAGTTTATTATTTATCTCTGGTTTCTGTTTCTAAGCTCTGGTTATAACCTTGATCACTGAATAGGCAATGAAGTTTCTTCTCCTGTTGTTAAATGTAGCCATATTATCTTGAGACACTAGAAAATGACTTCTAAGAAAACAGGAAAACAGGTGCCACATACTTGAGAGACAGTCAGTCTCCCAGGTCTTGCTCCTTGTCTTTGATGATGCCTTCTAACCACAGTTATAATTTCTGACCAGTACTGAGAGACAGGAGAATCAAACCCCAGAACCCAAACATGTCTGAAGCTTCCCCAACTTCACACTTTATAGTGCACCAGCAAAATATCTGGCCCAGGTTTTTGTATAAGTACCTGTGACTGGACTTACCCTTGGCCAATTTTTTCAAATCGAGTGTATTTCTTCTTAGGATCTCCCACGCTCACAATGCTCCCTAAAAGAAACAAAATTAGAGATGCAGATGAGAAATGCAGCCCCACTGTCTGGGGTTGTGAGCCAGTTGTAGTCAGTTGGTTAAAAACAACAGAAGAAGCAGCTCCACAACACAGATGGCTTCCACGGCGACTGACTTTCTACAGTCCTTTGGAGAGTTACCTTTACAGGAAGCTAAGAACATGGAGAAACACTCAGAGGAGACAGATATCAGAAAACAACAAGTCTTTGTTGTCTATAAACATTAATGAGAGCTGAAACAACAGAGCCTTTATTTTCTTAGGAATAAATATCCTGTGTGATTCAATGGAAGGTTTAATACTTCCGAAGACTGAATGCGCCTTGGGTTCTGGAATCAATTTTTATGAACAGGTGCCATTTTCAGAACAGGAAGGAAATTGCAAAGTGTTTCCAGGAGGGGATCCTCTCAATCTTTCAGCTGTTTGCCAAAGGAATGCCTTTATGTTTTTAAAGAACAGCATCTCCTGCTATAATCAATAATTATGGGGCTTTAGGAAGCAGAATCCTCATGAATTATTACCAGGCTAATTTCTGAAGAAGCCCTTCCTTGTGCCGTTTTAAGAACCACCCTGCTTGTCTCCACCCTGACTCGGCTCAGTCACTCTCAACACTGCACCCATGCTGGTCTCCCCAGATGAGCACAGCCGCGATGGGTAACAAGAGCAGCAGTATTCCTCAGGCGCTGCTGTGACACAGCCAGCTGCACGAATGAGAGGTTGATAACTCCATGAGCACAGGCGATGCAGTTGGGAAGCCAGCCCAGATGGGGTGCTGCCGCCTCCCGGCAGCTCTGCGCTGCGGCAGAGGGAAGGCAGAGCCAGCCTGGCCGGCACCGGGCACAGGACAATCCACGTCCACCAGCCACCAGGGAGCTCATGTGCCCTGACAGCTAAAATTAAAGCATGCACTGCCCGGTGGCTTCTTGCTCACCCAGAGGTGTAGGAAGTCTGAGCAGGAAGGAAAGAAAGCAGTAATTAAAATACTGTATTTGCGTCAAAAGAAAGAGCCTAAATCTAATAAAGTCCAATGAATTTGGAGGAATAATTTAGAAAATAACATTTTTTTTTCAGATCTGGTAGTTTCCTAGATAAAATACAAACAATGAAGCCTAAGGTGATGGCTCAATTTAAATGGCTTCTGAAGATTAAACTTGGAACGTGCCTAAACTGAAATACTTGAAGAAGATTAGTTTAGGAGGAAAAGCTTCCAAGGTTTCACAGGATATTTTGTTTGATCAATCTGGCACCATTCCTGTATCACAAATACAAACACACAGTTACTTGCTCACCTGTGCATCCAAAGCAGAACCAGGTGAAGCGCCACTACTGTAAGTAGCAACAACCACCACCCACCCCTTTGAGGCCATTTCTCTGGAGCAGAGGGCTTTAGCATCCAAATGGACATCTGAGCGGATACCTAGCCAGGAATCCTGCCTTCCAGCATGGCAAAAAAATGAAGCATCAACACCATCTGGTACATTCCCTGCTAAAACAATTTTGCTGGCTTTAGCAAGATTGCTAATGGGAGCTGCAGGAGAAGAGGTTTCCTTTGCCCTGAGGTACTCGCTGCTCGCCCCACTCAGCGCTCCAGGAACGCCAGCCAGTGCTCACTGCTGCTGGCAGGGTGAACCGCACAATGCTTTGGGTTGGAAGGGATCTTTACAGGTCATCCAGTCCACCTCCCCTGCAGGGGCAGGGACACCTTTAACTCGATCAGGTTGCTCAAATCTCCATCCAACCTGATCTTGATCATCTCCGTGGCCTCCCCTGGACTCACTCCAACAGATCCATGCCTTTTCTGTGCTAAGGACTCCAGAACTGCAGGCAGGACACCAGGTGAAGTTCTCACCAGAGCAGAGCAGAATCCCTTCTCTCGACCTGCTGGCCACGGAGCACCTGCCTGCTGGTTGAGGATGCTGAGACAGTCTCAAGGAATCTGAAGTGGTCCTGCCCTGCTGCGTCAGCCTGCAGGAGTTAAAGTAACTGGACTGTCTAGAGTCCAAGCCAAGGAGGTAACATTTTTGGGACCTGCTTAGATTTTCATAGCTCCATCTCACTGTATAATGTAGGACCAAGCTCTCATTCTGCTTCTCCGTAGTGAGTCTCCACTACAAAATAACTCTTCAACCATGAAGAATATGACCAGAAGCCTCTGGGACTCCCTTTAAACTGACTTGAAGAAAGGATGCCAGAGCCAGATGAGACAGCGTATCCTCCCACTCACTGCTGAGCTTAACCATTCCTGAAACAGGGATTCCCAGGAGACTGCAGTACTAAACCAAACGCTGCCGCAATCCTGGGCTGAGCTGGGCAACAGGAAAAACACAGCGTTGTGGGTGTCTAGCTAGGTGCTATTTTCAGCTTGTTAATGGAACTGCGCATCTATCAGAACAGATATAAGAAGTTCATGGAAGTTCACAATAGAAAAGAATAAAGAAAAAAACTACAGAACAAATATTCCAAAAAAGAATTTTCCAACTTTGCTACTGATTATGCAGTTCATCTTTCCAGAGTTTTTCCTCAAAATTGGAGTGGCTGGTTTCAAGAGTACATTGTTCGTGGATGGTGTCCTGTGCTTAAGCCAATGCACATCAAATATGACAGTACTAAAACCCACAAAGTGACTGGTATGTAGGTCCAGTACAGACAGGTATACCCTACTCTGCACAAAAGATAAACTTATTGGCTATTTTGATGTCTTTAAGCACTTTCCTTTATTGGGCCACTTCTGCTTTATAATTAGTGGAACATATTCACGATTTCATTACAGATGGAATTTTGTTTGAT
Organism: Piaya cayana; assembly: GCA_013389865.1. Taxonomy (NCBI): domain Eukaryota; kingdom Metazoa; phylum Chordata; class Aves; order Cuculiformes; family Coccyzidae; genus Piaya; species Piaya cayana. The sequence continues at coordinate 27,920 of WAAB01010608.1, forward strand.
CTTATCTCAGTGTTACAGGCTTTTCTCCCCAGTAAAACATGTAATGAAAGTGGCTCTAAGAAACCCAGGTTATTTCAAGTAGAAAAGAATTATGAAAGTAATTTAAGATAAAAGAGTGCAGAGAACATTAAATGAACTAGGGGGCAAGCAGGCAAGGTGGAGAAGTCACATGAGTTAAAACAAAAAAGAAAATACCAACCACCACACACGCTTAACTACAATTAGCCCAGGACCAACATCACACAGGAGCTCACTAGGTCATTCATTAGGTTACAAACTTCTCAACAAGAAACAAACTGCTTTTGCCTTTAGTGCAGAAGGAAGCTCAGGAGGATCCAGTCGTAACTGCCCTCAGAGGCAGAAGGAATGCCCAGAGTGCTCTCTAATTTCCTCTAAGCACAGTTTGTGTAGGGAGCTGTAAGTGACTCCGTGACACTAAACCGAGGATGAACATTTGGTACATAAAACCCTGAGACACACATACAGTACACTGCTCTATCCGACAAGAAATACCGCATACGTACTCAGTTTCTCTAGGATCTCCTCATCTGTCATCTTGGACTTCTTTCGTTGCCGGTCTGTGTTCCTGTACAAAGTGTTTGTGTTTGAGTTTTCAGGCTGGGGAGTGGGGGCTTCTTTAGCTGGTGCTGGTGCAGCGGCAGGTTCAATTACAGAGCGCGTGTAGATCTGTGACAAGAAATTATTTTGTGTCAGAAAGGTGGCTTGCAGAGATGCCCCCAGGATCACATTTCAAACACAAACGCTTACAAAGATGCTGTCTGCCACATCCAGCGCTCTTAAAATACTTGGTTTTGCTGTCCACTTCTTGAAGTGAATGGGCAAAAATGAAAGGCTAGTTTTACAAGCTCATGGCCATTTTCGTTTTCAATTTTCATTGATTTTCTGAAAGATGACTGAAACAATGCATTTACTGTGTTACAAAGATACGGAAATATATCTCTTCAGGGCCCCAAAGCCTTGTTCCTTTTTGGTCGTGCATTTTCATGGGTAATAAAATGCCTTTTAATTGGTACGTGTCTGAATAGAAGCAAGGAGTGTTTCCCTTTTCGTAACTGCTGAAACAGTATTCTCACCAGCTCTAAGGAGTGGCCATCAGGAACTGTGTTCCAGTCCTCCAGAAACCTCCCTTCTCTCTACAATGCATCGCTGCTTAGGGTTCTTCTCAGCAAACTTCAGTCATCTAAAAATTAAGGCTGTAGTTTAAGCTGTCCATGTAGCTCCTTACACAGTCTGTGGAGAGGGACAGGTACCTTTGGGGAGAGCTTCTCCTGCGAATGCTGCAAGGGTGTGGACTGTGTCTGAGAACTGCTCTCCCCACTGTGGACAGAGCCTACACAGATACTCTGGACAAAGTTGCTCACTTTTACACCAGCAGCATTAAAAGACACAATCCTACCTCTTACCTGATACTAAAATAAATTCTCAGATCCTACCAGAAACACAGAAAACTCACGACTAAACATGAAAGTTAAAACCAGACTTCCCTGTCAGTGGCTTGGGGGAAGCACTATGTCATGGTAGGACCAGCTCCTAGAGCCTTCATCAGTGAGTCCCGTCTGATCAGAAACAGGCAGCTCTGAATTACACCGCACACAGTGCTAACCACAGCTGGGACTTACTGATTTGGTGTGTTCAGGTCGTGGTGCTATAACGGGCGGAGGTTCATTGTCATCTTCCTCTTCTTCATCGTCTTCATCCTCTTCTTCAGAAACAGACGGAGCTAGCGGAGGTTCTGATGCTGTTTTTGTACTCTGTGGACAGGCAGCAGCATGAGCAACAGTCACTGTTTTGGCACGTGCAAGGTTTGACAATTGCACACGATTTTCGCCTGCTTATAAATCAGAAACCAACCCAGATGTGCCCACAGTCCTACAGGCCTCAGTTCTAAGCTACACATGGCCCAACAGAATTTAAAGGTTACAAACTACCATGCTGTCTTGTTATTTTGCTCTGGTGTTTTTCATTTTTGCTAACAACAACTAAACTATTGTCCAGCTTAGTCAAAGTCTAATTTCATTAAATGTAATGCTGGAATATAGAGCTAGAATTCACATCTAGTTGCTGGTTAATTGCTTTGGCATCGAGTCTGCAGAAATGGTAACAGTTAATTAAGCTAACAGGTGCCTATTGGCTGGATTAATTAACACACTTCAAAGTGCAAAGCCTCCTTCGTCATCTTGCTGGGAATTTGGTTTTGGAGAGAAAGGCTATTTGTGTCTTTACTATTTTACCCGTGGCGTAATCATATTGCTGTTTCCACTGTGCTGAATTTCCCTTTTTAGTAGCTACTTTTTCGGTGCTATCCTCCTCTTTGCCTCAACCTAAATTAACTCATTGCTCTTTCCATGCTTGTCTGCATCTTATCACAACAGTAACTCAAGTAACCGCAGCCCTCTCAGCAGCAAGGCCCGTCCTGCTGACCTGCCTGAGGCTGCCAGTACAGGCAGTGGGGAATAAAAGCCGCTGCCAGGGTGCAGCTTGTTGGGATTGTTTTTCTAAGCACCCTGGTAGGGTGAAGCTAGGTAAAGTCACAATGAGAGTTAATGACTATGTTGTGTTATGTTAATAATGTAACCTGAAGTTGGGGGAGCAAAGATTTGCAACCTAGCAACAAAATTATGTGGGTTGGGCGGTTGCCATGAGAGGTTGGTTGCTAGGGCAGTGACCAATGAGAGTCTACCTGATGGTTTTGGCCTGCTTGCCCTATATAAACGGGTTAACTCAAAATAAAGTTGAACTTCATTTGAAATCATGTTGATTTGTCTATGAAGCTCTGTGGCCCTCACTGCGTTAGCAGCTGGCCTCCAGACAGACTTGAAACATGGGGCAGGCAAGGGATGTCTGGCTGATCAATTGTCTACATGTAAACTGAAGCCTACGCTGCAGATTTTTAAGCTTGGTGAGTTGCAACCCTTCCATTGGTCCCAGTTGCTCTTCAGAGGCAGAGATTGTATCACATCATCAGAAAGCTGCTGGTGAAACCAAAAACTTAAAAGGAACCTCATTGAAGGATTTACCAGCTGCTTTGAAGCTCGCTACACCAGGCCACTTAGAGACCTGAAGCAAATCAAAGGCACTGATCTAGATATTTGCATCTCATTTGAGTTATCTTTAAGATGGCACCAATTCAGTCCAATGTAAATCCCAATATGGGACAGCCTCAGGAAACAGGGAGATGTAAACTCTGTGTGTGGGGGTTAGAATCATTGAATGGTTTGGGCTGGAAGGGATCTTAAAGCCCATCCAGCTCCAAAGTGCCTGCCATGGGCAGAGACACCTCCCACCGGATCAGGGGCTCCAAGCCCCATCCAACCTGGCCTTGAACACCTCCAGGGATGAGGCAGCCACAATTTCTCTAGTCAACTTGGGTCAGGGTCTCACCACCCTCACAGGAAAACATTTCTTCCTAAGATCTCATCTCAGTCTCCCCTCTTTCAGCTCAAACCCATTCCCTCTCATCCTATCCCTGAACTCCTTGATCCCCAGCATTCCTGAAGACCTTTCAGGTACCAGAAGCTGCTGTAAAGTCTCCCCAGAGCCTTCTCTTCTCCAGACTGGACAACCTCAACTCTCAACCTGTCCTCATATGGGAGGTGCTCCACACCTGGGATCATTTCTGTGGCCTCCTCTGGACCCACTCTAACAGATCCATGCCCTTCCTTTGCTGAGGACTCCAGAACTGAACGCAGGGCTCCAGGTGAGGTCTCTATTAACTGGGTAGATGTCTGTGTGGGTGCCATAAGCCCCTGTACTTGAACACACAGTCTGTGTACACACACATAGAGTGAACTGTATTTTCTACGAGACTAAGTTTTGTTACGCAGCTTTTAAAGATAAATGGAGAAAACAGCTACTAATCTGGCCCAAGCAGTGAATGATACATTCCACACACCAGTTTAGTGGACAATTCTGCCAATTAAAGGGTGCCCTACAAGGAAGGTGAATGTTACTTTGTCATACATTAGACCTATGTACAACTTTCCATGTATCATTAGCACTTTGCTTACAGGGGGACAGAAGATGATTAAGGGAAAAGTAAAGAAGGGAATAATTGCATTTCTGTTATGTCTAATTCTTAAAAGTATGTTTTCCACTGGGATCCGTGCTTGGTCTGACAGCACTAAATTGCGCACCTAGAACATATACAATGTCATATTATTTAATGCCAGGCTCCCATTAAGGAGTGAAATGAAATTAAAGGAACTCCAATGACTGCTCGACCCTGTCAGAGAGTTCTTTTCCTTGCTCTATAACATTTAACCAGCATCCTCTCAGCCGGTAATGTTTGAAAGCTGAGATCTTGACTGTCTCACCACTGCCGATGTCTCATAGGAGAAAACACACAGCATGTGCCAGCGTGTCCATATCCACTAGAAAAGCTACTGGGAAGGCTTACTATGCTCTGCTGAACCCCAAACTTCCATTTATAAGTGTTTTTTATTAAAGATAATGAAAGCAGCATCAATCGAAAATGCGAAGTGCGAACATACAAAGAAAATTTCCATTTTATTATACACACTCTCTGCTGGGTAATCACAAACCTAAAACTAAGTTACTTTATACTTGCAAATAAAGGCCAAATCCCCATTCAGTCATTTGCTATTTAATGCACTAACATTAACACTAATAATCTGGTCAATATTAATGTGGATGTCATGACTACATCTCTGGGATTGCTATGGCAATTCAGTATTAATTAGAGTGGATGATTATTTAAAACTTTCTTTCAATGGTTCCAGCGAGTTACATATCAATTATAACCTTATTTATATTCAGCTACACATCCAGCTGTACTAAGGATAAATCATAAAACTTAATAGAAATCGATTCAAAGTTGTTAAAACTAAATTAAAACGGGCTAATTAGCCAGTACTGCATATTGCTGGGAATTATATATTCCACCATGGCTAAGAACAGCAAGCAATCTTCTGTCTGCTAAACGAGACTTTCGCCTGTTTAGAACTCCATAAACAGAAAATTAGAAACCATCCACTGATCCCTTTTCTGCTGCTGCAAAGACACTAAAATGTACTTTCTTTCAGCCTGCAAAAGGCAAAGTTACAGCTTGCCCCACAATTCTTTAACACTATGAAAGTAAAAGGTTACTTGCACACTCACCGAAGGATGCGCTTCTATGTATCCATGGGCGCTTTTATCTGCAACGTGCAAGGGAAAATCAACCAGATGCTATTAGAAAACTGCCTGTTGTGGGAAATCCCACAGAATACATAAATCCAAATAGACAGTATTTGTCTTTCACAACATCCCTCCAGCAGCAAGTTATTTTACATAGCAAGCAAGATAACAGGACAATTTACTAAGTTGTTATTTTTCTACAGTTTCTTGTGTCTGTTTTTTGCCACGTTTTGCAAATAAGTCAAAACCCGGTGAAGAAAATGCAAACTGTTTCTTTAACAGTCAATGCTACTGTTCTGCCCAAGACTTAAAGCAGCTTCTTTTCTTTTCTTGTCTTTTTTTCTTTAAATGAGTTGCACACATTGATTCATTTGAGCTTGCAGAAACTGTTCCCCAAAAAGCCTCCCCCAAATCTCCCTTAGCCATGGCAGATCTGACTCAGTATAGTAACAGTTCCTGAGTGTAGAAGCATACACTAACTGGTTTGAATTTTGCATTCCATCACAAGTAATTGCTATTTTAGCAAACATTAAGTGTCAAGTCAGGCAGCCAAATCTTTTAATTATAGATCCAGGGAGAAAAAAAAAAAAAGCCTTCCCTCTAAGAGAAATGTTAGTAAATTCTAGAGATAACTGCATAGTTTTTAGGACTTCTGAGAAGCTCCCCCAGTCTGTATTTTGGAAGTTGTATCAGTTGAACCAGCAAACTGAGGAAATTACAGCCTCCTCTGCCACAGACTGTCACGTGCAGGGAACTGAACACTGCGAGTTAAATCACAAATGTTGTCCAGATCCTGTTGGAAGGAGACACCCCCTTATTAGCTGAAGCTGTTGACATAAGCTTTATCAAACTAATGGTATCTTAATGGTAGTTTTGTTTAAAAATCAACTCAGTTATTAAGGAACAGCAAATGAACACATTAATGCAGATGTCAGGTATCCTGCACCTAGTAAAAACCTCCGCTTACTTTCTTGATGTGTCACCAGACAGAATTTGCTTGGCAAAACCAGAACGAGTCAAATAAAAAAACAACACAAACTGCAGCACGGACTTGCTCTCATTTTTGCAATGCTACACTGCAATTTTACAGACTGTACAAAAACCAAGGGAAAAAAATGACATCCCCATCCAATTTGCAGGCTTTTGGATGGTAATGCCTAAATCATGAGGATCTTCCTGGAATAAGCACACTGGAGATTGCTCCGGACGCTGACGTCTTCCTGCTTATCCTCTATAGCAACATTCTCCTCACGTCATAACAACAGTCATTTTTTTTGTGAATTTATGCATTGCAACCTAATCTTCTCTACAGCTAACACACACACACAAAAAAAATCCTTGGTAATTTTCCTCTATCACAAAACAACAACAAAAAATCCTCATAATCCATAACCTATTGCTCAAAGGATTCAAGAGTAACTCATAAAATGCATGAAACATGTATACTCTGTACCCACTCTCAATACTATGCAGGAGTAAGGATGCAAAGAAACAAAAGTAAACATAATCTTTGGCCACTAATTCTTCTGACTAAAAATAGTACAGTTGTTCCATCTAGCATCTTATTTAATTCTAAAAGCAAGTGACACAAAAAAGTGATAGTTTCAATGACATTTAGGGGACAAAAGGAGAAATATAATTCATTTCGGGACTATTCCACTAAGTGGAATTTTTAAAGGCTGTTTCTGGACTGCTTGTATGCTGAACATCAGTCTGACTCATTCTGGGGCCTGACGCTCCCTTTTTCGCAGTGAGATGTCAACTTACCTCCTGACGTAAAGCTCATATATTTCTGGTTGTTAACTGTTTCTTTGGAATCATAAAATTTGAGAACATCTAGAACAGCTTGTGGGTTCTTCTTCTGCTCCAGTTTTGTTATGTTGGAGGTCTGTAGTAGCCTGGCCCACTGCTCTGGAATGCCCTGTGGATGTCAAGTGCAAAGAATGTGGATTTAGACTATTTAAGAGCTGCAGCCTCACAGATATTTACCAAGATCCCATGCTACCTGCAAGATTACTTTCAGAAATTTTGATTGACACCTCACAATTAAAATTAGCAGCTTGTACATTAGATGCAATCATTCTCTTCTCTATCAAAACAGACAGCTAAAACCAGGATCCAACTTTAAAAAGAAAAGAAAGTTATGACTGTGATAGGAAAAAAAGTGCATGAAACTCATCTTTAAACCAATTCTGTTCTTCCATGGAGCAATGATTTAAGGCTTAGTTTGTTTTCCTAGTGATTCAGTGCAGAGATAACCAGACTATTCTACATTTGTGGACAACACAGTGTATTTTAGGAGCTTTACACTGGATTTTTAATGCTTAATAACACAAACACATGTTGCTGAAATTCTCGCTGCTGTCTGATTAAAGGGTAAACCGCACTCTGATGCAGTTACTTTCAGCAAACCAGGGTACACCGTGGTGTTAAGAACCTGCGTTTAAATTCTCCAAATCGTAACACTCAGTGGTAGCACTGCTGCTAAGGATGTCTCTGTTTTGAGCTCCTGGAGCTCTGGAGGTTCTCTACTGTAAATGTACAGAAACCAGGGACTTGGAAAACAGGTCAAGAGGGCCAAAACCCTGCATGAGTTCTTGGACATTTTATGAGTGAGGGTGGCATTTGAAAACTGATCCAATTGCTGAAAGACACAGCTCTGCACTGAAATTATATTGATGAAAAATTGCTTTAAATATCCAGTATAATTTCCTAAATTTGAAAGCCTGTCATTTTCCCCACAGCCAACATCTACCAGAGAATTGTAGGGTTTACAGAATGAAAACCGATACCTGAAGTACCTTTAAACTTAGTCTTGGTGCCACCCCAGTCGAGGTAAACACTTTAATATAGCTTCTTCCTAAGAACTTCTCCACAAAACAATGTGTGACATGGGCCTCCAAAGTTTAGGATTAATGAAGAAAAAGTGGGATAAGCCAAGCAACAAATCTACTGCACACACATCAACCTGCTGCTGCAGTGCTATGACTTCACAGAGAAGCATTTTGACGCAAGATTCTTTTGGGCCTGTGACGCACCTCTGGGAGCTTCCCTGTGCACATCTGTGAGCCATAGAGATCTGGCTGTAATGGACGTAAATAAAGAAAGAAAAGAAAGTTAAAACAGAATGTGGGACAACTTAGAAGGTGGGAGGAGGAAACCAATGGGCCAAAATGGGGAAGTCCCATATAAAATGGGAGTTAGGAGGTAGACAGTAAATAGATCAGGTGGTGGACAGGCTACAGGAAGGCAGGCTTAGAAAAACAGAAAAATCACAACTGTTCCAAAGTTTGGAAGCATCATTCCCCTTCCTCACATTTACAAACCAGTTTTTCTCTGCCTAACAAAAACACATTACTAAGGATTAACAGCAAGTAACTGGAAAATCACCTGTAATAGTTTTTTTAAGTTCAAAAATAAAAATAACAGAGAAATATGTGGGCTTTTGCTGTTTGTTGAGTTTTGAAAGCCAGGTTAGCATTTCTGAATGGCTCTACATAAAGTTTTTCCAATGGTTCTCCAGCCCCAAGATCACAATTACTCTTTGCATGAGTCAACAAAGCGCAGTGGAGAAAGCAGCTGGTCACACTCAGGTTTCCCGCTGGGAGGTTGTGCGTTGTCATAATGCAAATGTTCTGTGCGCATCAGACTGAAAAATCTGAACAGTTCTAAAGCAACGTTTGATTAGGTTAATAACATGCAACCACTTTGGACCTATAGCCACAACTTTATCCCACTTGCTAATGTCATGATCTTGAAACTTTAGAATTTTGGTGAGTGACCACAATTTATTCTAGGTTGGAGATCAGGAAACCGTTTCCAAAACGCACACCTTGCAAAACGCACTCCCCAGAGCCCTGCAAACCACGCCCCTTCCTCCATTCAGAAAATGAGACTGTTTCTCCAAAAAAAATCAACATGAAGCTCTAGCAGCATGCTCCCGCACAACAGTTTCCAACCAATTTTATTTTGAGTTTTAAAAGCCCTTCTTCCTAGCAAACATGGTTGCTCCAAGCACAGCGAAATGGAGATAGAGCACATGTTTGTGAGCAACACCACAGCTTGGTGCTCAAGCCTGGGAGTTGAAACTCAGGAGCCCATGCAACTTTGATTTGAGATGCAACTAACAGCAATCAGGTAAAGCAGCTGGGGTGACAGTTACGTGCCTGAAAATGGCTCAACACATTGCACATAACCAGTAGAGCAGAGGCTATTGGCATGGCAATCATTCAAAACAAAAAGACTGATACATTTGCACATCTATTGGATGTTCCCATGGCACTTCCAAACTTTTGAAAGACACAGACGATGTGATCACTAGACGGGGGAACATTTTCACATGGTATGGCTGGTGGTGGTCCCTTCAGCGGGACATACTTACCACATGACTACCCAGCTGATACACAGGTTGTATCCAGGTTGGGACAAATCAAACATGCCTGATGTAACGTGTAACGTAATGTGTGCACCAAGGATTAGTTGGGAGCTGATGGCCTTCCTTTCACTGACATTTTACTCCACTAAGGACTGCAGCATTCAGTCCTCTGCTGGCAAGCTGCACGGGGGAAGTCACCTGTCCCTTGGGTTTGTTTTAAATGGATTAGAGACTTCTTAAACTGCAGTGCTGCACTTCCATGCCTTAGGAACAAGTACTATTGTAGAAACATTGTGTAACTGTGAAACAGCAGTCATCTAATGTTCGCTGTTTCAAAAGGGAAAAATATATTAAAAAGAAGTTGTGCTACAGCAATAAAGCTGGACATATTTAGCCACATACAATCACTTTGTTCTATAAAAAGACAGGACCTGTGCTGGTGGCATCTGACACAACAACAAAAAAATAAAAAATCTCTAATGCTAGAGACTGTTTTGACACCCTAGACGACAATAACAACATTCCAGCTGATCCAAACCATGATCTCTTAAGTACTGATATGAGTGCTTGTGCTTAGAATTGAAGTGTGTTAACCTCGACATCCCTCCTTTTTGTTCCAGCTGACTGGGATCCTCACCACCAGTCAGTCTACGTGAGAACACGATTGTGACCCATCACGTTTGCACACAGCCAGAAGGAAAAAGTCTGTAGCACAAGGCAGAAATAAAGGCAGAAGGCTGAAAGGAAGAACAAATATAGAATAAGCACAGCTGAACATTCAGTGGGGAGAGAAGTGAAACAAAGAAGGATGGAAAGAAAAGATAGACAAGTAGAAGAGATGTAAACATGAAGCAGAGAAAACAAAAGCAGAAAGTAACAGACTACATAATATGATACAAAGATATAGAAAATGGCACTGAAGACTAACCTGGACAATAAAGTGGCTACAGAGACAGAGGGGGGAAAAAACAGGAACACCAGGACAGGTAGCAGAGCAAACAGAATTCTAAAATCTGTATGCTAGGTTTGTGATAAAAAATGACCACATCTGGGCTTTTAAAATGAGCATTTAATCAAGCTGTAGGATTTGGCACAGAATAAATTTATAAGTAAGATTTTATAAGTGACATCTATTTTAAAAGACTAATTTGCTAGTCCAGATACTTTAAATGTAGCTGTATTTCCTACCTGCCAAGGACAATTCAATTTCACTACTCCTTTGAACACACAATGTCATTAAATGTGTCTTTTTTCTTCTATTGTTATTATTACTATTGCTCCTGCTACTGCAGCATACAGAAAGTTTCCAGCTATCTGAAATGTTTCTGAGAAACTGAAGTACCAAAAGTGACGAAGAAATCACACTTAGGGCTCACATTCTGAAAATTAACCATCTTTCAGCCAGGCAAATGATTTGTCCCATCCTGTTTGGTGTATGCAGCCAGTTGGCATTAGCACACTTTATGGTTTGACACATGGTGATAACACAGACTGACTGCTTAGCTCACAGGGTACTGCTGATGGCACGGGGAGTTGCTGATATTTCCTCTCACCTCCACAGCTCCACCAAAGGTAAGCTTACTGCCATCTTAGCTTTAGGGATTAAAGGTTTCAGCATCTACCTAGCACTCTGAGAGAAAATGCTTTTGAAGCCCCCTGCACAGTTCAAGGAGCTTCTATCGAACTCATTTTTCCCAACACTTCATACACTTCGTAGTTATTTAAGTAGAAAAACAGTGACTGCTATTTTATTAATGCATAACGGCTAGAAATGAGTCTGATGACCTAGTCTATGGACACATTTTGAAGGATATTAAATTAAAATAATGGAGTTTCACAATGCTGCTGCTGTCTGCAAAGCAGCTGCACTTAGCACTCTGGGGCTAGTTGTGTACAGCAGGACATCCACTATGCACATGATGTCCTTTGGCTTTTCCAAAGGTACTGAACAACCAACCCCTGTAGGAGCTGTGGGACTGATAAAAGCACACACCGACATTCTTCCTAGTTTTCATTTTCCATAGACACTCTGCTGATAACCTTTGGAGATTAAAAAAAAAAAAAAAGTAACCTGAATCAGAAGTAAAACACTCCAAACCCTAAGCCCAACAAATAAAAGTCTTTCTTCACAGCCTGGCTGCTGTCACCTGACATTTCTGGCAACAAAGGATATTCTACCATCAAGAAACGAGAAGCTGTGGTAAGCACACAGTACAGTGGTTACTTACTGTGAATTCTCCAGTGACGGCATCAAATCCCACATGAATGGTATGTTCAAAGTCTGAAGGAAGAGAGATCTCAGGACGTTCTTTCTCTTTCTTCTTGTTGGCTAAAGACAAAACATTAATATGGACTTATTTTCTGCACAGCTTTTCATTCAAATATTTCCACAATCAAGTGTGCTCAAAACAACATTTTAAAAGTGGAAAACAAATCAAGTAACATCCATCTCAGTTGACAAACTGACCCAAGTTGATACAGTACCAGCCTAACTGTCAACTCCTGTTTGGGAAGGTCGAGAAGGTGTTATTTCAGTCTTCTTCCCATCAGTGTCACAGCTTCCAAAGCAAGCTGTTCATGAAATAACCTTCTTTGGCTCCCATTAACCAGTATAATTTCTATTATCAGCTCTCTTTCTCATCAGATTTCCATATCTAACAACTAACTTCTGTTTGACTTCGCTCTGTGGGCTCCTGAAAAAGCAAAGCACCCAGGACACGTCGATGCATGCCTGTGACACATGTGTCTGCTCTCCAACATGCTTTGAAGCTGTTGTCAAACCCAGCCAAATCAGAGAGGAGAGGATTTTTAAGATAACCAAGTTCATACAAGTTCTGAAAACAGGCAGCTCAAGAGAAGATAAAGACCCTGTTCCTGCCTCCTCTCTGAGTAAACAGCTGAAGCAGCAGCTCTGGATTAGAAATCACAGAATCTGCACAGCAACAATATCCCATAAATGCCATTGCACAAGGTACATTTGAGCTCCCAATTAAATAAGGCATATAACCATAAACCCCAGGCTTTATCAGTCTCCAGGAATTCCTTGTTTTTAAATCACTCCACCAGTATTCATAGAGCATGGAGTATTTTATTGAAAGAATCAGACTTGGAAGTCAGTCAATCTGCATATATTTCTAATCTCCCTCCTATTTTAACACCTTTTGAAAGTAACATCCCTTGTGCTCATCCATCTCCTATGCTTTTTAATAGTGACAAACCTCACTTCAGCCCAGTTTTATTGACCTTGACAAAGAATGAGTGGAATAAAAGCTGAGAGGCTCTGATGCATCAAGAATCCAGGTTCAACAGAGAAATGGAAAATGGTGACAACAATGCCAGTTCTGGACAACTCCCAAACACCCATATAAACACTGTATAAATCCACCTTCAAACATCCACCTGAAATACCTGGCTTCCCTGGAGAACCAGTGTGCTCCAGATTAACCACCACATGGTTGAATAATACAGTACAATACAGTACAGAGCTATCTGTAGGATCTTCTCTGGTGCCAGGGCACATATATAACAGCTGAGGAGGGAGCAGCCATTCGTCCAAATATATTGGCAATTTAAGAGGAAAAATTACATGCTAGTGATTGGAAGAGAACAAATATTACAGTGCCCACTTGTAGTATGCGTGTTATTAAGACAAACTCAGGAAATAAGACACACACAAATCGCTCATGTAGAATACAGAGAAGTCCCATCAGCTCACATCTTTAAAGAAAGCACTTTGTGCTCCACGATCCCACCTCTTACCAGTTAACTGTTTGTCTGGTTTACCGTCATCACGGTCCTGAGCAGGCTTTGATGTGATATGACTTCACATTAACACTTGTGAGAAACCTGGAGACATGCAAGAGGTTTACACTGGGCCTGTCACAGTGGGATTCTGTATCAGGATCTCTAAAGGTCAGTCTACCACTGTTTATTAACAATAATATGAAAATGAATACACACGCCATAGTTATGTGTCAGCAGGAGAGAAAAGAGCAGTTCTTCAGGTCCAGTCTTTGCCTGCCATATTCCTTCAGTGCAGCAACCGCCACGCTACCCAAAACAGCTACATTCTACATTGAAAACAGCTGGATGAAGACGATTTTGTACGCGTCTTATTTCAAAAGCAAGTGACCCCTTCTACCAATATTCAGCTTTGCTAGATCTATTCCTGGCACGTCATCCTTCTAAAATAAAGCACCTCTTTGCTCATGATTTTTTAAATAACAATTTCCTTTGGTGTTTTACCATTATGTTTGCCAATCTCGCATCTAAAGGCAGAACTTGCTACCTACCAGCACTCCTCCCAGCCAGAGTCTGTCTTTGCTTGCAGATAGTAGCTCCACGAGGCCTTTCTTTGCATATCCTACCTTACAGCTTCCTTTAGTTGGAAGATGCTCTGGTCTTCCTAATTATAGGCTAGAGTTATTTTGGATGGTTCTAATCCTTCTTCTGCATTGTTGCATTTATCCTCATTAAATAATAAACTGTCACCTTTTGTCTGTACTGCACACCCCTACACAACATTAATCGATGAATTATTTTCATTTAGCATTCTGCAAAGATGGAAGCAAGATATCGAATAGAAATGAAAAGGCTTTCCCCCTTCTTTTATCTCCAAGATGATGCTGTTTAATTTTCAGGATAGATGCTGCCAGTTACAAGATGTCATTTCCGTTCAGCACATGTAACTTTTCATTGTAGATAACAACACTGACTTCTACCTCATTGTTGCAAGCAAATGCAGTGAAAATTAGATTTAAAAGATGATCAAATTCAGTTCAAAGCAACAGCCAAACCTAGAAGCGAAATAAGGCATTACAGAGGACGTTCCATCAAAAGCAGCACTTGTCTGCTCTAGCCCTCTCCTGCTGGCAGCCACGTGCTCCACCTCATCTCCCAAAATCTGGCTCATCTGCCTCACAGGCCTCTGCCTACCAGGCTTTGCATATAGCAGCCATGGTCCAAAAGCTGAGAAACCACAAATAAAATAAAGAATTCCCTTCCACAGTCACTCCTGCTGTCCACCCAACCTCCTTCCTCCTCTGCTCCTCCTGTCCTAACCCAGCAGCCTTGTCCTTTTTTCTCCTCCATTAATCTTAACCACACCGGGATTTTCTCTTTCCTTCTTTTATGTTTTTCTGCACAGATGACTAGAGGTCAGACTCTGGTCCTGTCTGCGGCAAATTCTAAAGCAGCTTCGATGGAAGTGAAATTTTTCACCTTGTAATCTTCACACTACCTCTGCAGCTGAAGGTGGTATCTGAGTTGCAGTAGGCCTGCTCCTCTCTCATTTCTTCAGGTTGAATGTTTTGCAGCACCTTCACAGAACCACCAGCTCACACACAGTGTTAATTTATTCCATGGCACAGTAATTACAGGTGGTTTAAGGAAAGGAGAACAAGGCTGTATCAAACAACCAGAAAATACAAGTAATTTCTTTCCACTCTCAATACTCCTGAGGTACCAGCACTCTGCTGAGAGGAAACAACGCTATCACCACTATCACCTCCAAGGGAGAAAGGCTAATTTCACAGCTTCAGCACTGGCAATGGAGGAACAGGCTCAGCTCCTCGTTCCATGTATCTCCCATGTGACACTGGAGATGTATTTCAGCTGGTCTCAGCTTCCTGCCCCTAGGAAACGGGGCACTTCAACCCGGAGATGGGTCTGAGAGAAGCCACACCAAGAAAGATAAGGCCAGGTGTGATGAGGAGCAAGACACTAATGCCTAAGTGGCCTGTTTCAACTGTAGAAGCACACAGGGGCCCCACAGAGTCTTGCCAAAACAAGGTTTTAAACATGGAAGTGCTCAAAACCTAACCGACAACCCTGCACTCCGACTGTGAAAGACTCCTGGTCCGCCAGCACAGCTGTCCCAGCTGATACCACTGCCTTGGAGAGAACACACCGTAGCTCATCCATCCTCACATCCTTCCTGTCCAGTGAGGAAATGGAAGACTACAAAGTTCCTGCAGGTTTAGGCAGAAACACCCTGCCACAGTGTTTTCTTCACGTTGTTTACTAGCACCAGTGGTGGACTATCCGTATACATCAGTGATGCTGCAAAGCACTGCACTAGATGAGAGCAGCTGTATTAATCACCTTCTATTTTATAAGCAGGACTCTCTAGATGTGTCACTGAGTCTGTGAAGCACGCACAGGCCAGCTGATACCCTGACCCACAAACCAACCCAGGATGAAACCACCTCAAGGGGCTTGGCCAGCCAAGCTAAACTCTCTCCATTTATTATTTCACCTAACAAAATTACGCTATAAATCTGAGCTTGCTTTCCCCTAAAGTCACATTTAAAGTCATGATACTTGCATGTTTTCTATGACTGCTCTGACTGGTAGCTAATTACATTTGTTTTTAATGTCACTGATTATTTCCAGGAGGGGTTGATTCTGGATCTCTCAATTTCTGCACATATTTCACACAGCACCTCCTGCTTAAGAAATGTTCCCTTGGAGAGGAATAATACCATCCTCCTGGTAGTCAGGGGAAGAAGTGACCCAAGGCCTTCAAGGAATTAAACAAGCCAGGAGAGATTTTAATTTTGATCTTTAGAACAAATCAATTGAAAATTGATTATGTTCCAAGAGGTGGAATTTTTTGGGAAGCATTCTATGGAGTGAACTGGCCAGGTCTGTCCGAGGAATGGGCCCAGCCACTCACAGTCTTTACATGAGGAGCCATCAGGACTGCCTCTGAGGGGAAGAATGGGGCTGAAATCGTGCCTTCTACTGCCTGTGAGGAGTTTTCAACGCCAGACCACCTCCAACTGCTCTACATGACTGTTGGAAGAGACTTGTGAAAAGGACAGCTGAACAGCACAGATGAGCTGGAGCTCCAAGGAATGACCACAGTTCCATAGTTCTCCTTGGAAGAAGTGATGCATACTGAAGGAAGAACCCCTCTCAAAATCTAGCTGGTTTTGATGCTGCAGATCACGACTCTTTGAGCCTAGTCTTTCAGACAGTTTTCAGTCCACTTACCTAGACTGTACTTCATCAGTTTGCTCGTGAGGAAACCATGGGAGGCTGCACTGGACACCTTACTCCAGCAGAAATCACACTCAGTGCTCTCCCTTCACCACCGAGCCTGTTTTCTCATGGTAGACAACTGTCAGTATGAATCATCATGAATTCCCCTTTGTAGACCTGTGCTGACTATTCCTGATCACACTCTTTCCTTTGTGTGGAAATGGTTTAAAGGAGGATTTGCTCCACTACTTTCCCAGAAACCAAGGCGAGGCTGACTGACCCACAGATCCCCATATCCTCCTTCTTACTGACAGAAGTGAGATTTGCCTTTTTCCAGTCATCAAGGACCCCCCCTGCCCCCAGTCACCACAACCTTTCAAAGATAATCAAGAGTGGCCTTGCAGTTACAAGCCAGCTCCTTCAGCACTTGTGGGTGCAGCCCATCAGTTTCCATGGCGCAGGTGAAGATCCCTTCCCTTAATCCTGTAAATATACTAACTCAAAACACTTTCCTTACTGCAAATGCAGTTCAAAGAATGCAACTGAAATGCTATTCCATGCTTATTTAAAAGAGACTGTTGCTGTAATTACACCTAGAAGGTTTCAAACCAAGCCATTCTGCATCCACTTGCACTGCAAAAGCAACAAGAAAGCTCAAAGAGGGGGAATTTAGATGAGGTATCAGGAAGAAATATTTTCCTGTGAGGGTTGGGAGGCCCTGGCCCAGGTTGCCCAGGGAAGCTGTGGCTGCCCCATCCCTGGAGGTGCTTCAAGCTGGGCTGGATGGGGCTTTGAGGTCCCCGAATCAATGGGAGGTGTCCCTGCCCATGGCAGGAGGTTGGAAATGGATAGGTTTTAAGGTCCCTTCTAACCCAAAACACTCTAGGATTTTATGAAAAACCACACTCCTGTTCCTGCAATGTAAGTGCATTAAAAAAAAACCAAACAAAACCCAAAGGGTCAGGCACATTGCCTTTTCACATCTGAAAATCTATTTTCAACAGTAAATCATCTCATGTCTGTTTTTACTGCAAACGCAAAGTGAAATCCAAAGGAAAGGATTCCCTAGCTTAACTGTAAAACTATTTTTAAAAGGCAAGTCACGCAATGTGTGCATGTCTTATTGGCTTTTCAAAGACAAGAAAGTAACCGACTGAACACCTCCTCCTCCTCGTTTGAAACATGCTACTGGTGCAATTGGAATAGGAGGCTTAGGAAGGACTTTACCATGTTCTGCAATTGAAACAGGAAGAAAACAGGGGCAGCAAGTAAACACAGCGACCAACAACCAATAGAAAGCAGACAGAGACGTAGCCACTCATTTGCACTGCTGATACTTTACTTTTATCCCCTCCTCCTGGGAAGATGGAGCGAAGCCTGGCTTTCTTGTTCTTCTCCTCAGGGGCCATGGGGAGTGGTTTTGAACTGTGGTTTAGTGCTGAAGAATCACGATTGTTGCTGTTCATTCTCAACGGTGGGGCTGGAGGTTTCTCTTCAATATCCAGGCTATCGGACATCTTCAGCAGCCCTCACAGCCTCCTGCAAAAGCAGAACAGAGAGCATGCCTATCAAACAAGGATGCCAAGGCTGGTGGTGTGGGGAGGAAATAGGGCAAAAAAGCCTTCTGCTGGAATGAGGAAGACTCTTTTATTAGAAATCTGCTCAGAATATACCTTAAATGTTAAAATTCAAGTCTGGATTAAGTAGTTGGTTTAACAAACAAGCAACACTTGGTAAAATTAACTGGTTTAAGACCTGAAAATAGAGTATGATTTCAGACAGATTAGATCTGATGTGGGCTATTCTGCATCTTCTTAAAGTTCACAATCCTACAGGCACTTTGCCTCCTAACCCCTCTAAAAACAATATGGCTCCTTTCACAGAAGGCATCTGCAGACCATTGGGCATGTTTTCTTGTGCTGATTCACAGATAACACAAGTTATTGCAGTCATCAGCTACTCTCTTCAATTTAAAATGAAGTGACTTATGGGTTTTAGCTGTGGAAGTTGTAGGTTTATTTGAGAAGTATCAGCCAAACACAGTGACTGTCATGTACACAAAGAGATCCTGATGCTCCCCCGGTGACAGCACTGCTGCTCTCACTTTGGTCAGGTGCAGCTGTCAGGGCTGAGGGAACTTGGGGTTGTGTTTGGTGGGGTTTTAAAAACTGAGGCTAACATTTCCAACAATTGCCTTTATTTTGATATAGCTGGAATTTTGACAGGATTTCAACCTGATATATTAACGGGGGTAATCAAATCCACATTGCCTTAACTGACAACACGTAAAGGCTAAATGACCAACTGAAACATTTATGGATGCTCACTCTAGACTGTTTTTCATGACACAGGCATTTTAGCCTCTGTTACCATTTCAAACTATCCCACACAAAATGATCGCTTCTCTTTTTATTACTTACATTTTTATTTTCACCTAAATGAGATCCCAAACTGGCAGATATGAGATTCAAAGCATCTGCCCAGTAATAACAACAATGAATGACATATATCACCTCACCTCTGTTTAGCATCAGTCCCTGAGTCCACAAAGTGGGGTTCCTCAACATCTAGAGACCTGTCCCGGGATACACAGCTGAAAACCTAAGCAACAGCTGGTCCCAGCTCACACCCTAGTACATACAGAATGAAGCAGGGACCCTGAAGTTCTTGATTTACAAACATACCCTTAAATATGTTACTGACCTCAGCTGCTTACCTTCATCAGGGGAGCAGTTTGTAGGACTGCTGACTACTAGTTTGTGTTACATTAGCTGTCTGAGCTATTCTGGCATATTTTGCCTGCAGCAAATTGGGGTGAGCTCAAACAATTGCTCCGCTGGTAGATCAATAGTGTTCACCTGCCAAAGAGGATGCCTAGCAGCAGGCACAAGCCCTAATGAACTGCTTGACCATCCCTGCATAGTGCAGTTGCTCTCCTCGCATGCACACTGTGCAGGTAACACTGAACCACAGCTGGTGTGCCCTCAGGTCCAAAATCATGGAAAAGATCACATACTCTTAACTAACAAAATCATGCACTGGGGTCAGCTGTCAGACAGAAAGACGTTTCGTCATTTAAAATGCAGCACCAGGGAAAGCACAGGAGTGATCCTGCACAGAAAGCTGTGGTTGGCGGCACACGCCCAGCCTCCGTAAGTGGGCTCTGCCACAACAGCCCAGCTGTGCAGGCAGACATCCACTGGGACACCTGCTCTGGCAATGGAGAAACGTGGCCCACCCTCCCACGGAAGCACACACAGAGGCAACAAGGTGTGTTCGGTCACTGAGGAACAGATGTAACTGTGCCAGGCTAGGGCTTGCACTGATCTAACTTGAGTACAGACCAGCCTATCTACCTAGAGAACTAAATGGAGATTTGGGTTAAGCAGTTAACACCTCCAGTTGTGTTTTCTAGCCTGAAATGCACGTTTTCTAGTGACTGGGGTGGGGGCAAGTGGGAAAAGGCTGTAATGAACTACTGTAAGGCAACACGGAGTGTTGACGGGAGAACCCGGAATCAGATGCAGAGATCAATGTGATCAGCGAGTGTTTGATGTATTAAGCTTAGCTGTTTCCTTATAAACCCTTTTCAGTTACATAACTGGGTGCCCACGAGGGTATCTACAGTGTATTATTGGTTAAAGGTAGCTGTCCATAAAGCTGTTACTACCATATTATTGGCTAAACTACTGCACATGCTAAGAAACCAAGTTACACTAAAATTAACTATGTTGATAGTTCTCTGTAATTGTTTTTCTTTCAGCTGGTACTGGCTCCCACTGAACTAGCTGCTGCATTCCTCCCAGCTGGCCTTTGTTTATCTTTCAGTTCTGTTTCAAGGCCGCCTTCTCTGTAAGACATCCCCACAATGGAGAACTACAGACACCATGCATGTTATCCTGGTGAAGGGAAAGTGTACGATGCCCAGGTATTTCTGCACAGGGAAGCGCCAGGGAGTTCCCAGTGGATGGAGCCCAACAGAGACATTTGGACCTAGCTCCCGGTCCCTCCAGCAGTTCTCGCAGACTAGGAGCTTCCAGCAACAGAGGCTTTTATTTCCTCTTTAACTCCCTACGAATACTTCTCCAGGGCCAAAGCCAGCCTCCTTGCAATCAGTGGCACGAGGCTGATTACAGAATTACCCCATCACGTTTTCAGTGCGTTATCAAAAGCAAGAGGGTTATTCTGTGAAGTCCATTACAGCACACAAAGTCTCAGCTGTCCTGCAGGACGGGACAACTGTATCTATTGCTGTGTCTATTTGTAAACAATGCCAGTTCGCTGAAATAGGTCCTCCCGTGGGATTTCATTCCACAAAGAATACTATTAATGGTTTCTGGCCCAATTTGCCTATGATGTCATTATTTCCAAGTTTTGAAAGGAACACTATATTTTGTTCAGAGCTGTTTCAGGCTCAGTTTCAAGAACTGTACAAAGCTCTTTTATCCACTTCTAAACCAGAAAAGAAAAAAAAATGAAAAGAGGGGGGAAGATAGTCTAAAAGGTTTAATGGTTGATATTAACTTTCTAAAGCTGGTCTAAAAGAAAACTAAAGCAAACCACAAGGCAATGCACACCAAGAGACTTACAATTTATGGTTTTCCTGATCGGAGCCCATCTGCTCTTCCACTCATTCTAATTTTGAGAATTTCCACGTACCACTGCATCACGACAAAAGAACATTCACAATCACATATGACTTCACATATGACAGGTCCTACACCTTGGTCCGGACAATTCCCAGTTTCACTACAGGATGGGGAATGATGTGATTGAGAACTGCCCTGCATAAAGGACTTGGGGTGTTGGTTGATGAGAAGCTCAACATGAGCTGGCAACGTGTGCTCACAGCCCAGAAGGCCAAACGTATCCTGGGCTGCATCAGAAGCAGCATGGCCAGCAGGGTGAGGGAGGGGATTCTGCCCCTCTATTCCTCTCTTGGGAGACCTCATCTGGAGGATTGTGTGTCCAGTTCTGGAATCCACAACATAACAAGAAGATGGAGCTGTTGGAACAGGTTCTGAGGAAGCTACAAAGATGATCCAAGGGCTGGAGCATCTCCCACACAAGAACAGGCTGAGAGAGTTAGGGTTGTTCAGCCTGGAGAACTTATAGCGACTTCCCAGTATCTGAAAGGGCTATAAGCTGCGGAGGGAATTTTACAAAGGCTTGTAGTGTTAGGACTGGGGGTAATGGGTATAAACAGGAGAGGGGCAGATTTAGACTGGAAATAAGGAGAAATTTCTGAGAGTGATGAGGCCTTGGCCCAGGTTGTCCAGGGAAGCTGTGGTTGCCCCATCCCTGGAGGTGTTCAAGGCCAGGTTGGATGGGCCTTGGAGCCCCTGATCCAGTGGGAGGTGTCCCTGCCTATGGCAGGGGTGGGACTGGATGGGCTTTGAGGTCCCTTCCAACCCAAACTATTCTATGATTCTATGATTTTAAGTTGTCTGTACTCTTCATTCTCACTGTAACTTAGAGAAAACCTATAAAAAATGAAGATCCAACAGGACTTACTTAGCTCAGAAATGTCTCGGGTTTACATCATAGAGAAGTGTTAACAGCATGACAGCCCAACTCTATTGTAGGGCCAGTTTTTCCCGAGTAACAAGTCCTTGGTCCTGCTGGTCTTACTTTGCATAGGGTGACCCCATCCAAATCCACCTTCTGTCTATTGAAAAAGATTATGCCATATCCACATATTCAGTCAAAAAGATACATTCTGTTGTTCTCTTTTTTCCTCTTTTGCTCTCTCTTTTTTTTTTTTAATTGGGGGGGTGTTGGTTTTTGAATTGTTGGGGTTTTTTTTTAGTAAAAGGATAAGTACAAGATGTTAAGGTCAAAAGACATTAGGAAGCATTTCTGTAACAAAAAGGTGGTCAAACACTGAGACAGGCTTCCTAGAAAGGTGGCCAATGTCCCAAGTCTGTCACTGTTTAAGAGGCACTTGGCAAATGGCCTTAGTGACATGCTTTAACTGTTGGTCAGCCCCTTGGTAGGTCCCTTCCAACCAGAACCCCTCAATGAGACAAAACCCCCTCCAATTCCCACCTGTATCAGAATTGCAAAATCTGGGAGAAAGATGCTGAAGTGACACCTATTCCATGCACAAAGGATCACAAAACCCACGGGACTGACTGAAGGGAGC
Organism: Piaya cayana; assembly: GCA_013389865.1. NCBI lineage: Eukaryota > Metazoa > Chordata > Aves > Cuculiformes > Coccyzidae > Piaya > Piaya cayana. The sequence continues at coordinate 50,581 of WAAB01010608.1, forward strand.
AGCTCCAGGGTCACTGAGCAAATATCAGAAAGACCTCACAATCTCTGGGAGACTGCATGGCATTGGTTTACACCCCTGTCATATTTTCTTAGACTCTTCCTGCAGCCCTGAACACTCAAGAGTAGGTTTTTAAAAGGCAGAACGGAGATAGCAGAACAATTCTGCGGCAGAGGTGAGATCTTGGTAAACCCAGCATGCACACATTGTGAAACACCGTGCCCTGCTTCAGAGTGCTTTACCATACCTCACCTGAGCTGCCCGAGTCACCCCGGCTGCCAATAAGGACAGCTTTTGGAAAAGGTCAGCCTGTGCTCACCAACAGGATGGAGTGCACAATCAACAGGATTTTCCTTGTCTCAGCCCTCAAAGTGCCCATTAGTGCAAGCAAGGCAGTGCTGGCAACCCTTTTAAAAGAAACTTTGTAAGAGAACAGCACGTGTGCAACAAAGAGAACTGATACCAAATAACTACCTACACCCAGAGAAAACCCCTTTCAATGTCCACGGGCTCTAAGGAAGCATTTAAAGAAAGAGATTTGTTCTTTAACAATGCTAAAACACAAAAGTATAACCTAGTATGTTAGCTACGGCTTCACCGGCAAGGGGTAAAATTGGAATTAAAGTCACAGCCAGGTCAGTTGCTGCCACCCAACTAGTTCAGGGTTATAGAAGATGATCCAATACTCCATTCCTTCCCCCCCAGTCTCTTCCAATCACTAGTTTTCTTAAGTGTAAAGACAACCATTCACTTGAAATATATGGCATTCAGCTTCTCCATGACTCAATTCCCCCTTTACAAAAGCCTGTCTTATAATGTTTTTGCATCTAGTTCTTGCCAAGCTAGGGGGAGGAGAGGAAGGAAGATACTTGAAGCACCCAAATGTCTTCAAAACAACATACAGAGAAAAATTGGTTCAATTTGGTTCAAGTTCAGAGCAGAATCTCATGCTGGGCCTTTATCCCAGTAAGCTTCTGACCCCTGGGTGTCTGGGGAATACTGTTTGTAGATAGGGCTGGAATAGCTTTCTTAGATTAGCCACCTTATTTCAAAGTCGGCAGCATTCAGACATGACTGGTTCCAATTAAAACTCACAAAGAGCATCCTGTTTGCAGAGACACTGGTGTTCATTTTCAAAGCCTCAGAGATACTATTGCAGCTTGTGATGCAGCAGAACTGTTTCTGAGATGCCTCGACTGGAAGGAGCCATGCCAATTTTCAGGCACTAACTTGAAGATGCAATGCACACTTTTTGTTTATAAATATACTTCCTCAAAAAAGACATTTTATTACTGAGTTTTATGGGCCAAATACTGCTCACTGTGCTACTCATCCATTTTCCAGAAATCAATGGTGATGTAATTGAGAAGGATTCTCTCGGCACTCATACTGAGCACTCACATTGAGCACCAAGACACTCAGTTAAGTACTATCTGAAGGTATTTATAGAGTAATTCCCAGCCCAGTTGCAGAAGAACTGTATCTGCTTTTCCACATCTTCACATTTTACTTGCAGTCAAAGTTCAGCTGAAGGAGCAGCTGGTTGGTTGTACAGAATGGAAGCAGACACAGTTTCACTGATGTTGTGAAATGTTTACTGTCTTCTCTGCAAAACTTAGTTAAGTTAGAACACAATACAGATGCCTTTTTGATAAAAAAGAGCCAACTTCAGTGTCAGCTGAAGCAACCACAGCTCTGCCTGGGCACTCAGGGTCCATGATGCCCACGGGGCAGCCTGTGTTCAGTGGCTCCCAGCCCTGGATGCCTGCAGAGCCAGAGGTGGGTGTGCGGGCAGCTCCGAGCACAGGGTGGACACAACCAGGATCCCTGGTGCCTTTGGGAGCTGACACATCTTCCTGGGGCCTCTCCCACATGTTGCAAAACAACCACTGCACCCCTTCCTTATACAGCCCTGAATAAAGGCAGCATTTCCACAAACTACAGAAGGAATTATAACCTAGTAACCATAACAACAACGCTTCACTTCCATACAACTGTTTCAAAGCACAATGCAAACATTTGCCAATTAAGCCTCCCTGTTCTCCTCACAGGCAGGTAAACACGCTCTGAGCTGAACAAATTATTCAAACTGAGTAATTTCTTTGATGAATGTACTCTCTGTTTCTGTTTGCAAACACCTTGTAAGCAGCTTATGATTTCCTCCAATACATTCATTTATTCAGAAGTTACCCTCTGAGACCTGTACCAGTGACTTCTGGCCTCTTGTTCGGTTGTTCATAAGCAGCTCCCTGTATGGAGGGGACAGTCTGAATTCAGGTTGCATCCAAGCAAAACTACCCAGACCACAAGAGCTTGCAACTGCGTGTTTTCTGAGCTGGGATAAATATGCTTCTGTTAGGGACTGCAGTATTAAGAGTTTTAGTAAGTGACTTACTAATACTGGATTAAAATTCACTCCTTACAGTGCTCTTGCAGCCACAGTGTCAAAAAATGAATACAGAGGGGAGGTGAATGGAGTAGATGTGAATGTAATGGTTTTGACTAAGTATTTCTTAGAAGCTAACTGCCATATATTTAAAGTCCATGTTTATTTTTACACCTAACAAAACTGGTGCTTGGAAGAGGTGGGGGGAATGAAAGAGATGCTGGATCGTCTTCTATAATCATACTGGGTAGCAGCAACTAGATTATGTCCTTTGGACCTCAAGAGTCACCCAGTTAAACTGCAAAGAGCTGGGAATGGACTGAAGCAGTGGTGCTTGTCACAAGTGATGAACGTAACTGAGAACTTTTCCCCCACCCCCACCTTGCTTAATTTACATTTGACAGCATTTTTCAGTAAGAAGGCCTTGAGGACCTCTCCTCCTCAAATGTTCAGTTTACCTGTCTCTCATTGCACTTCTTTCCGCAACTCTTTCAACTCTTTCTCTGCAAATTGCCAGTACAACCACAGGCAACACTTATCAAAATGCATCTGACCCACCTCACAACACCCTTCAGCCCACCTGCTTTAAGCACCTCTTCCCACATGGTGGAAATTCTCTGCTGCTCTGCAGACTCCCAGTACCTGCTCCCAGTTCAGAAGCTTCATGGTTCCTCACATAGGTTCACTTTTGCACACGCAACAAGTACTGGGACTTGTCCTGGTTTTAAAAGTACATCTCTCTTCCTCTCTCAACAAAGCCATGGGTTGTCAGGCTATGGTCTCCAAAAGGTCATGGCTCTTCAGGCTGCAGTCCCCAAAATTTGGGATTCCTTTTGCATCACTAAAGCCAATGATGTTTAAAGTTAGGTGCATGTTTAAGGGTTGTACTTAACCAGCACTTAATGCATGAGACAACATGAACAAAGACGCTGAGGCTTCAGAGTAGCTGCAAGACACCACGAACTAAAACTGGAGAGAGTTGAGTCCTTCCTCCACCCTGCTGGGATGAGGCTGAGCCCTAGAACACACCCTCAGCCCAACATATTTTCTTTGTGGGTGTCTTTTAATCACATCAAAACAAAAGCAATCCTTTCAAGCTGCACTCATACCGGAATCCTGGCCCCTTGCTAAACCACGTGAGCTTTGGGATGATTGCATGACCTGGGAGGGGAAGCAATGTGCATGCAGAGGGTGCGGGGAGCCAAGCAGCTTTGTCCAGGCGGTCAGTAATTAAATCTCCTAATAGCACAGCAATAAAACGAAACTCGTAAGGGTTGCCTTAAGTGAGCCCCTGGTACCTTCGAATATTAGAAGATGGCCAGCAAAGTGGCTGCAAGAACCACCCAACACTCACAGAACAGAAACATGAAAATGTAAGGCGGAAAGGGAGAGTACAGGTAGCAAGGGCACGTTCACCACCTGGTTGCAAAAAAGCCCCAGCGAGGACCCTATGCCCAGGAGCCTCTCGGTCATTGTTAATTTTAGAACACTGATGTTCTCTGGATATTATCATTAAGAAACACACTCATAGGTAACTATTTTTGATAGGAAAAGCAACTTGACTTCATCTGACAAAGGTATGGACACATCAAACCCTGATGACGCAGAAAAGCTAGCTGGGTCACTAGGATACCTCTGCCATCCAGAGAGAGCAAGAGGAGAGCTTCCAACCTCTTGGCTGCCTTGGGAAGAGCAACCAGCCCTTTCCTTCTTGCACCTTGAAAGGGACTCCAATGTTCTCTAAACAACAACTAGAATGGACCGGTCACAGACTCCAACTCAACTGACTGGCAGGAGCCCTTTGGCCACAGTGAGGCTCCATGAATCGACACCAGACTAATAAAGTACCAGGCTACCACATGGGCTTCACCTGTACCCGAGAGAGACATCTCCCAGAAAACTCGTGCCGTGGTATTGCCCCAATGCAAGTGAATTACACTATCATGCATTTCCCTTTCTGCAGAAAAAGATACAAAGCTCCCTTACCAGAGATGTGCAAGCCAAGCCAGCAACTGTGGTAGAGATGAGGAAGCAGCAATACAACGCCAGTAATCAAAAGTTACAGACATCTGTCATTTTCTAGCACCTTCCAGTCACCTTTTAGCTCATTTTGCCTTTGCAGTCCTCAGACTGCATGCTGAGAAGCTTGCTGTAGTAAACACTAAACCCCTGTGACAGAGGAGAAAGATGAATCTGACATTTAAAAGACTCAACTCAGGATGGGCAGGCAGAGTTGGGAGGCGAACCCTACTCCAAGAAGGAAAAATCAAGAGCAGGGAGTCCTCTGGATGTCTCCAGCTCTGCTACTTGGGTTGAAGACAAAGACCTCCAATCAGGAGAGCTTGGGATGTATTTCAAACCTCCAAATGCCACAAGTGGAAACCAAGACCACCATATGAGAAGGTCTGCTGTACTGATCTTCCCAAGACATCATGGTATGTTTGGAAGGACGCAGTTCTTGCTTCCAGGTAAGGAAAGGGCGAAGGCCAGGCTGTCACACGCCTTTCACCCAGGAGGTGGATGGGTTCCAGATTCTGCATAATCTCCTTAGGGCACTAAGGCAGGAAGGCATTCATATCCCCATTTACTTCCTTAGGGACAACATTTTGCCTTCTATTCTTTGCCAGGCAATTTATTTACAGCTGACTAGCTTCATATATCTAATATTCACCTGCTGTGTTAGTGATCTTATTGTGCGTAAGAGCATATCTACCTTGGGGGTATTGGATCTGGAGCCATCAGAGGGGTGAAACAGAGCAGTCACTCTGTGCACTTGTTTACTCCTAGTTGTCAGCTCAAGCCCAGCTTCAGAGCAGCAGGATGGGAAAACTAGGAAAGCAAACATACAACTGCTGTTCTTAAATAGGTCAGGGGAGAAGTGACACCTATTTGCAGAAAGCAAAACAAGAGCCGCATGCTAAATCTGTTGTTTTCTCAGCTACCACCATGATCTGGTATTTTTAAACAGCTAAAACAGGGATTCTGCAATTAACATCTCATTGCTCAAAAAACCCAAGCTAATCTCTGCTCCAGAGTAGTGCTCTACTATTCCTCCTTGTCCGACTCCACATTACAATAGGAAAACAGCTCACCACCCTCTTACAACTTAAATGGAAAATATAAAAAGGTCAGGGAACTATTCGCAATTCCCCTGCACTTGCCCATAATCTGCAGCCACCATGGCCAAGAACATTTGGCTTAACCCAGAATGAAACACCCTGCAAAAGGTGGGCGCATCCAGCAATAAGAACATCCCAGCTCCAGTAAGGCAGAATACCTGAGCCAGTAGGGACCATGCTGGTCCACACTATAAATGCTAGTTGGAGTGACTGGTAGGTATCTCACACTTCTGGGTTTCATTCCCGTTTCCTGCAAATCTTCACTAGAAGAAACCACTTAGCTTCTCCATACAACCACAGGTGCCTTGTAAGAAGAACCTGGGAGCACATTTGTAAGCCATTGATACAAAACAACTCAAATATTTTTCTATTGGCAGACAAGATCTGAGTCATGTCTTTTCCCAACATATTAGGGTAGCTCCATCTCTGAAGGTATCTGTCCAGAATGTGTGGAGTTGCCTGCACTTGCTCCTTAAAAAGGGAAGGGTCTCCACAGCTCAGCTGGGATTTCTAAAGCACTCTAAGGTCCTAACGCAAATCCCTACAAAAGTACAGGCGCCCGGAGCAGCAGTTGACACTATAGCAATCTCATATCAGGTCAAAGCACCACCAAAAATACGGAACTGTCAAAAAGCACAGAAACAAGTAAACAAACAAAAAAGCAAGGGAAGAGGAAAGAGGACAACAACAGGACCCAAAATAGATTCCTTGTGCCAGGCATACATCACATTTATGGCATAAAAGCTTTGCAAAGGAACTTATTCTTAAAACACCTCAGCAACATTTACCCTGCTGCTGCCAGAAGACTACTACTTGTTTGACACCCTCTACTTTCTATTTACAACAACTTCAGGCCTTAAAAGAAACCTGAAGTATATTAATTAAGGATTTTATAAGGCAGAGAATGACAGCCACATTGGAATATATTCCGTAAGAAGCAAAGCAGGTTGGAAACTGGGGTGGACAACAGAAACAGTAACCAATGACAGATGATGTCCAACAAAATCGTAACAGCCCCTCTACCTGTCTTTATCCTCCAGTTGTTACAAGCAAGGGTGAAGGGTTTAGAGGAGCACTGCTCTCCCTAGGCGTAAATCCATAGGTGAACACCCAGCCTGGAGAGCCTGGGCAAGGGCACGGAGATGCCAGCAAGGATCCAGGTGCGCTGACACTGTGCCTGAGCAAACACACCCAACACACAGACACCGCACCAAGGCAGAGACAGCTCGTGACCAGCCAGCTTGGAAAGCAGAGAGAAACTGGTGTCTCTCCATGCTTTGTGTAGAGGTGCAGAGCCCCACAGTTCCCTCCTGGCAGCTTTCAACAGGCCTCTTTCCCCACTTCTGGTACTGATGAACCCTGGCTGACTTTTCAAACTGTGAAGAGCATTTACCTGTGTACAGAGACAGCAGCAAACTGCTACTCCTCGGCTCAGCCAGCAGCAACCCCCACCTCAATGGGGTACCTGGCCACAAAATATGCCAGCCCCTAAGTGTTGTAGGCATATTCCTTCTCACATCCCATCCCAGGAGGAATAGTGGAAGCTGTGGGAATATGACGGGATACAAGTAAGCTGGCAGCACACCGCTAGCCTCAGGCTCAGAGTACCCCCAGCTCTGCCTCAGTACAAACCAGTGCCAGGGGACAGGAGCAGGGCTCTGCCTCTTCTGTTTCCTTGCACTGAGGCTGGCAACATGGGACACCTGACACAGACTGCACAAGAGACCTCGGACAAGGTACTAGCTTTCATCATGTCTGTTCTTGCTCTGTGAAGAACTCTGCTCTCTCCTTTGCTGTTAATGTAGATAAAAGGTTGCTCCTCTTTAATCACAACTATCAGACTTTAAAGAACCTAACAGAAAGTCAGTTTAGTTTCAGAAACCCAACAGCCATCATTTTGTTAGCCAGCACACAGTACATGCAATAGTGTCAACAACATGGATAGCTAGTGAAGAGGAGAAAAAGGCCCACAAAATACTTCCTAGGATCCAAAAAAAACCCAGTTAAGTACTGGGCAGGGAATAACAAACCTCTGGAAACGCTGGATTGCTAGAGAAAAAAAGTCAATAGAAGCAACGATAGAGCCTGTACACTGACTCGTCCTGAGGAGGAAAAGACAAGATAAATGGAGATGATGATTTTACTAAGTGGCAGAAAAATATGAGAAATGAGTAAGACACCGTTGCAAGGGTCAATGTCTAAAAAACCCCCTGGAACAGCTGACATATTGTCTGCTCTCAGACAAAATAAACCTGTCTAAAGGCACTATTGTATAAGGAACATCATAAAGCAGAGAAAATAACTGCTTCAATTACAGAGTTGTGCGTCACCACGTCTATGTGTAACTCTAGAGATCCTAGAGGTTCCCTAGTGACACAGATAACAGCCCAGGACACAGAGTGCTTGAGGCTCCTGACATAGCTCTAGAGAAACACCTTGAAACAGCAGAGTCATCTGAACCACCCAGCAAAGTGCGGAAGAGAGAGACAGGTCCAAAGAGTAGGAGCAACTGCACTGAGTAAGAATGCAGTTAAGGAACCCAGCAAGCATGGAGAGACAGAGTGCCTGAAAATACAGGCTTTGTGGTCCAGAGCACAGGACAGAGAAATAGGCAAAAAGAAAATGCTCAACTGAGAACAACAGGGTAAACACATAGAGGAAACAGAACACCTTTATGCTACAGTTCCTCCAGAACATAAATAGCACAAGTGAATGCAGCGACTGAGGATGTTCCTGGGAAAAGAAGTATCTCTGCAGGACACCTCAGCAGATGAACAGACTCTCAATAGTCAGGCCCTGCAAAAGAAGCTGCCAGCCATTCTACAGCTAAGTTTGCTGCTGTGCCAGTAAATCAAAGATTGATTTGAGTCCAGCTGGATTGTAGAGCCAGCTGCAATGATAAGAGGCAAGCCTGGACTGGAGAAATGCCACCAAACATTGAAAACGCAGAATGAAAAAATGTTCTGTGGTCAGCAGGCAAATACACGCTGTTGACAGAAAACCTCACAAAACCAAGGCACTATCAGTTTAGCTTGACAGAAGCTGAAAGACACAACCAACCACTGCTCAGCAGCAGGAGCATGCAAACATGAAACAATAAACATATTTGATAAAGAAATATTAATCATTTTCATAGAGACCTATGCCCCTACAATGCCTTAGAAGACAAGAGGCTTTGATTAAGAAACTAAAACAGGAAAAAAGAAAGGACCACAGAACATAGTAAACCAATTAAAAGCCACGCTAAATAACAGGTCGCAAAGACTGAGACCTAGACAAGCCACAACTGGAGAGAGTCCAGCAGAGTGCAACAAAGACGATTAGGGGATGGGATCATCTCTCTTACAAGGAAAGGCTGAGGGACCTGGCTCTGTTCAGTCTTGAGAAGAGAAGACTAAGAGGGGATCTCATCAATGCTGATCAAGATCTAAAGGGCACGAGTCGGAAGGATGGGACCAGACGCTTAACTGGTGCCCAGCAACAGCGCAAGGAGCAACAGACACAAAATGGAGCATGAGGGAAAACTTCTTTCCTGTGTGGGCAACAGAGCACTGGGACAGGCCCCAGGGAGGGTGTGGAATCTCCTTCTTTGGAGATATTCAAACTTCCCTGGACGCCCTCCTGTACACCCTGCTGGAGGTGACCCTGCTTTAGCACAAGGCTCAGACTGGTCTGCAGACCCTGCACCACAACTCTGACGTCTGGGAAAATCCAAGGCCGTCAGCACATGTTGTGGAGACAGGCAGTGCCAAGGGACCAAGGAGCTCCATCCTAGGGCTAAAAGGTCCCCAACAGCTGAAGGTGGCCACCTAAGGGAGCATGGTCAGATGACCGGTCCCACCCCAGCTGGAAGGGCTGCTCACAGCCTGTTGTCTCCACTAAGTGGGGCAAGGCTGGAGGCAGTCAGGGCCAGGAGCTGGGAACAGGTAGCACAGCCCCAGCTACCTGCTAGCGAGCAGCAGACTTAGATCAGTCCTTATCTCCTAAGCAACTCAAAGCAGCTGGTTTACTAGAAGTTGCTCTGCGACCAGCATGATTTGTCAGCTCCTCCCTAATGCGGAGCCTTAGGCAGACACCAGCTTTCCCCCTGCCCAGTCCTGAGGTACCAACATCCTACACAGCAGCTCAGGGAACACCAAGATTCCTCAGAGGCAAACCCAAGAACAGCAGGTATGGAAAGTGACCAACCCCATTTACCCACTGATGCCTGATAGGTCATGAGGCCCACTTGCTCACACTGGAAGGGAACAACCAGCTACGCTCCCTGGGACGTTTCATTTCCATTCACACCTTACTAGCCACCAGCACTGCCTGGGTCAGAAGCCAAGAGAAAGGACCACGGAAACAACCCCATGGAGTACGTCTGAGGGACAATTAATTGCCCATGTTCCTCAGAGAGCATCAGTGCTACAGCGCTTCCCAGCTGGCAAAAAACACATGCAGAAAGGGAAATTTTACCAAATGCAATGTGCACGTCCCTGTGAAAGGGAAGACAGCAGATGAACACACCAAATTATTACCTAACTTTAATGGGAGACTCCAAGCGATTTCAGAGTGCTGCAGACAGGAATGCAATAGCCTGGCTCCATGACAGGCCAGATCACAAGAAAAAATTACCATCTTCTCTTTGCAAGACCACATGTCACGATACAGCAGCCAGCAATGTCCCCAGAAGATCTGTTGGTAACAGGCACCATGGCCAGCCACTCTAAGTGCCACTGTCCCAGTGAAACAAGCTAGAACAACAAAACATTATCTGCCTACACCCCAACCTTTGCTGGCACTGCTTGGCGGCTCAGAGATCTGCCCCACCAGGGAGCCACACAGACCCAGGCTAGCAGAAAGCTACAGCAGTAAACCAGCCGAAGATCTACCAGCATGACAGTTCAGGGGGTTTTACCCCTTTGTAATACAGATCATATGGAAACCTAAGAGCAACCTCTATGAAAAGGCAGTGACCACTTGTCCCATTTGTTTAGCCTCTATACTTGAACAAAACCACCCTTTTAAGAACACTATCTTTTAAGAGATGAAGGTTCTTTGACAAAATTAATCATTCCTTGCAGCTCAAACAGCTCTTATTTGCCATCAGAAACAAAACAAGGCAATAAAACCTTTATGTACCAGAGAAGAGAAAATATTTACCTTGCAATAAGCAAACCTTTCCCAAGGTGCAAGCACAACTGTAAACAGGAGGAAATGTTAAGAAGAGACTGTAGAAGCTGTTTGCAACTACACACCTCAAAGCCAGAAGGGATACGAAACTAGATCTCATCTCTTCAGAAGTAAAGAAAATTGTCACAAAGAAAGACGAATTATTTATTAAAGAGAGTATGATACCATGGGGAAACAAAACAAACCTGTAGTCATCTGGATGCAGACATTTCTGTGAAGAGAAACCAGATAACAGTACACTGAAGACAGCCCTCTCCTCTATTATCTTTAATCCAATTCTGCTTATCAGCATCATCGTTACAGTTAAAAGTGCAAAGACTTTAACACATTTAGAGTCTTATTCAATTCCCACTGAAGTCACCAAAGAGACTCCAGTAATGCTGTATCAGGTTTCCATGGGTCGTCCCAATCTGAGGAGCTAAACACTCCTTTAAGAAGTAAATTAATTCAGCTTCCTTGTCTTTGTGAGGAAAACACTCTGGCCACTTGCCCTTTCTCTGACTCAGACACTCTTGGCCCAGTCCTGCAAAGCACTAACTTTCCCCTGCTCCCACTGAAGTCAAAGGCACCTCCAAGGCTCAGCATGCCCAAAACCAGGCTGCCTGCCACTCGGGACAAACGCCAAGGCACCAGCTAGCAAATGCACAAACCTTGGGGAGGAAGAAAGTGTGAAGGCAAAGCTCCGAATGGGCTGTCCTGTATCATCTGTGCATGCCAGGCACAAGAAAGTTCTTCTGTACCAGTGAGGAAAGCTTCTCCATTTCATCCTGGGACCCACGAGTGTAATACAGGCTGACACACAATGGTGTTTACACTTGAGTGAGCCTCCACTGGAAAACGAGGGCCATCATATAATGATTTATTATTATTTCATTATCTTCAGATACAGTTCAGCCTGCAACAGCTCCTAAATAAATGCAACAGATTACCTTCTGTGTCTTAAAATATTTTTGTTCCACTATCTAGAAAATATTTACACAGAATGATAACATTTTGTGCATCTGAAGAGTCATTTATGTGAGGCTTACAAAGCCTCCGTTTTACCAGCTACAATAAATAAACCCCCTCAACACCACATAGGTAACATTTCAGTAACATCCACTCCTAACTCCAATAATCCCAGAGCACTTCTAGAGTGATCAGTGAATTCTTCTCAGACAAATCACACACTCATTTGCAGAGCCAGGGCCAGAATCCTGGGCTTTCCACTGCCAATGTTTTCAGCCTAAATGAAAAAGCACTGAGGCCAGACACTGCAGACTGCACACCGCACCACCCGCAGCAGACAAAGCTCACCCTCTCCATCATAAGCTGAACAGAGCTTACCTGAGCTGGCCAGAACAGACGCACCAGTCTGCAAAGAGCTGACAAATCAGGAAATCAATACACAAAGATTAAATTACCACTCCACGTTGCCCTAATAAATCTATGGATGTAAAAATGAGATAAATTAATAAACATGCCACCACCTGTCCCCCCCAGACACTCCAGGAGCCCAAACTCCTCCTCTTACCATGTCACACTCACCACCAGCAGCTGGAAGCTCTCCAGCCAAGAAATACAACCAGATGTACAGGTTTTGCCCCCTGTACACACAGCACCTAATACAACAAATCTTTGTTGCTGACATGAACAGTGGGATTGAGGGCACCCTCAGCAAGTTTGCTGATGACACCAAGCTCTTTGATGCAGTGGACACGCTGGAGGGAAGAGATGTCATCCAGAGGGACCCTGACAGGTTGGAGAAGTGGGCCTGTGTGTACCTCATGAGATCCAACACGGCCAAGTGCAAGGACCTGCCCCTGGGTTGGGGCAATCCCAGATGTGGATTCAGGATTCATGCTGGGTGATGAGTGGATTGAGAGTAGCCCGCAGGAGAAGGATGTGGCGTGCTGGTGGGCAAGCAGCTCATAGTGACCCAGCAATGTGCTTTCACAGCCCAGAAAGCATCTCCTGTATTCCAGAAGAGCAGTCACTCCCAGCAGAAGACAATGACAGCAAAATCACCTTTTGCCTTCACGTACTGCTGAACTTGTTCGTGATTCACCATCCCAAGCAGGCCATACACATAAAGATCTATAGAAAATCAGCATTATCATCCCTCTACTCCTGAGCCATCAGGTGGTTTGCAGCACTAATCTTATCTGCTACAGTTGTCTTGTCCTCGTAAAGGTGCATACCCTCTATGTTTACCTTGATAATTTGATGCTCGAACACTTGCCTGTAGCTCTAGGGGCAAGTCTACATCATTGTATTGCTTACTGAATACTCTGCTGCTAGATGTGCTGACCACATCCACTCCATGTGTTTGCAGCCTCTGATCCCCTTCAGCTGCCTTAGTGGATGACTTATTTCAAAAAATGGATTAATTCTGCTATTGACATCCCTGTAAGTTCTGCTGTTCTCAAGGGAAGCTAAGGTCTTTTAAAAACACAGGTTTCAATATCTGAACCGCAACCAGTAACCAAAAATCAGAAGGGCTTTGCCCATCCTGTCTCCTTGAGCACAGGAGGAAGTGCCAGGAATCTGATGTTTCTTCTGCTCTGTAACTGACTTATCACAGGGACTCCAGCCAACTGCATAATTATAATGTGCCTCAATTCCCTCATTTCTCAGTAGCTACAATTATGCTGTAACAAATCCCTGGTCACCTAGGACTGATCCTGGAGGACTCTGCCTCCCTGAAGGCACCTCACAAGCTGAAAGGCAAAGGCCATGCTCCTGGGAAAGCCAAGGTCTTTGATTGGAACTGGTCATGAATTTTTCAGCAAGTTACATGTCAGTGGCTTGAAAGAAAATCTTTTCATGGGAATATGCTACTATTCTGGAAGGCTTCATCAGACAGACATGTGTCTGGATGAAGCAGAGAGAGAACAGCAGTTCTGTTCCCTAGGAGAGCAGCTGAATAGGGGACATCAACAGAAGTGGGAAACCCAGTTTCAATGCAGGCACCAGCCTGTCAGGTAACCCAGCAGGAGATCCAGATTGCCCAGGACTGGGTCTTCCAGTCCTTTCTCAAACCTTCTTAATAGCATTTCTTCTACTCCCACTCTTTTCTGAAAAGCTTTAAAAGGTCTTAGTGCCAGGGAGATAAAGAATCACAGAATGGTGGGGGCTGGAAGGGACCTGGGGAGCTCATCCAGTCCAAACACCCTATTAAGGCAGGGTCACCTCTAGCACATCACACAGGAGGGCATCCAGGCAGGTTTGAATATCTCCAGAGGAGACTCCACACTCTCCCTGGGCAGCCCTTCCCAGTGCTCTGTTGCCCACACAGGAAAGAAGTTTCCCCTCATGTTCAGATGGATCTTCCTGTGCTCCATTTTGTGCCTGTTGCCCCTTGCCCTGTTGCTGGGCACCAGTTAAGAATCTAGCCCTTATCCTTCTGACCCCTGTCCTTTAGATCTTGATCAGCATTGATGCGATTCCCTCTCAGTCTTGCTTCTCCAGGCTGAACATACCCCAGCTCATTTAGCCTTTTCTTATGAGAGATGCTCCAGTCTCCTCATCATCTTCATGGCCCTGTGTTGGACTCTCTCCAGTTGTTCCTTGCCTTTCCTGAGCTGTGAAGCCCAGAACCAGACACAAAACCATTTCCTACCTGGCCCTATCACAGGGAAAAATCCCAGGTTCTAGGTGTAAGGGGTGCTGTGTACATACACTGATCAGGGCATCATGAGCCGAGTCCAAGAATACTAGAATCTCCACTCAACCTCCCTCCAACAGTCAGTCAGCCTGCTTTCCATCTCCCAAGGATCCTGTGCAGATTATTAATGGCTGGAGAGTGCTTGGAAAGGGTGGAAGGTGAGATACTGCTGTCATTGAGGCTCTCTGACACGCATGCCACAGGCAACTTGCATTTGCCCTTCTGATGAATCGGTGATGCTGGACTCAGCTTGCATCAGTTCTTCCAAGCACAGCATGTGAGTTATAACAAGCAAGCGATGAACCCAGCCTAGACCCTTTTAAAAGAACTCTGGAGATGGAGGGCACAAGCCCACTCACTCTTAGCACATAAACGTAACATTGCTCTGCCCCATTTGAAGAAGCTCTTCTCCCAAAAGCTACTGTTCACCCAGAAGAGCTGTCAGAAGGGGATGAAACGTCTGTACTGTTGCATGCAGCACCTGGTGAGTTGGACTGAAGTGTCACTGAAGGGATTTGGGCTAACTGTCCAACTCCACCACGACAAACGCTGAAGCACATTCTTGCTACTTGGCTCTGAGGATGGTAACTCTCACCAGATGAGGGGAGAGGACCATCAGGAATTGCAACTACAGGAACTCACCAGCCTTCCCTTCAGCTTCTTCACCCAAACTGACAACACAGAAGATACTGGCCAGACTCTCCTTAGAAAATTATTTATTAAATCTAAACTTTAATGCCAACACAATTAACACCTGCCTAACTCTTTCAGCAGCCAGTGTTACTTACATTGACGACTTAGAAGCACAAAACAGATGGAAGCAAAGGCTGCAGTTTGCACAAGCATGTTTACAGTGGGTGTCCACACCACTCAAAGCAGGTGATTTATAAGCGAATCAGTTAAGCTGCTGCCACTTTCCTGACAAGTCCATAACTTCCTCCTCCCAGACTGACAGGACGGATTATCTTCATTTCTTTGTAAGTCAAAACACCAAAGAAGCATCTACTCTGCACCAAAGCTGTACATGTAGTTTTTAATAATGCACCCATGTTCTCTTTTCCAGTGGGCACATGAGCGCAGGACACAGCCACCACTCAGCAGCAAGTGCCTTGGTGAGTGGGTGGCCCACGCTGACTTCCATGGAGAAGCTAGAGGGAAGAAGGACTCCTGCTGCAGTGCCACCTTATGCCCTGCAGAAGAACACTGCAGTTGTCCTGGTGCCCCAGGAATTACTCACCTCTACTCTTAACCTAACCCTCCTCAATAAGAAACCTGCTTTGATAACTTGCAGGCAACAGCTGTCAAAAATCCAATTTATGTGCATGTGAGTGTTGTAAGTACACACATCAGAAATCACTGTTTCTCATCCAGCTATCTCACTAATCTCCTTCTTACCAAACTCTGTGGATTCAGGGTAACGTGGTATTAGAAGGACTCGGTTAGATTATCAATGCAGTCAGCATGCAGCGCCTCCATTTCTAGGTGTGCAATCACTTGTTTCAGATAATGCAACTTCCCCAAGGCTTTGGTAAAACATGCATCTGTGTTGCAGAATGCCAAGAGACAGAGGCAATAAATTCTCTTCTTCATCCTCCCTTTCAAGAGATAAACAACTTGGCAAGTTGAGTGATAAAGAACCAACATAATTACATGTCATAAAGCTGCAACTAATACTGGTGGAGAATGGATCAGGGCCTGCTGCTTAGAAATGCTATCAAGGAAAACCTAAGATGTGGCATTAATGCATGCATTGAAAACAGAATCCATTTTGTGCTTCTCCTAGAAATGCTTAACTGTATTTCAAGCCATGACCTCTCATTGTTTTACTTGGCATGAGCACTTTTTTGCTAAGAAGAATTCCTTCTGCCATCAAAGTTTTTGTGAAGGAGAGAACAGCCAGCACCTACCAATGAAAGAACCTCCATGTTCTCTTTGGCAAAACAAAGCTGTCTCCATCTTCATACAGAAAGAAATGCCAGCCTGACCAGAAAATACTACCAGACCTCACTGCACAGATCATTCACTCCTCATGTCTCATGCAATGCCTCCACCTGAATCTCTGCCCACTCCTGCTTTTACTCCTTGAACTTCCTTGGCGCTGAACATCATATCCGTAAGTTTCTTTCCAACCATGACCAAAATTTCATAAGTTTTCAAAGAATGGGATGGAAGAGGATTCAAGAGAGTTGTGGTCAATGTCTCAATGTCCAAGTGGAGACCAGTGACGAGTGGCATGCCACAGGGGTTGGTATGGGGACGGGTGCTGTTTAACACCTCTGACACACACAAAGATAGTGAGATTGAGAGCATCCTCAGCAGGTCTGCCAGTGACACCAAGCTGTGTGGGGTAGTCAGGATGCTGGAGAGAAGGGATGCCATCCAGAGGGACCCTGACAGGCTGGAGAAGTGGGCCTGCATGTACCTCATGAGATTCAACAAGGACAAGTGCAATGACCTGCCCCTGGGTTGGGTCAATCTGAGATGTGATTCGTGGACTGAGAGTAGCCCGCAGGAGAAGGACTTGGGGTGCTCATGAATAAGAAGCAAAATGTGAGCTGGCTCTGTGTGCCTGCAGCCCAGAAAGCCAACCCTGTCCCAGGCTGCATCCAAAGAAGTGGGACCAGCAGGATGAGGGAGGGGATTCTGCTCTTCTGCTCTGCTCTGGTGAGACCCCACATGGAACCCTGCAATAAGTTCTGGAGTCCTCAGCACAGGGAGGACATGGATCGGCTGAAGAGAGTCCAGCAGAGGCCATGGAGATAATCAAAGGACTGGAGCACCTCCCATACAAGGACAGGCTGAGAGAGCTGGAGTTGTTCAGCCTGGAGGAGAGAAGGCTCTGAGGAGAGAAGGGTACAAGAGGGAGAGGGCTACAAGAAAGTTGGTGTGGGCCTCTTGATCGGGGAGCACAGGGACAGGATGAGGGGGAACAGCTTATGGAAAGAGGGCAGATCGAGATGAGACCTTAGGGAGAAATGTTTTGCTTTGAGGGTAGTGAGGCCCAAGTTGCCCAGAGAAGTTCAGGATGCCCCATCACTAGAGGTGTTTGAGCCCAGGCTGGTTGAGGTTTCAACTGATCCAGTGGGAGGTGTCCCTGTCCACCGCAGGGGGTGTGGAACTGGATGGGCTTTGAGGTCCTTTCCAACCCGAACCATTCTATGAATACCAAGAACCCGTCTATAATACTCAGACAGCTACTGATGGATTTACAGCCCATTCAGGTCCTGACCTCTCCCCAGAGATGATCAGATTTAAACAGCACTTCCAGTATTTGCAAGGCAAAAATTGGCAGTCGCTGAAGGACTGTATTCCTTTAATTCTGATACAGGATTTATATCAGATAATACAAATCTCTGATGGCGGGTGAGCTGAAGAGGGAAGTTTCTGTGCTCTTTCAGCTTTGACTGTAACCACTGGTTTCTGCAAGAGAGAAGTTTGAGGAAGAAAAGCATAAACCCCGTTCTAACTTAATCTGTCCTCTGATCCCACACAACATTTACACGTGGCCAGCATGTGACTGGCCACCAAGGCAAATTCTGTGCCCATTTTCTGGGCTTGTACCATTCCCAGTCCTGCCAAGTTTCACAACAGCTGAAAGCTGGGGCCTTTAACAGAAGGCGACCAGTGCTACTGACAGAACACAGTCATGATTAGCCAGGTAGATCATTATACCCTTTCAGAAATTATTACCAGCGCTAATATAACTTTGGTTGCTGCAAACTGCAGGGGTGCCTTGCTCTGATTCTCATTCAGGGGCATTATATGATCAAGTGCAAGCCACAATCCCAGTCTGCCAAGCTGATACTACAGACTGTGTAAATGGAGATCAATCACTTCCTAAGTCTTTGCAGAAGGTTTGTTTCCCCTCAAAGAAACAAGTTCACATTCTTCTAAAGGCTGCTGGAAGCACCTCCAGGGTAGAAGCACTTTTCTGAGTGACTGGCCTGCAAAATGCCATCCCAAGAACTCTGTTTGAGAAAGGAAATCTCATGAGAAGGAAGGAGCTTTGAAAGGGAGCTACAGAAAGAATGAACATGTGCTGGAAAACAGCAGAAATCTTGAGACCATGTTCCTATTACAAATGCTATTTAGGTGTCACATCAAGATGAGAACTGATGTAGTTATTAAACATGGCTATTTTATAAACCTCATTTCTGTAAATTAAATGAAAACTTGAGGTCAGACTACATAACTGGAGGCAAGATTTTGCCAAAGGCCATTATTTTTCACAAGGACTGACATAGAGCAGGTAGGTGATGAAACCCCTAGTGAGACAGGTAATGCAGACTAAGAACAGAACTGACATTCTTTTTTGCTGGAAGAAGTCTCACCACTGAGCTCTGACACAGGTTTGAAGGCCCATTCAGATCCCAGAAGCTTGACTGCAAGATGTGTAGCAAAACACACATCCTCTATATGTAGGACTCACCTGGGATGCTGTTTGGACTTTCTTTGTTCTCCCTCCTTGCACCTTTTTATTTCCAGGAATTAAAGCTAAAGGGCAGAGTGATAAGATTTTTGCAACACCACAGGAAAAAAATACAATAAATTGTCTCCCCTAAACCATCAGGCCAGAGCTGCATTAGCATTTTCACTTGTTTCACTTAACTCATAAAACATCCCTTGCTGAACGGGTGCAGGGGACACACACCAAGTTTCAAATAGTGCCCAAACTGAACAACAGCATCATTTGTCAGTAACTACCTCACATTTAAAACAGATTTAAATGCCTGTGACCCTTGAGTTGAGAGACATCAGCTTTCTGAAATGACAGCAGCACAAGCCCAATGTGGTAACAATTCAGGCCTTGCCTTCTACCTTCAGAGTGTGAGGCACAGGCATTAACGCCTAGATGTAGCTCCACAGGTTATGGGATCCTGGGTATCAGAAATCATGCTCAGTGCAGAGTCTCAGGCAAAGCACAGAGAAGGGACAGTCACCAAGATGTAGTTCCAGCATCCACAGCTGGCCTAAATTTTACTCCATGCCAGGAAGCAGCTCCTTTCTCACAGATGGCTGCTGCTAGCGAGCACTGACACCCACCATGGAGCAAGCGGGCATGCATTATTAATAGCATCAATGAGAAAATCATGAACCCACATCAAAGCACTGAAAGTTGTTTTCATGACACACAGCTTTAAAACTCAGTGCAAAGTTAAAGATATTACACTCAGCTAAGCATGTTTAGAGGACTTTCTTTTTAAGATGTGATTCTGCAATTTTCAAACACACGCATGTATGCCGAAGGACCCCTTAAGGACAGGAAAAAGCTGCTGTCAGCCATAACCCAGCAAATCACAAGTTACACAAAGAAATGAAAATCAATGCTGCTCTGAAATTTAGCCTATCACAACTAATGGCTGGGAAGTTCTGCTGTGACCATGTTTTTCCTACAGCACAGTCATCCCCTTGGAATCTGGGCCCAAAGATTCTGCCAGAATTAAACAGAAGCAAACCAACAATGCAAATGAAGTAGTACAAACTCATTTGCTATTTTTTTTCCAGTAACAGGCAATGATAAAAGAGCATAATGAATTAATCCAATTTTAAAATCTCCCCTCTTCCATTAAAACACTCTTGACAGCAAAACAAACTACATAGAGCCTGTTCTCAACACAGGCAGCACAGCTGAAACATGGATGAAGATGCTGTCAGCAATGCAGTCCATATGAGAGGACTCTTGGGATTTTTGGATATAGCAAACTGGGGACAAGTACAAAGCATAGAAGTATAGTATCTGTTACTGGTGTCCCTTTCGACTGGAGTAGGGACTGTTCAGCCACAAACAGGGACAGCCCAATCTGAGCTCCTCTGCTTGCACTCCAACAACTTGATGCATGTGTCTGTTTTGACAGCGGTAAAGCCATGCAGGAGCAGAACTGTACTCCTGCCAGCATGGCCTGCAAGGTGTCCATCGTCACCCCAGCCTGCTGACAGCTATGGGAGTCTGTCGATTCCAGCTTGGAGGAGCCGTGCTCTGTCACTGCAGTGCTCTGAGCAGCTATAAAGTATGGCATGATGATAACAGTGCAGTCTTCAGGTGATTCTAGATGCGTTCCTTTGATAGCACTTCAACATCCACCCACAGTGAGGGCCTGATGTCTCTAAGCAGTTTGTCGAGACACTAAAATCTCATGACTCAACTTAGTTATTTGTCTTAATCTGCAACAGACCTCGAAGCTGCACAGTAAAATAGAGGCTATTTTCTGTCAGAGCAGGTGAAAGATGGAACAACCACTAATACATCTGCTGTACTTTCTCTGCTCAGTTAACTGGTTGAATCAAACCCTGCCTATCTTCTACTTATTTGGGTAAAACAGACAGGATCAAAGCCAATGCTGTGTCACACACGTGCAGCCTCCCTGACTTCACTGGCGCTCGGGCCAGACAGTTTGAAATTACATCACTGGCACCTTGATGCAGCTTAGATGGCATCACCTCAGGTTACATAGGAACACAGGACCGGGAGAGACCTAGGTCACCAAGTACAGTCCCTGCTGTCCAGGTAACCACGTCACCTAATCCCTTTATAAATGCATCAAAAATAGTTATGAACCATTACTTCATCAGGCACTCCCCAGGCTGGCCATGAATGACATACTGTGGTGAAAACTGACCTGGGGGGAAAAGCACAAGGGCTCATCCAAGACAAATCAGAAACTACAATCAGCAAGGACGCAACTTTGTCTAATGGCCAGACAGCAAGATAGCTGGATCCTGCTGCTGGTTCCCACAGTGACCCATTCCACCTACAGTGGCACTGCTCCATCCCTCAGGTTCCTCTGGGTTGGAACCAAGATAACTACATTGTCCTTCCTTTGTAGATTGCTTTTAGCTCTACAGACAAAAAGAAGGCTACAAGAACTATTTTTATGTACGCAATCTCCCCAGCAGGTTTGTAAAGCCCATTTTAAAGCCCTCCTTTGCAATTCAGTCTGTGGATAATTTGCTACCTGCATTTCTGTAAAGTTTAACCTGTCAGAGCCTGGCAAAGGTGTAATTTCATCCCCAGGCTCTTCTGACTTGAGACTCTGGAGCTTCTCTTTGTGGATAAAGTATCAAAGCAATAGCTCCATGAGACAACAGTATTTTGCATCTCACAACCCATGTATTATTCTCTCTAAACATAGTTTAACAGGCCAGAATCAAAACTTTTGCTCTCCCCTCATCTCTCCTCTCCCCATGCACACTTTACAAAAGAACAAACACAGATAAGAGCAGTAGACAGAGACACAGACAGAGGATGGTTTATCCCACAGGCAGAGGATTACTGCATCATGATGTAATGACCTTGTTCAGAAAAGAAAAAGGTTACTTACATGATAGAATGAGTTGTAGAAATACCAGCTCCTTCCCAGAACAGGGTAAAACAATATCCATTTAAAGTTATGCTGAAGAAAACGTAAAACACTTGTCCAGTGAACTGGAGAGAGAAAGAGCAAAATTCAGCCCAAGTGGCCTGCATATAATCCCTCTCCAGATACACATAACACATTGAACCAAGCAGCAGGAGTGACGTTCAGCTAAGTATGCATGGAAAGGAGATACGATTCTATTTTCTAGGTGTTTGCATCTTCAAACATTCAACAGCCCCCTCCACTCCCTACAAAGCAAAACCAGCTACTTCTGTGTTTCACTTCAGGTGCAAAATGCTACAAAGCCAATCATTTTATTTGTCCCATGCAAAGACTTTACATTTCTAAAGACTTTATGAGTGTTTTCTTCCTCACAGAACAACTGGTGGGAGGGAGGAAGGCCACATGCTGCCTGTATATGAAGCAATCCCATGAAAGAATAACTTGAGGCCAGGCCTGTTTTCAGGTTAGAAAACATTTAGCAAAGCCTTGGCCATGACTAAAATTCCAAGGCTGAGTTAATCATGTTTATGACTACAGGTTCCTCCTAGGGACTTCTTTTTAATGAATTTTCAAATGATATGAAAATAGTAGGTATGGGATTTAATATTTAAAACACCATAGAAGCACACTGATGTTACTGCACCAGTACAGCTCACTCTTTTCACTGCTCCACATTCCTCCCTCCCTGCTGTTATTCTGCTAAAGTGAAATCTATGTATTAAAGCCAATATTTACCAACAGTTCTGAAAGTAATGTAGTCCTTCCACATAAAACTAGGCTTCCAACAGGAAATGAAACCATTCGGCAAGTTTTAGCATGCCAAGGGCAAATGCTACATGTCCTGTTTCCAGGACAAGAAAGCCCTCCAGTTACTCCAGCTATTTCCAGTGGTGAATGCTGAGCTTGTCTGGTAAGTTTTCCAAGTGCAGTGGAAACCCTACAGCAGACATAGAAAGCTCTGAGTCTGAATTGGCAGCAGACGCTTTAGAAAACAAGTGAATTTCATTTTGTTACCGGAATATGAGAAGGCCAAAGTACTTTATTTGTCAGCATGGGAACAGTCACTTCAGCTAACGACATGAATATTCTGCTGAAGTTGTTCTAAGAAGAGACTCCTCCAAGGAAAGCCTGCATCGTGCAACAGCGCCACGTGCCAGTTTACAGTGCCCTCCACACTTGTACGCAACAAGAAATGGTTTTTCTATAGCAGATAAACAGCAACAGTAGCCTTCAGACTAATGCATAGAATAAAATCCACAGCAAATTCCAACCTCTCAAGAAGCAGCCTACCATATTTCCCTACTAGTTCAAAGAATCCATACAAAGTCACCTCAATATCATGTGTCCACTGCAGCGTTTCTTCTCAATTAACCAAGAAAAAGTGTATTAGCCATACATCAAAACTGCATTGCAGGTAGAGCTGCCAATTACTCATGGTGAAAAGAGAGGCTGATTCATTTGACTGTATGTGGGCCTTGGCTGGAGTTTTCCCAAAGTGCTACAAGAAGAGAAGAAACCCTCAGTGAACCTCCCCCTCATTCCCACTCCTTCCTACCCCAAAATCACAGTCAAGAGGCCCGTGTTTGCAAAACCATCATTTCCTGGAGGAAAATCTCCAAATCATTCCTTATCTAAATTCAGACAACACACACAGTAACTCAAAATACGTCTGCATATGATATACTCGCACACAAGGATAACCCTCCCAAACACACGTGCAAATGCAATGAGAAGTGTTTAAAAAACCTTTAAATACCCAGCACATGAAGAGTCTGTCCATCTCTCGTTATAAACTGGGCCATGTTACATGGCCACCTTACAACATCCAGCCTGCAGTGGTGGCTGGACAGAAGCTGCATGGCCTTATTTTTTTTCTCAAAACAGTTACAAACCAGAGCATTTCTGCTATGCACAAGAATGCTTTCACAAGCTCCTTGTATCAGAAAGAAGCATTTAACACATCACATGTAGCAAATCTTCATCCAAGAGGTCCCTCCCTCAATGTGTCTGGTTCAAACAAGCTTTCCAGCCTTGGGGTGCCAGGGTTCTTCTCTCCCTCATGCTGATGCATAGAAGCATGGCAGGTCTGCTTTGAAAAAGGACACATGAATCATAGAAATGTTTGGGTTTGAAGGGATCTTAATGATCATCCAGTTCAAAGCCCCATGCCGTGGGCAGGAGCACCTTTCACTGGATCAAGGTGCTCACAGCCTCATCCAACCTGGTCTTAAACACCTCCAGGGATGGGGCAGCCATGACTTCTCTGGGGAACCTGGGCCAGAGCCTCCCCACCCTCATAGATCAAAAATGAAATAATAGTACACCATAAATTGTCCTCATTAGTTGCTATGGACCCAAATACCACAACTTAGGCACCTTCACACCTAGGTTTTCAAGGTCTCTGGCCACACTAATGTTACTGTTCCCAACACTGAGTTCAGGACACAACAATTCAGTCATGTTTGCTTCTAACTGGTATCTTCTTTTGCTCTGCCAGCATCCTACTGATGACCTTAGACATTTGACTTCATCTTTGTGTTTCCAGCGTGTCTGACATGAGTCAGACTGGCACCCAGCCCCCTGGAGCAGTCAGACCCTGACTTAACACATCTCTGTTTTTTTTCCAGGTCTGACTTCTAGCCATTTATTGTAAATCTTTAAAACAGCTTTCAATAGCAAATAGTCCTCAAGATCCTGAGATTGCAGAGAAGTGCTTGAAGCATGCACCTACTCTCACTTCCTTCCAGCTCTAACATCCAAAATGCAAGCGAGCATGCTGGGAGGGAATCTGGGCCACCCCAAGCCACCTTTTCTGTGGCACAGGGGCCAGTGCTCCAACACAGCCAGCTCCAGGGATCACAATACAGTGTCTCACTGACACTGCAGTACAAAGCATCTTTTGCCTCATCACCCTACCAGCAAAAGCCATCAATCTACTGAGAACCTATGCTTTAGAGGCTCTTTGGAATACGTAAGAGCACAATGTTTTCCTCTCCTTGCCCAGAAGTCCTACTGTGGCTTGACTATGTGATTATGTTTACCAGGCTGCTTCCTGGGGTACAAACATAGCTATGACTCTCAATATATAATCTCCGTTCTGGTATGCAAGCAATTATTCTCAGAATAACCACTGCAACAGATGAATTCTTCAGAGAATCACACACGTTCATCTGTACCCATGATGCCAAGCTCTGCCATTCTGCTGGGATCAGCAATGCAAACACCATGAAATATAGCTCAAAAACACTCAAGAATCAGGTACCTGACCTCTAACATCATCTACGGGCATAGAAACTTCATCTACATGCTGTTGCTCACTAAGTAAGAGCAGAGAGACCTTACCACATCAAGGACTTAGAACTGGAAAACTACCTCACACTCAGATTCTTATTGCCTTTCCTTATTTACATGAAGAAGCCTGGCATTCACTCTAAGTGCCCAGAGGGCTCTACAGACCACAGAAGACAGGGCATGCCCTGAAGAGCAAGTTGCTCAAAAGCTCTCACTGTCTGCATGATGGATTGTGGTTGTAGGAAGGGTCCCCCAGTAGTAGGCTCTGGAAACACTTTACTTCAGAAAGACACGATGGTACCAGGAGTTCCAGTGTTTCAGTATCGCTACAGCTTTCAAAAAGAAGCGTCTGGGACATGAGCTTTACGTGTGAACTGCCAATATACTGCAGAAAAGAATAAGGCTCCACTGTCAGCTTATTCCTTCTGAAGTGCTTAATATTATTCATTAATGCAACCAGAGGAAGATTCTGCATTCCTAGTGCAAGAACTAGTGGAGAGAGAATGAGAGCATGGGGAGCAGGATGTGGAGCAGAGAGGAAACAAGACAACTGTTCCCAGAGACGGTCATTCCAGATACTTCCAAACATTAGCCCACTTCTTTCTGGTCCATGCATCCCACGCAGTGCAAAGTGCCTCCTCAAAAAGAAACAAAACAGAGAGCAAATTCTGATTACTTTAGTCATCTTGCTTGCTGAAAATCTCAACTCTTCCCAACGTGAGTTCCCAGATCCTCTGGGATGAACAGAGGAGAGTCACAAAGCACAGCTAACAGAAACCATATCTGCAGGAAAAAATAACCAGGATGCCAACCTGAGCTGGCTAGGCTCACTAAAAAGATCAAACGAGGATCTAAGCAGCTCTTTTCTGGAGCAGGCATCGTTTCAGTTGTTGAAATATTCATGCCCCGATAGGAGCTGTGGTGTCAATGTCTGTCCCTGATACAAACAAACCTGAACTCAAAGCATGAAAATCTGTGTTGTGCAGAGTGGAATCACAATTAAAAGCATCTTCCAAGTCTCCATTTCTGCATGCACACATTTGACAGCTTTTCTGGTGACACTTCAAGTGCACCCCAAATTGAAGTCCAGAATCTTCTGCCTGTGAGGGCAGGAGACAAAAAACAGCCTTAGCAAAGGCCCAGGATTTCCATTTCCAATGTGACTTCCATTCTTTCCTCTCAGATTTACCATGCGCCAGCAGCCCCACATTTCATCCAGGGAGTGGCTGGTGCACCTGATAAATATGAGCTGGCATCTGGGCACTGCAGGTTGAATCAAAATTCTCTGCAGGGAAGCGCCTGGAAAATTTCTGATCTGGAGGATTTTCTCCTTCACAATAGGGAGCAGAGAAGGAGACAGAAAATGGAAAACATTAGGCCTTTCGCTCCCCTCAAAACACCGGTACTTTCCAGTGCCCTTCCCAAATAAAGTGAACAGCCATTTATTCATGCCAGCAAAGGGGCAGGGACTGGGGAGGCACACAGCTGCTGCCCCTTCAACAGCCCTGTCTGGAGAAAGAAACACACTCAGGTGAAAGGACCAGAAAATGTTTTGGAACTGTCCTAGTGACATGCAACCACCTGCACCTACACCCTGCAAAGCAATTATAAAAATCATAGAATGATTTGGGCAGGAAGGGTCCTTAAAGCCCATTCAGTTCCACCCCCTTGTCATGGGCACGGACACCTCCTACTGGATCAGGCTGCTTCAAGCCCTACCCAACCTGGCCCTGAACATCTCCAGGGATGGGGCAGCCACCACTTCCCACGACAAACCTGTGAAATAGGGAGCCTGTGACGGTGCCCAAGCATTGTCAGCACTTAAGGATTACAAAGAAAATGAGAATGGTCCTGCTCTGGAGTCTGTGCTGTAGTGCAGTGCTGAAATGCCAGTTTGCTTCCAGCTTACAGGGGATCTAAGGCCTGACAAAAATGACACTGCATACACTGTCTTATAGGAAAGTCAAGCACATGCATGTGCAGCGAGCTGAATGGAAGCACAGCTATTACTGGTGCACATGTAAGGTATCACTTGCAGAAGCCAAGGGGTCATCTCAGAATCTTTGCTTCCATTTCTTTGAGAAGGCACATACTTGCCCTTAGGATTATAAAGAAACACATCAAAGCTTTCCTAAAGGCCCCCTGAACACATGTTGGGATTCCAATTGCCTTAACTTGGTACTGATGGCAATTAAACAGTACACAGGACCAGAGTACAGAGAGTAGAGTTGTATCCAACCTTAACTTTGCCATTTCCCATCTTTGCAAGCCCTCTAGAGAGCTACATTGGACTGTCCTGCACTGCAGAGACAGCCTTCTGACCAGCACTGCCACATGGAAGCAGGGCCAACAATTCCAATGGTGGAACTGACAGCTGAGACTCCAGGCCAGAGATGTGTTCGGCTCAGGATCAGTCAAGAGTCAGTTGCATCTGTCAATACACTGCTAGACAAGCAATTGACAATAAAAAATAACATTGGGAAATGAACCCATTGAATAAATAACAACAGGATTTTACCCTTGAATACTTAACGTGCATGGTCATGATGATAAGTCATTAGAGCAAGACAAACAACAGAGAACATCTGCTCATGCTAAGCAACATCCATGGCAGAGTTTTTTCAATAGAGCAGGACATGCCCCAGTTTTAAGAGGGACAGGATTTCTCAGTTTACCTCTAGAAGGGAAGATAAAAGGCCAGACAACAGAGTACCCAGAGGTGTACCCAGCCCAGTGCTCCAAATGCCAGACTTGCTCATAGGGCTGGTGGCATATGACGACAAGATCCTCCCAACCCAGGAGCCAGAAGATCTGGAGTGTTTGTCCCCAACGCAGGGCTTCCTGGGACCAAGAGCTCCAGCAGCCAGGGACACAAGACTGCATCAACAAGATGACAAGCTTCTCCGATGACAGTCAGTGGGACTGACTGGGTGGATGCCATGCAGCTTGCCCAGAGTACAAGGTACCCACCTGCCACATCCCACACTGCTTGCCTGAGGAGATGAGAGCCACCTCGCAGCCCCGTCTCCTGTCTCAGGAAACCCAGCAGGCCAACTCATCAACAGAACTATTGGCACCTGTCCAATTAAACACACAACACGAAAAGCCTCTTTGCCATCCCCAACAGAGCACACCTGCATTTGCCGTCAGCTGCATACAAGCCACAGCTGCTGGCATTCACCTGGAAAAAAAACTGTGAAACTCAAAGCACTCAGACAAGCCACTAGCAAACACAGACACTTTTGCCATTATAGACTTACTGCTAGGAGCAGGGAACACATCAGCGACAGCAGGTCTGAGACAAGACATTCACATAACCATCCCCACCTGTGCCGACCCAGGCGCAACGAGAACTACCAGTTACCACTCGGCCTAACACCATTCTTCAAGTATCAGGCAAATCAGAGTAAACACAGAATAAACAGAATATACACAAGCTCAGCTACTTGTGTCTGAAAGGTAAAAAGCAAAATAGAGCTGCAGGGGGAAAATACTAGCTGAACACAAAATAGTGTTGGCAAGTGAAAAGGTTTATTTCTGCAAGTGAGAGTTAATTCATGGCCCCTTCCTATCGCTGCCCTCCCCACCCACCCACTCTGTTCCCACTGCCCATTAAGTTCCTGGGAAGAAAGCTTCAAGCGCCTTTTGCAAGAGCCAAGGCAGGTAATGAAAGAGGAAGATCACAGTGGGATCCCGCCTGCCCACTGTGTAGCAGAGCAAGGAACAGAAATCAGTACTCAAACTGGCAAGGCACAAACTGACAGCAAGTGTTCACATCCCAGCCTTACAGGGAGTCCAAGCAGAGCAGAAGCAGAAGCCAAATCTGGCAACATCTCCCCTGTGACCAGTTCTGTACAGACATGGCTAAAATGAAGGAGGAGCTGAAGGCAGATCTGAAAGACCTCCAGCTTCCAGGCTGGTTTTGATCCCAGAACAGTGGCAGCTCCAGGAACACTTGGATCCACAGTCATAATTTAAGTTTTAAAAGAAAAAGAGATAGCTTCTAGACAGACGGAAGAGGAACTGAAATGGGACTATCACTGTAAACCACCTCTCCTCTAGGGGCAAATGCTGCCAGGCCAGAAGATGCCTAATGCAGGAGCTCGGTCTGCTACGGCAAACAATGTGTTTCGGAGCTGAATTTCTCTCACCTATCCCTGTAACCATATGCACAAAAGTAGCAAAGAAGCACGGGGGCTGGAGGAAGACAATCTTTTGTGCCAAGTTTTGTTTTTCCAGACCTTGTGAGTGAGCTTAGGGCACACATGATAACTTGGGTGTCAACTTCCACACACTTTTAAATACTGAGTTTTGGTCAGATCCTTACAGAGAAACTGCCCAGTAAACGGTCTGCTCAGAGAGGTGAAGTCCTCTTCACTGTAGTCAACAGCAAAATACTCACCAACTTCTGCAGGGCTCCCCCTACACATAATCTCTCGATGGGTTTCTTAGAGGGTACCAAGTCCCCATCAGACATTCCCTATAAGAGGCTGGCATGCTCATGTGAAAGCCCTGAGGTGAGTGAAGCCCAAGCACAGGGCCTGTGACCACCGAAGCAGCTCACCCTGGGTATTGCCTCCTGCAGCACTGCTGCCACAGCTGCCTCCTGAACTGTTGCTGCTGCAACCGGTGGCCTATGAGGCTGGAAACTTAATCCTGTAACAAGAGCTCAGTGCTCGCAGGAGCTACAGAGACTTACTTTTAGTTATCCAGAGTCACACAGTGAAGAAATGCCATCTATGTTGGCCTTGGTTCACAGCACAAACCCCTCCGCAGCCCAGAGGCAGCTGCCTGCAGCCCCATGAAGCCAGGGTCCCACCAAAATCAGCCCCCTACACTGTGCCTGCCACGCACTCTTCTGCCCAGTCCCACACTCAAGGAAGGCAGCTCCAACCAATGCAGCCACAAGCATGGCTACTCCTTGCCAGCCCTGTGCTCTTTGCAGAAAACCCAGGCTCAGCGACTCCTTCCCCCACCATACAGATAACTTGTCATGGCAGCCTTCATTCTCTGGCCTTGGAGAATCCACTAGCCTCTGTCCCAGTGCTAAAACCAATTAGTTCTGATTCAGGATTTACTTTGTTTTCTGCTGATGCTGTTGGGTTCCCTGTGCCTGAACACCTTTCCTGGAATCATGAAGCTCTTCAGCACCGAAGTGCTCCGCTTCCACCAAAGATGGGGTAAAGATGTTTGGAAACCACTGGTGCCTCCTCTGTGCAGGTGGCTGCTCCCTGCCAGCAGGTGTTGCACCAACTCCTGCCCAGAGGACACCACAGGTCCCTCCACACACCCTCCTGCCATGAGCTGCCCTGGCTGGGGCAATGTTCCTTCTAACCCCCACTTCTCCACCAGGGTCCTGGCCAGCCCTGTTGTTCCCAGGTTCCTCATCCTCAACCTGGACTGTTCCAGCCCTCGTAGCTGTGCTCAGGTCCTCTCCTCCTCACCTTAAAGCCACAGAGAAGGTGGGTTCACACAATAGGAAGAAGAAGAAGATCTCATGCCATGGTCCCCTCTGACCTTCCCTCTCCTCCTCAGGCAAGCAGGTAGCAGCCCTCCTCCAGCCCTGCAGTGTCCCCCAGCCCTCTGGACAGCCTGTCCTCCTCCTTCTTCTCTCTCAGGGGTGAATCACATCAGCGCAAAAGCTGCTCAGCAAAGCCCACTCTGACTGCCAGCCTCCTCGTGCCCTGTGCTAAGCATCATCATGGACTGTACCCAGAAGGAACTCAAAACGTGGACTCGCCTCTTCCACAACCTTTGCATGGTGTCAAACCGGGGCAGGTGGGGCATCAGGGAGATGAGGGGAATGGAGCATCTGCCAGGCTCTCCCCATGGATAACCTCGCTGTTCACTCCTCACGCACACCGTGCCCAGCCCAACAAATGGTGGGGGACAAAATCCACCACCCTCTCTGACACCCTTTGAGGCTGCAAGTCCAGGAACAGCCCTGCTCTTCCTGGCTCAGGCCCACAATCTCTTTCGGATGTTGTTCACCACGGCTTTTCCTCTGTGAATTCCCTCAATCTTCTGTAATAAACGCAATCATGGTGTTTAGAACAGGGTTCCTTTCTGGCACTGGTGAAAACCGGATCTGAAAACTGTCGGAATGACCAAAAAGGGGGCACTCGTGCCGAGCGCATCCCCTGCCGGAGGAGGGATGCTGACGGAGGAGGGATGCCTGAAGCAGCCAGACGTCACGCCGGAGCACTTCCTCGGCTGGCTGGTGTACAGGTCTGGGACAAAGGGACAGCCCAGCGAGGGGACCAGCCTCGGCTGCACCGCGCGTGCAGGGAGAGACCACCCTGCCCTGCATGGACCTCAGCATCATAGAATCATAGAATTACGGAATGGTTAGGGTTGGAAGGGGCCTTAAAGCCCACCCATCCCAACCCTCATGAGACAGCACAGCTCCTGCACACCCTGCACACAGAATCACAGAATGATTTAGGCTGGAAGGGATCTTAAAGCCCATCCAGTTCCAACCCCCATGCCATGGACAGGGACACCTCCTGCACACAGAATCACAGAATCGTGGAATGCTCTCGGTCATAAGGGATCTTAAAGCCCATTCCAAAACCCCTGCCATGGGCAGAGACACCTCCTGCACACTGAATCACAGCATGGTAGAATCATGGGATGGTTTGGCTTGGAAAGGAACTTAAAGCCCACCCAGTTCCAAACCCCCTGCCAGGGGCAGACACCTCCTGCACACCGAATCACAGAACACTTGGGGTCAGAAGGGACCTTAAAGCCCACCCAGGGCTTTAAGGGGCAGGGACACATCCCACACACCCCAGGCACCGTGCACGCAGAATCACACAACGGGTTGGGTCGGGAGGGACCTGGAAGCCCACCGATTTCCAACCCCTGCACACAGAATCATACAATCAGGGAACGGTCTGGGCTGTGAGGGACCTTAAAGCCCACCCAGTTCCAGGGGCAGGGACACCTCCCTCCGGACCCAGGCAGGCTAAACTTAGCCGGCGTCTCTGAAGGGCTCGGCGGGATGCGTGTGGCCGATAAGGCCCGTTCTATTACAAATAAAATAAATAAATAAGAAAACACCCCCCCCAAAAGGGGGTCAGGCAGAGTTATTTATAGCCCGGCACTCCCGGCGGCCGCAGGAGCTGTCGGAGCACAGACAGGCAGACAGACAGCGACAGACAGACACACAGCCAGCAGCCCGGTCCCCCCGTACCTGCGCCCCGGCCGCTCATGCCGCCCCGGCCGCCGCCGCCGCGCGCGCCCCCGCCCTCACCCGCCGCCCGCCCATTGGCTGCGCCCGCGCCGC
>WAAB01010608.1:82953-99242 GCA_013389865.1 Piaya cayana
GGCTGCGCCCGCGCCGCTGCGGCGGCCCCCGCGCCTGCGGGCCGGGCGGGCGGGCGCGCGACGGAGGGGAGGCGGGCGATCTCGTGGTTCGAGGCAGCTGCGCGGGGAGAAGCGCGGCGCGGGAGGGGGGGATTGGGGAGCGTTACGGAGGAAAAGGGGTGCGAAGGCGCCTGGGAGGAGGAGGCGGGCACACGGGTGGGATCGAAAAGGGGTCCTGGGAGGCATCGTAACGCTCCTCGCCTGAGGGGGGCGGGGAATGCGCCGTGAGTGTTCGGGGGAAGCGGTGGAGTCTCCACCCCTGGTGGAATGTGAAAGCCGTGCGGATCATAGAATGGTTTGGGTTGGAAGGGATCTTAAAGATCATCCAGTTCCACCCCAGCCATAGGCAGGGACACCTCCCACTGGATCAGGTGCCCAAGGCCCATCCAGCCTGGCCTTGAACACCTCCAGGGATGGGGCAGCCACAGCTTCTCTGGGCAACTTGGGCCAGGGCCTCCCCACTCTCCTGGTGAAGGAATTCTTCCTTATGTCTAGTCTAAATCTGCCCCCTTCCAGTTTATATCCATTGCCCCTCGTCCTATCACCACAAGCCTTTATAAACAGTCCTTCCCCAGCTTTCTTCCAGTACCCCTTCAGGTACTGGAAAGTCGCTCTAAGGTCTCTTCAGAACCTTCTCTACTCCAGGCTGAACAACCCAACCTCTCTCAGCCTGTCACTGTGGTGCTTGGGGACACGGCTTCAAGGTGTTGGGCAGTGTTGTTGGTGTTGGCAGGGTTGGACTCAATGATCCTAAAGGTGTTTTCCAACCTAAACCATTCCATGATTCTGTGGCGTTTTCCATGTGACAGCCTGTGGACCTTTCCTGCCAGCATCCAAATGTGGGAGAAACTCACCAGGAGTAGCTTGAGCAGCTCCAGCCGCTCCTGGACACAGAGGGCGATTCCCTGCACAGATCCCCATGCACTCCAAAAGAAGACCCTTCCTCTTCACACCCTGTGTTTTCCCCTTCTCCTCCTTTGATTTAGAACCACACTTTCCCCAGGCAGAGCGTAGTCCTGCATCTCCTGAACGCATGAGCTCAACCTCTCCATGAAAGGTCTGAAAAGTTGAAACAAACCCTGTTTTGATGAATATGACCTCACGTTTACAATATTTCCAGAAAAAAACCTCCACAGACCAGAGAGCTGGGGTTGTTCAGCTTGGAGAAGAGAAGGCTCTGGGGAGACCTTGGAGCAGCTTCCAGTAGTGTAAGCGGTCCCCAGGAAAGCTGGGGAGGAGCTCTGGATCAGGGACTGCAGGGATAGGAAGAGGGAGAAGGGTTTTAAGCTGCAAGAGGGGAGATTGAGATGAGATCTTAGGAAGTAATGATTTGATGTGAGGGTGGGGAGGCCCTGGCTCAGGTTGCCCAGAGCAGTGGTGGCTGCCCATCCCTGGAGGTGTTCAAGGCCAGGTTGGATGGGCCTTGGAGCCCCATATCCAGTGGGAGGTGTCCCTGCCCATGGCAGGGGGTGGGACTGGATGGGCTTTGAGGGCCCTTCCAACCCAAACCATTCTATGATTCTACAGCCTCCCCAGCCAAGCTTTCCTCTAAGCTCGTCCCCTCACAAGGGCTATGGAAAGGGCTGCGCTGTTACATCCTGAAATGGGCACATATGTGACCTTTTCTTCATTTTTCCTGAGGGAGAGGCACAAGGTAGTGTTTAATAATGCATAATGCAGCAGCTACGGACAAGAAATGAAGACTCCCTTCTGCTGGCTGCTATTGCCAAAGGTAAGGCAGGTCACATGTAGTTAGTTACCCAAGAGGAGATGATAAACCCTCCCAGCCCCACCACAAGCCATGTGATCTTCTCTGACCACGAGCGGTCACACTGTCGCCTTGCAGCTTGTTGAAAGGACAGGTTCTCCAGAAGCAAAAGCACACTGAGTCACCCAGTCAGCAATGACGTGACGAGCAGCCCCCACTGAATCACTGCCAGCCCCTCCTGCTGTACGCTGAGGTCTCACTGAGCGTATTTTTTTCCCCCAGCATGAGTCAAATCTATCACTTAGCTGGCTGGGTCTGCAGTGATCACAGTCAAGCCATGGAGCGAGCTGTGACTGCTGTTTCATAGAATCATAGAATAATCAGGTTGGAAGAGACCCACTGGATCATCGAGTCCAACCATTCCTATCAAACACTAAGCCACGTCCCTCAGCACCTGGTCTCTTCCATGGCTAAAGGGCCAGACCCTGCAAAGCACACCAGCTGCTGCAAACTGCTGTTTGGAAACAGCTCACAGAGTTGGAAAGGGCTGAGCGGGCAGTGGGCAAGCAATACCCAGCCACCTGCAGAGCAAAAACCATTCATGATTGCTTTGGACACAGAATGGTACGTTATTTACCAGCCCCGTGCCCCAGCTCACTGCAGGCAACATGAGATGTGTGTCCTGCTCACAGTTTTCTGAAGGAGGGAGGCAGCTCAGGGATAAGCTGCAGACAGAGCACCAAGTCAGGCAATTATGGACGTTAGGGCTGAATCTGTGGGTGAATCACTTTCATTCATTTTAAAAAGTCCAACTAAAATACAGTTTTAGCATACACTGTTAGCAAAACTAATCTTATAAGGACTACAAGAAAACTGCAGGCACCCTGAAGTACCAAGTCCAGTGACTTGGCTGCTGTTGGACTTTGCGAAAGGCTGGGCAAGAGTAGATGAAGAGTTTCAGTTTCCCTTCTCCTGTAGAAGAGCAGAAACCTGACTCCATGACTGCAAGCACTGAGAAAGCAAGATCAGATCCTTGATTCTCAGCCTGGTCCAAAGTTACAACTCTCTTTGGAGCTGAGGAAGCCTTGCAAATATTGACTGTCCAAGGTGGAGTTTTCCCTGAAAATCAGAGAGAGTTTTTAAAAATCTGTGTCTTTGGGGTTGGCTTTACAGAACACAAAGCCCTTGAGCCTGTCCTGTTTCAGCCTCCCTGGGTCCTCCAGCTATCTTTAAGCTGCTGGATAGAAGCTGCTTGTTCCGTGCCTGACTGGAAGTTCATACCCCATGCCTGTCTCATGCCTTCCTGGGGAAAAAAGACAAGGAGAGGAAGCAAAGGCAACAGCCAGAAAGGGTAAATTGCACAAATTGCAGTTTTCTTGCCCCTCACCCTAGCTGTAAACGATGCTGAACCCATCAGAGCTGGAAGACTCCTCCGCCCATTATTTGCAGCCAGGTGTGCCGACGGTGGGTGCATTGCTCATGGCACGCTCCTAGGAGAAGGAAAAAGCCAAGTGACTGCAGGGCCAAGGCATCCACAGTCCTGGGACACAGTGCAGCAGCATAAGCTGGACTCGCTTCACGGGTCCAACACCTGGGACCAGCTGGGCTGGGCCAGACCTGCAGCCTTGCTGAGCCTGATCTGTCCCAGACATGGACAGGGGCTGGCTTTGTCCCCACAGGGCATGGGACAGCAGGCAGGTCCCTGCTGGATGTCAGCCCTGTGCGACTCTCACATGGGTGTCAAAGCTAATTGTAAATGCTTTCAGAGTGTGTACACCCCTGAGGTCCAGTCTCCAGACCCATAGGGCCTGCCTGAACCCTCTTTTTCCAGGACCCAGCTTGGTCTCCAAGCAAGGGTCTCATCCTACAAAAGTAACCTCAGAAGCTGCCCTAATTTGAGCCCCAGTGCCTTAAGAGTCTGAGAAGCAGGAGAAGGGATCTTGCTGGACCAGGTACATCACAAGCCCAAACAGCTCCTTTCTCACGTGCTAAAAAAAAAGCAGGATTGGCTGTATCAGGACTATTGTGCTGAGTGTGCCAGGCTGTGCACAAG
The DNA here is from genome assembly GCA_013389865.1 of Piaya cayana. Taxonomy (NCBI): domain Eukaryota; kingdom Metazoa; phylum Chordata; class Aves; order Cuculiformes; family Coccyzidae; genus Piaya; species Piaya cayana. Next base: position 86,754 of record WAAB01010608.1, read on the forward strand.
CTCCCCAGCCCCTTTATGGTGCAGCCCTAGCCAAGGGTGGCCTAGGGACAACTCCTCCCAGAAGATGCAGCCCCATGGAAACACAGGACCAGGGAACCAAGCCAATAAAGCAAGAGAAAGAGCAAGAAATATTAGCTCTGAGCAACAAATGGCCTTCTCATAGCCTTTGCTCCTCTGAAAGATGCCTGAGGATTTCAAAAACCAGAAGCTATGTAACCTCCCCTTCTAGATCTAATCACAGACCCTCCAGAACTGGCTGCAGCTGCAGACTCTCACTGCCTGAAACTACCAGCACCTTTCCCTGTGTCAGAGGGGTGTGCAAGGCTAAACATTTCACTGAAAGAGACCAAGCACCAGCATTTTCCAAAACCAAACATCCACCTAGCTGGGATGACCAGGAAGTTAGGAAAAGTCTTTCTTGAGTGTAACAAGGAATCCCTTCGAAGAGCTGCCTGATGCTGCTTTCATGGGAAATCTACTCAAGCAGGGCGGGTATTCGGGAAAGCTCTGCAGAACACCTCGGTTAGTACCGTGTGGGATGTAACCTTAATGGGGTAAGTGGTTCCAATGCTGCCTCAGACACAGACACACCCCAGTGAAGGCACAAGGCCACTGAACAAACCCCTCTGTGCTTCAGCAGGGCAGGAAGGTGGACACATTCTCCATCGATGACAGAACTGGTTCTGCTGCATTTATCACACCTTGCTAGCAAACATGACACAATCTGAGCAGTACAGCATGACTAGTAATTGGATGTCAGTGGGTTTTAATGGGAAGGGGGAGTAAGGATCCCATTAATCTCCCATACTTAGTGGTAGCTGCCGAAGAGCTTGTCCTGCAGATAAAATTTACTTTACAACTCCCATTCCCGTTAACAAACCCCTAATAACCAGCAACCTATTCAGGCTTCTAAAGGCTGTGGGTGTTCCACTACCCTGCAGCTTTCTGCCTGTGCCACATTGCCAAGGCACAAGCGCTTGGTGGCCACGTCTCTCGCTCCTGACTGAGGCTGCATTACGTGGGGGGTTCAGGGGGCCCCTCCACCAGCCCTGCTGAGCCCAGGCAGCTCTGGAGAGGTTGAAGTGGTCCCACAGCAGGAATGGCTTAGCTGCACTGGGGGCTGAGCGCCGGGGAAGGGACACGGAGGGACGCTGAAAGCTAATAATTAAATTTTGGGGCCTGCTTGGCCCATGATGTCATGGTTTCCCAGCGCCCCGCTGATTGGCTGCGGGTGAGCATCTGCTGGGAGCTGGGGCTGGTTATTTGCCTGAGGTTCAGACCTTTCCCAGAGGCTCTGAATCAGGCTGGTTGTCGTGACAACCTGGATAGTGGCAGCTCCTGATAACCACGTAATGAGGTTGTCACAAAAAAGAGCCCCTCCATCAGAGAGGTTTAGGGATCATTAATGTTTCCGAGGGAGCGTGAGAGCAGGAGAGGTAAGGGGACCATCTGGCGATGCTGGAGCACATCAACAGCCTCCCTTGGAAAGGAGCTTCGTTAGACAGGAACTGCCTACCAACACGTAGGGATGGGAACCAGGCGGGCTGCCTGCCAGCAGCGAGGGGGTCCCAACTGTTCAGCTGTGGGGTCTGGAATCTGCTGGGATCCAGGCAAGGATGGAGCAACGAGGACACACGGTTGCTGCCTGGGAACGACTCGAGCCCCTGAGCAGTGAAGGTGCCTGGGGCTCACCTGGGTACAGGGCAGTGACACAGCCTGGGGCAGGTGATGTGGTGAGACTGTCACATAAACACCTTGCCACGGTGCCACTGCCCTCACACGCTGTCTCTTAGAGGGCAAGTCACTGAACTGCTCTGTGCCTCAGTTTACCCCATTTGGAGGTAACTTCTGCAAACGTTTAGGCTACCATCCCACCCCATGCATGGGGCACTGGGAAGTACACGTACTGCAAACCATGCACAGGGCAGGGCAGGGACTGGCAGCAAATGCAGCTTGTTCAAAAAGAATTCGTGCATCACTGCTGTCCTGAGGATCCTCTCAGCTCCCGTGCAAGAACGACAAGACAGGACAGAGATGTCCCCTCATTATTACTGGAGACTAAGCAGGGATGGGGGATCATACAAAGCACCAAACGTGTCCTCCTCCACATCTTCACATGCATGGTCTTCTCTGTCCTTCACCTTGTCCTTCTAAAACACAGGCTTCACCCTATTCTCAACAAACCTTCAAGTATCTCCCACTGGCTGCATTAACAGCATTTTGGGGTGCTGTGGTCTGAAACCTTCATAGGTGGTGATGACACCACCGCTTGGTGAAGCTCAGTTGCCAAACTGCTGACCCCAGACACCAGCTCCCTGAAAAACACCACCCACATTCACACCAAGGAACACACTTTTGAAAACATCTTTCCTGTTAAACAATGAAGACTGAATCTTTCCTAAGAAGAGATGGAAATTACCTCCATACCGAACTCTTTCTGATCTTGCAGCAATTACTGACAGAATGTTTCTCCTGTGTCATCTTCATCTATTTTAAAAATACCTACTGTAAATACTTGCTTAAGTCAGTAAAAGACTTTATGTAAAAAGCCTTCATATTAAAAGCAGTTGTACTTTAATTTTAGTTTATATTATAACCTCAAACCACAATTTTCCTATTCAAAATTTATGCTCCAACTATGGATTTAACAGAGATGTAATAAGAACATTAACACATGCCAATTAAATACCAGTCAGCTACTAAAGACTTTATTTAATAGATACATTTCTTAAGATACTACTCCTTATTAAAATGTTGTTGAATCTTCACGACTGTTGTAAACAAGTGGGATACGATCCATGTCCAGGAACAGGCAAAACTGAATGTACTGCTCTCCTACTGCAATATAAAACACAAATCTAAGACAGAGATAAAGTTGATTACACATAACAGAAGAACTCTCAGATTAATATCAGGCACCAGGTTCAGAAATCCTGCCTCTCTCAGAAAAGAACAAAGGGATGGGAATGTCTGCAAGGATATCCCCATCCTGCAACAGGTTTTTGCAAGAGGGAAACAATATGAAGCGATACTTCTTAAACCTGTGCTCTGAAACACTGCCCCCACTGTAATTAGTGGTTCTTCTCCACGACAGGCTGAACAGCCCAGCAGCACTGCTCCTCCAGTTCCGCCAGAGGGGAAACTGAGGCAAAGAGCTGCTACAGCTGCTCAGGGCTGGGCAGCAGCTCAGTGGCAGCCTCCCAGTAACACTGCCGCCCACAGATTCCCAGTGTCACTCCCAGGCTCTTTTTTTTCTGTAAACTGCAATTTAAATCACCTTCCAACAGGAGTGGCTGGACTAACAGCTTAAATGTGTCAAGCCCTCCCATCACACAGCTTGTAAACAGGACGCATCACAGCCTCCTCCAGGAACAGGACAGGATTCAGAGTTTTTCAGAAGAGCCTTGTAAACTCCACTTCTGTCTGGTTTGCACTTAAAGGTCTCCTTCGTGGGGAACATCACATTTGACTGAACATGAGTAAAGATGACCCACCTGCCTGCTGGATTTTATCTACTGAAGAAGTTGAATTCAATCTGCTCTCAGGCCTGAGAAGACCAAGATTCACCCTACCTATCTAAACAGCACAGGACAGTTTCCAGTCCTCCTTGGTGTCAGAGAATAAGATTGTGAGACATGGCATGTTACCCCAGACTCCAGGGAGTGTGGCCAAGCTGCCGTGGCGCAGCACAAACCCTGGATTTACCAATACGTGACCATGCACACTCCCCTGCACTGCAAAGCCTCAGCAGAGGTGAGAGATTACTTCTCATTTAGGAAGATACATGTACCTATGCTGCCATCTGCTTTAAGGGCAAAATCTGACAGTGAAACCACCACAGCAAGATCGGCAAATGCTGCAAATTTATCTTCTCCTTGAAAAATAGTTGTCAGTCAACATCAATTCATTGAACAGCCGCACACCACTGTGCTCAGTTTTCCACCTGTAAAATGTCTAGAGCTGGTAAGACATATTCTCCAATCTGTTTATCTTTGTTTTAACCTGAAAAACATTTGCCAACAAACTTGATTATTACAGAAGTCATTCTCCATATTTTCCCCCAACTACTTGTGAGGAACGGTGTTGATTCTTGTGTCTGCTGGGAGGCATCAAAACAGAGAGGCTTAAGAGGCAAACTGTCCCCTATTGCACAGGCTATGATCAGCTCCTCTGGCAGTGTTTGCCTCTGGGGTTTTAATTTACATTCACCTCAATGTATTAAGACCAACAACTGCAGCACTGAGATAGAGGAAGTGTAAAGCAGCCCTGCCTGCACAGCCCTCTGCTTTTGACCCCCAAGCTCAGCCCTATGCTGAGAGCATGCGTGGCAGTGGGGAGTCCTGCTGAGCTCCCACCTCGATGTACGTATCTGAAAAGTGTAAACTTGACTCTTGGTTGTTTAGAGATGATGAATATAGAGGCTAAGATATAATCTGTGGCTGTCCAGAGCACTTCAGCACGTCAGACAAAACCATATGAAGGTAACATCCAAAGGAAAGCTACATAGCCAATCTGATTTATGAAAATGAACTGATTAAAGCCAATAAGGCTGTTAGGAAATTAAATGGCATTAACAGCTTTTACACTGAAGCCACAATTGAATTTTTTTAATGCTTCTTTCTTGGTCAGACCTGTTTGCATTTAAAAAAACAAATCATCTTCTCTGACGCTTTCGCACTCAATGCAGTTGTGCTTCAGGAACAGAAAGGCTTTAAGCAGGGACTCAGACCACTTTTTGGCATACCATCAGCCAGAACACATTTCACATGGGATAATTCTGGGCTGAAGGTACAGGAAACCAGAGTGCTGTTCGCTGTGGAAGAGAAGCTGTGTCAAGCAGCTGCCAGGAAAACTTTGCCATCCGTCACCTCCTCCTGCCTCCAGAGTATTCTGGAGAGAGCAGCAAAGTCTGATGCCACCAAAGTCCAAGATTCCCCTATTGCCTTGAGACAGGCTCTCCATGGGAGCCTGAAGAGAGCCACTCTGTGAGGGAGGCAGCAATGCACTACAAAACATGCTGGAGATACAAACTCACATCCAGGAACAAAGAGCCTGAGGAAAGACTCCCTATCTTGTTTTCAACCCCTTGAACATCTTTCCTTTACCATCCCAGCTGCTAGGAGTGTATGAGGAAGGCATTACCCAAGGGCGTGAGCACAGCAAAGCTACCAGGGGCTCCACAAGTTTGTATCCATGCAAAAAATCCCTACAGCTCAGACATCCTCCCTTGGTAATCTAGTCATACAACCTCAAAGCCTGACTTACCTCTAGCTGGCCTATTGCACAAACAAACCCATGACGGCTCGCACCCCCTAGAGATTCTAGACCCTCAGCCATGGCATCATGGGGAGGGGAAGGCCTGAATTATTACTTCAAAGCAGATGGCAAAGCTGAGGCTGCTTTCATCTTTAGTGGTTCCTTCCCCTGTCACCACAAATGAAAGCAAATCCTTATTTCAGTGTGACTCCTCCTGCTCACTCATCTCTCTCTTGAAGATTCACTTTTCCCACAACAAATGTTGTGAATCTGAGAATTAACCTCATACTTGATCAGTTTGAACTTTGACTTCACAGTGATGGCAACTCCACTGATGTCATGGGTGAAAATGAACAAAGCTGCTATGGATGGCAAACACACACTCACAGCTTGTGAGCAGCGAAGGATGCTGGGTTAGCAATGCAGAGGTGCTACAGGCATCAGGACAACATCAGCCCACAGGGTCTAGAGAAAAAAAAAGGTCTTTATGTGGTTCCCATTCCACAAATGAAGACTTCATTGCCTGGAGAATATCCCATGACAGATTTTACTACCATGCTGGCTCAGGGCAGTGTCCTCCAGGCAGCTGGAAGACTAGAGACAGGGTTGTCCATGATCTGAGAGCACTTCCCTACAAGCCTGCTAGACTCAAGCCTTACAACTAGAAAAAGCATGACAGAGCACGTGTGTCTTGACGTAGAAAATATCCTTCCTGAGCTTACTGGGGTTGGGACCTGGAAAGTTAAAATCCAAGAAACTCTCTCGCTGCTGACTAAGCATCTGAACTGGGTTGCAGCACCAGTGGCTCCAGGCTACAGCAGAGAGGCATCCAGAGTATCAGCTGAAGTGCCTCTCTTCTCTTTCATGTGCCTAACACGGGCTAGAGCAGCAGGGCTGAGACTGCCTTTGCAATACCAACAATTTGAAACAGCTGAAGAAAAAGATTCCTCTGAAACCTGATCTAGTGAGACACTACAAACAAGATTTCAGGAACTGATTCCAGAGGAAGGACTTCTACCTTTGTGAGACTGACCATGATAGTAAACGGAGAATGTGCCAGAAACACTTGTATGTACTGAAAGGAGTTAAGAAGCCTAAAACACAACCTTGCCTCCAGCACATCCTCAGTGCAGTTACTTCTTTGGAATGAACAGAACATCCCCTTCTCCTTCTGAATGCTGTCTGTGGACCCTTCCAGCACCTTCCCTTTCATCCCTGTAACTCTGCACACACTTGTAGCTCACTATTTACATCAGGACACAGGCAGTGAAATGTAAGAGCTTATGGATTTCTTCATGCCAAGCAATATTTCACTGGTATTTGACCCCAAACTCTTGGTTTTGTTTGGCCACAAAGGAACTCCATGAGAAAAAGTGAAGGCTGGTCCCCAAGCTAAGCACATGTGCAGGTTACAAGCACTAAGGACAAGTTTGCTCCACAGGCTTCTTTCATGTCACTGAGAAAGTTAAGGTCTGTTTTGACATAACATAAACAGGACCAACCCTTGATTTAAAGGCAGAAGGTCACAATCCCAGGAAGAAAATCTCTTTATGGTAAGTTCAGAGTCCCGAAGGCAGTGGAGCATGAGTTTTCTGGCAAAATGGGGAGTATATTCTTTTTATACTTTTCAGAGTACAAAACGACCCAGATTTAACAAGTCCTATCTGAACAGTAGAAGAGTTTTGAAGCCTGAGATTAAGGAAAGATATGTCGATGAGACCCCGAACACAAGTCAGCCCATAGAGAGAGGGTGAGACCCACCTTAGACATGGAGACCTTTCCAAACCACCTTTCAGTGTCCGTTTTCTTTAAAAAACTCCAGAAAGCATCAGTTTTAGCATGCACCACGACATGGGAGAACATTTAACTCATGGGAAACTTAGGGAAGTCTTGTTCTCCATCCAGTCCACATCACAACAAATGGAAAAACAAAACATATTTCAAGAATTGTGAGCATGACCTTTTGACCAGTTTCAGAGAATCACATAAAGCACAACAGTGCTGAGCGCGCTGCACTTCAGCCTCCATCTTTGGTTGCGCATGTTGTGTGTTCAGAGAATACAGTCAGGTTTATTCATCTGGTGGTTAATGATGTCACCTAATCAAGAGCTGGGGATCAGAAAGAAATCCCCAGCTGACATTAAAATGTTAAATACAATGGCCTGAATCCAATTATTATTTTTTACTGGAATTGCTAATCAGAGAATCATAGAATGGTTTGGGTGGAAAGGGACCTTAAAGCCCATCCAGTTCCAAACCCCCTGTCATGGGCAGGGACACCTCCTTCTGGATAGGGTTGCTCAAAGCCCCATCCAACCTGGCCTTGAACACCTCCAGGGTTGGGGCAGCCACCACTTTTTTAGACAACCTGTGCCAGGGCCTCACCACCCTCATAGGAAAATATTTTCTTCCTAAGATCTCATCTAAATCTCTCCTCCTGCAGCTGAAAACTCCCCCTTGTCCTATCCTTGATCAAGAGCCCCTTCCCAGCTTTCCTGGAGCCTCTTTCAGTACTGCAAGGCTGCTCTATGGTCTCCTCAGAGCCTTTTGTTCTCCAGGCAAACAACCCCAACTCTCTCAGCCTGTCCTTGTATGGGAGATTCTCCAGCCCTTGGATCATCTCTGCGGCCTCCTCTAGACCCGCTCTAACAGCCCCATGTCCTCCCTGTGCTGAGGACTCCAGAACTGGATGCAGAGCTCCAGGTGAGGTCTCACCAGAGCAGAGCAGAGGGACAGAATCCCCTCCCTTGCCCTGCTGGTCCCACTGCTTTGGAAGCACACTGGGATACGGTTGGCTTTCTGGGCTGCAAGTGCACATTGCTGGCTCACGCCAAGCTTCTCATCCACCAACACCTCCAAGTCCTCCTCAGGGCTGCCCTCAACCCATTTTCCACCCAGCGGGTGCAAAATATAAAGGAAGGGGCTGGAGGGTCTGATTTGCAAGACAAACACGTGACATCAGTGTCACTGGAGACAGGGACTGATTGAAGCTTTCCACCTGCTCTGCACTACTGCTGCACCCGCTCGGACTCCCTTTCCACCCTAGGCCTGCTGGCATCCAGGCAGTAGTCAAGAAGCTCCCATGGAGTCAGGGAATCCCTGTCACAACAACAGTGTCTGAGTGTTCTCATGCATCACAGAGGCTGCAAACCTGCATAGCTGCCCAACTATTCCACTAACTCCCATCTTCCGTGGATACTGCCATCATGGTATCCATGAAATCCAAAGCTTAGGGATTTATGGTCTGTGGTAAACCCAGCATATCAACACAAACTGTCTCCTTCTGTGAGCAAATGAATTTCTCTCTGTGAAGAGATCTCACAGCAAACCTTCATCTCTTCAGGCTGTATATGTGCAACCTGGAGCCAACGTACTGAGATATCCTTCCTTGTTGTGAAAGTGCCTTTGCAGTTAGCTGATAAGTTCATCTGCCAGTCTGAGCTGCTTCAATGCAAGGATATTTCATAAACCTTCCTCCCAAAAAATCTTTCATTGCACGCGAGGAAAATGACTGGGGTGTGTTGACAGCCTTCAACTACCTGAAATCACTTTGCGAAGTATTACAGGACCCAACTCAGCCAAGAACAATAACCCTTAAAATAGAAATTAAAATTAAATACCTTTACATTATTATTTATGAAAGAAAAAGCACCATGTTTCATCGGGGCACCCGCTCTACCTCTGTCTACTTCTGCCAGTGCCCCACGGAGCCCACCAGGATGAGGTCACCACACTCAGGACCTTCCTCTCTGTTCTTGGTATCTGGTAAGCAGATAATGGCTGCATACAAACAATCCCTATAATGAAAAATACTACCCTGTATTGAGGCCAATGGGAGAGAGGAACAGAGCCAGAGGCCAGTGCTGGATTCAGTGCCTGCTCTCCTGACGCTACGTTTCCGCGCTGGACTCCATCCAAAGAGACGCAGCCAAATGTAATAGGTGATTCCATGACATTACTCCAGTTTACACCAGTGTAAATAAGACTGGGCTCTTGCCCTCGTTCTCCCTGTGCTACCAGCCTTGCTTTGCTGTGCAACTGCCTGTCTGAATGCCAGTTCAGCTGCCTCTGGCTTACTGTGGGACCCAGACTCTTACGCTTCAGTGCATCCTTGCAGTCGAAACAAGATGTTTGTTCATACATATTTTTAATCTTGTTGCTACCCTGGATTCTTCTCGTCAGCCATCTCGCACAGCCGTTCGTTCCACACCAGAGAAGGAGGCCAATTATCATGCACAGCCCAAGGGCGAGCAACTGCTCAGGGAGGCAATGGGTTCTTCTCCCTGAGGGAATAACTGCTGTCCCCTGGCGAGGAGAGGAAACCCCCGCAAGTTCAGAAAGTCTCAGCAAAGCAGGGGAGGAAATGTCACAAAAATTCCTCGTCATTAGAGGAAGAGAAGCACCATCCTCGTGGAAAATACTGTCTTCACTGCACCTTGGAGGGTTGCGCACAGCCCTGCAGGCAGCAGGTAAGGAGCCATTTCTGGAGACAGCAGCTCCTTGGAGCAGAGCTATGAACTGATGCAGCACCGGGCAGCTCCAGGACACACTCACTCTTCAGAGGACAATGTGACACGTGGTTACAGACTCAAAACTGGTGAATAGAGACCTATGTTGCAGAGCAGGATGGGCTCACCCATCATCGATATTTCAGCTCTCATTAACCTGGACTGAAGGTCCCAAGGGGTCACCTTAGCCAAGTCTGATCTCCCTAATCACACTGGCTCCTTGGAGCTGACACTTGCAGGTCTGTCTGTAGTTGAGGACATCAGCAAAGAGCCACGTCCCACTCTCCCTCTGCACAGGGCAGACACATCAAGCTTTGGCTGCAGTGACACAGAAGAACATAAGCAAGACACAGGCAGTACGGTTTTCAGCCAAGCTCCAAAGGTGTCTGTTCTCTTTCCCTCACAGACATCATCAGAGACCCAGTCCTTCCTCTTTCAAGCTCATCACAGCAGACATGGGCTCCACCTCCCATAAGATATCTGATCTGTCAGTTCAAGCTGAGACACAGAGCTCAGCTCCTCCTCCCAGCAAGGGGTTAAGTGACTGTACAGCCTTAGCTACACCTACCAGTGCCTGGAGAGAGGGAAGAGAGAGGAGAGAGGAGGCTGACTTGCCCTTTGGAAGTGCAGTCCCTTTCCCACCTGCCTCTCCCACGCCCTGCACCTGCAAAATGGCTTAATCCTGCACACAGCCTTTGTCCATTTGATTTTACATGGCAGCTGTGCTCCTTTTGAAACGGTGCATGGTCCAGAACAGAACAACTGCACAGCAGGGTGAGCTACAGCTGTGAACAAAGTATCTGGACAATTGCTATGGCAAAAGGGACTGGCACTGCTTCACACCACTGCTGCCAATTATCTCCTGGTTGCACAATGGATCCCTTATCACCTTTCCTCACCAGAGCTAGGCAGGAGGAGCTTTGCAGCCTTTGCTTTCACCTCACTAATCAATGCTGGGCTGACAAGTCCCATGGACCGGGAACAGCCTGCTCTTCTGGTTCAGAAATAGAGCCCATACCTTGCCTTCACGCCAGCTGCTGAAAATGTGCCCTCAGATGGCCTGTGGTGCCAGTTTTGTCTTGTCCTGGAAGGTGAATGTCACTGCTTTCCCCATCAGGAATGGCTGCTAGCAGACTAAGGCCCCAGTTCTGGCCACTTGTTGTATCAGAGAGCAGCTGAACAGGTCTGGGCGTACACTGGGCAGGCACGACTGGGAGCCCAGCTCCTCTTAGTCCCAGAGCGGGCAGCGCCTGTGCCCACTGATCTGGCAGACAGGCAGCCTCGCACACCCCAGCTCCTGTCACCGCCACCCTCAGCACTCCTTGGAGAGGTGGAAAGTCTTAATGTCAATACCAGTCCCCTCAGAAGGAGACCACAAAACCATGTTTTGTTTGCACCCAAGTGATCTGCTTAGGATCACCCAAATGGATTCAGAAGACAGAAGGAAAAAGCTTTTTACCTGTTTGCTCTTTAGTGGTTTAAAGTTTGTCACCTTCCCTGGAGGTGTTGAAGGGATGGGAGGACAAGGTGCTGAAGGACATGGTTTAGTGTTTGATAGGAACGGTTGGACTTGATGATCTGGTGGGTCTTTTCCAGCCTGGTGATTCTATGATAATGTTAGAAAGCATTGGGACTGAAATCACCTCAAGCTTCATGGCTTTTGAGCTGTTCTGGCTGCAGTTCAAAAAAGCAAATCCTGAAACAAAAGAGCTGACACACAACGTAGGAATCTTCCTTCCTCTATTGTCTCCAGAAATACCAACCAAGTTCTAGCTCAGGTGGGGTGCAGCCCTGCAGGAGGCACAACGCAGGGTGACATCTGCAACTGCCCTGGCCCCTTCTGTACCTCCCCAGGGCTGCTGGCCAACCCATAGTAACTCTGCTCCACAAGCTACCCACACCTCATATAAATAAGACAAACAGAAATAGATCAATCTTATTCTACCTAAGGGAAACGGAGAGGCATAGCCAGTCCCATATACACATTAGCATTGCAGAATAACCCACCATACCTTGGACTTGATTTCCTATCCTAACTGTTCTTCTTTGTAATTTTCCAAGCAAAAACCATTTTGACCCTGCAGTAAACTTTCTCTTCAAAACTGCCACCACTGAACTATCAGGCCTGCATCACTACACCTCCTTCCAGTGTCCTTGGAGGGACAAGTCCTGGAAAGACGAGCTGCTCGGAATGGAAATGGGGGATGGGAAACAGGGATATGAGGGTGGCCATTAAATCCAGGGGCATCATCCATTTTCTTTCTAAAGGACAGCAACTCCTCCTCCCTACCTCCTGAGCTCACTAGCCCAAGGGATAACCTCTTACTGCAGTGCTGGTCACCTGCCTTGCAGACCCCCAAGGCTGCACCACCTCTTGCTACCTCCTGAGACACTGCTGTATATTCATGAGTGCCATCTACTGGCACCTTCCTCCTAATTAACCTTTACAAAGCCACTTGATGGGATGTGGAGCTCCCCAGCCCAGAAGCACACAGGTACCACTGGCTCCTGTCCCCTCCCTAGCAGGGGCAAAAAATCTGTGCCTTTTCCAATAACCCAACTTCTCTGTTCGCATCAGCTGCAGGAAATAAATATGGTAGATTCACTCTATAATCTGCTACAAGGAATGGTTAAGTAAAATGAACATGTTTGCCTGGTAGGGAAAGGTTAAAAGCTAAGCAAACACCTGAGATCAAAAGAGATTCTTCATGGCCTCAAGCTCTGC
>WAAB01010609.1:0-16683 GCA_013389865.1 Piaya cayana
CCTATCATCTCATGATCACTCATATGGACACACTGGAACTATGATGGGCTACTAAAGTGAATAAAATTAATCCCTCCTGTGAGGAAAGGCTGAGACATTTGTAGCTGTTCAGCTTGAAGCAAAGAAAGCTGAGTGGTATCTTATTAATATGTATGAATACCTCAAGGGAGGGTGCAAAGAAGATGAAATTAGACTTCTCAGTACTGTCCAGTAAAAAGACAACAGGAAGCAGGCACAAACTGAAACACAGGAGTGCCCCTCTGAACATGAGGAATTCCTTTTTTTTCCTAAGTGTTAGTGAGCACCAGCACAGGATGCCTAGGGAGATGGTAGAATCTCCATCCTTGAGAGATAATAAAAAACTTTCTGGACACAGTTCAGGGCCAGGACTCCTGATGACTCTAGTTGAGCACAAGTGTGGGATGAGGGCTCTAGATGTCCCTTCTGTCTTCAACTATAGTGTGACCAAGAGACAGGACAGATGTCCTGAAAGCCATTTTGCTTCATGTTGCTAATTGCAGCTTTTGTTAGAACCTGTTGCTTTTGGTGGTTTGTTTTTTTTTTTTTTAAAGCAAGGGTTTGGCTGTGTTAAAATCCAATCTGAAATGTGAGGAACACTGACAGGCTTAAGTCATTAAGTAAAGCAATTTTAAATATAAAAGACTAAGTGAGAGAGAGAACAATTTCAGAAGAAATATCTGAAGGCAGTGATAAGAAACCCAAGTCAGAGTTTGACAGTCATTTCTTTTCATGGTGGTGTCAGCATAATTAGTTCTTCATATTGCTTTCTGCCTCCTCAGGTTGCTGGTGTAGGTTAAGCTTTTTGCAGGTTATTTTAAATTCAGAACAGATCCTCAGTCTGTTTGACAGTATCTACTATCACAAAGGGGCTTAGGAAAGCATTACCTCTGAAAAGAAACTCATTATCCTTGAAATAAATGTTTACCAAATTACAGCCTCCTGCATTAAGCAACCAGCTTGTGAAGGAGTTGTAGGTTATCTAGTTAGATCTGGCTCCTGACATTGTGTAGTATATTTAAAATCTATGCAGCAGATATGCATGGGAAGTGCTGCTGTGATCTATCAGAATGGCAATTGTAATTTGCACCTCTGTAATATAGGAATAGGAATGAACTCTGGAAAACAAAATGTCAGCCACAGCTGTGGTACTTAAGGATTGCATTTTCCATGCAGTCTTCTGGGAATTGTTTTTTGTCTGTCTATTTCCTAATTTTGAGGGTTTTCATATCTGACTGATAATTTCACTTCCTTTCCTCAAAAGCTCACGATAAACCCTTTATGGCCTATTTAAAGCTCATAGACATAAAAATATGAGAAAACCTAAGGCAGTCTAACCACTGGCTGAGAAATAATAATTCTGAATAGAATTACGTGATTGTTCCTATACTTATTTTGAAGGCAGATAAAAATTTCTGGAGAAGTTTTTCCTCAAAACTTCAAATTTAATAAAAACTAAATATGTAGATTATATGTGGTGAAAACTGATAAATATTCTAGTGTCCTCAACATTTTTGTTTGATAAAATCAAGGCTTTAATTTTGACTACAGTGTCAAAGACGCACTGATTGGAAGGAAACACTGATATATATGCAGTTTAAAATGATGGTTCAATGTGTTGCTGCCATTCAAAGTCCAAGGGTTACTTTGTTAAGATTTTCCACTTTTATTGCATTTTCCTGGTGTTTTATTTTCTAATTCTCTACAAAGCAACATGAGGTATTGCAGGACAAAGGATGTGATTGGAGGGGGAAGCCTGAGGCTACAGGAGAGTGAAAAGTCCAAAAAGGTTACAAAACTGAGGTGTTTCTCTTGGTGTTTCTGAACAAAATGCGTAAGTCTTCCATTGTTCGGAAAGCATGATTGTACACTTCAGTATTTTGGAAAGGATCTAATTTATATTGGCACATTACATGAGTCTGAGGCTTCAAAGTTTCAACTTGTTTTGTGGGCAGATGTTATTTTAGGTGTTAGAGAAATAATTGCTGCAGGACACATGAGAGAGGAGTTTTGGAGAGTATTAGAAATTTACATCTTTACTCAGGTCTACCTTTTAATTTCAAAACGTATTGCAACTTCTAGAAACTGTAGTTGAAAGCATTTCCTTTTTCACTCTCTTTGGATATAATTTCCTTAGGTAAATGGGGAAAATGCTTCACTCTTTATTCTGATAAAAGAGAAGAGACATTTCCTGGGATGTTGGAAGGCTGTTGAACCCGTGACCTGCTGCTCTTGTTGATGTTGGAATACACAGACAGAGATGTTCTTCTAAAGTCAAAGAGTTGTTGGTCCATACTGGAATACCTCAAAAGGTTTTTTAATTTAAAAGATGTGCTGGAATGTAGGTGTGAGTTATGCACTTTCCTCCTTGTAATTTCTCTGGTTAAGTGGTTAAATTTCTATTTAGAAATGGATTCTTTTTCTAGCTCTCCAGCTTCATGTCTCATGTCTTCATGTCTTTTTGAATATAAGCACAACTTTAATTTTCTGAATCGACTAACAGTGGTATATTTTATGGAAATCACACAAAGCAAAGATGGTACCAAAGCAAGAGCTTAATGAAAGATAGACAAGCTAGTGTATTTTGAAGGTATACTTTTTTTTTTTCAGTCAAGTTTAGTCCTTATCAAACACCTTTATCAGCTATTTTTCTTCCTCCTTTTACCTTTCTGGCATTACATTGTTTATTGTATAGCTTTAAAATACAGCTGAATTTATGATAAAAGAATGTAGCAACATCATCTATATTTCAAAAGCAAAACCCTAGATAAAACTGTTTGTTAAACATCTCCCTGGGTAAATGTTCTGTCTTCATTCTGACAAAAAGGAGCATCCTGGAAGCCTATGTCTAGGTGCAGCAACAACAGTAGCAAAATGCCATCTGTTCTAGACATAGCAGAATCATAGACTCATTTTGTTGGAAAAGACCCTTGAGATAATTGAGACCAACCATTCCTATCTACTATTAAACCATAACCCTGCACACCTCATCTACCCATCNAAACTGCAGAGAGCTTACCTGCACGCCAGCCCTCCCGGAAGCAGGAATGCCCACTGACTTCCGACCTCCCTTTTTATATCTCTGCTTACGTAAAGAAATGAGATGGAATACTTCCTTAGTTATGACCTTAGTTACCAGGAAGGTAAACTAAAACCACTACATCTCCTTATGGCTGGAACCTAGACAGGGCTTATGACTGCATGACGTAGTCACATAATCACCAAGCCCAAGCCCGGACTTATCTGGCAGCTGGAGGAATACCAAGGGATCCTGCTGGCCAGAAAACAGTAGCACAATAACCTGTGGCACTCACACTCAGACAGCAACCTCTCAGACCATCAAGGGCCCATCTGCAAGTATGGGCTGGAGCTGAAGAAAAACCAGATCACACCTCAGCTGACCAGATCTCAGAGGCCAAGGCCAATGACAACCACCAGTCAATGTCTTCCATCTACTCACCAGAGGATTCAAACATGAGCAAGGAAGTACATGTGAAGGAGAGAAGGATCTACCCAGAATTTACATGTTAGGAGTTCCATGCTGAGCGAATGGAGCAAATTTGCTGAGCAAATGAACCTTAATGATATCAATGGATGAATGGTGGGGTGTGGTGTAGTAGCTTAAACTCTGCATTTTTAAGTTAGCATTTTCTAGTGGTCTGTATAAAACCACATGCCTCCAAACTAGTATGAGATTTGCTTTTTGAGGATTTAGATAGACTTAACTGCTACTTCTTGTTTATGTCAATGCAAGATACGTATTAGCCTACTATCTTTCAATAATCTTTTTATTAAGAAGTCATACAGTCTGGGTATCAGGAAGGAAATTTATCTAAAATTGCTGTGGTCCCATCTTTATGGGAAAAGGTTTCCAGTTTAATTTTACAACAGGCTGTACTTGTACATATAAAGTACCTATACCTGTTGGTAGTTGGTTCCAATGGCTTAGTGTAGTTCTTCTGTTCTTCATTATGTGAATAGGACATTAACTACTGTAACCATACCACACACAGATGCACGGTAAGGAGTGCATCTGTGCACAGTGAACACAGGACTGTTTCCAGCTCAGCTGTATGCAGCCTGCTCCAGGTTTGTAGGAGATGGGGGGAGCACAGAGGCTGACTGTAAGGGAAAGTAGTAAGAGAAATGCTGTGCATGCATCAGTTCTGTGGTGACAAGAAAATTGACTGCTCTCCTGCCTTCAACCTGACAAAGGAGCACTGAGGAAACAATAGCTGAGTGCAGGGGAAACTTGCTTTCTGGTCTGGTTCAGAGATTCCTAAATATGACATACAAAGGCAGTGCAATTGGCATGGACAAAGAAGAGAGGCTCAAGGAGCTGGAGCTGAAAACTAATGCCCAGTATTGAAGCCAGGTAGCAGGCTCTGGCCCCCTTTCCTCACTCCCACTTTCTGTCTTGCTCTATCTCCTCCTTGCTGTAGAAGGCTGGCTACCTGTCCATAGTCACCTGCTCATATCCACAAAGTAGAGTTCCAACCCACCCAGTAATCCTAAAATCTTTTGTTTTATCCTGTTTGCTGAGGTTCTTCAATGTGCACTAGTGGTTGTGCAGAAGACTGGGGAGAGCAGGTTGCTGGCACTTCAATTCTTTGGCTTTTCATGTCTTTTTTTTTGTCTGGCTAGAGAAAAAATGGCATGGAGTTGTTGAAATTCCTTGTGCAGCATACATACTAGGTATATTACCATCTGCTTTATACTTAGGGTTGGTATTAGGACCCAGAGATACACAAATATGTGTTGTATATTAATTACTTAATTCACAGCCTCTTGAGAGAGACTTTGATCAAACTATTAGGAATCATGTTTAATACGTACACTGTACATCACAGAGATTTTCCTGTCCAGTATTACTGCAGCTGAAGACTACTGTAATATCTAGCAATTGAATTTAAAGCCTTGTCAGACACCAGATGCAGAAAGACTTATCAGAAGGAAAGCTATCTGGCATTGGGATGATTACTCTGATTCTATATGCCTCAGAAATTAATGGCTCTTTTCCAATGGAGAAGAGTTCCAAAGATCTCTACTTTGACTTCTGAAGTTATAGTAGAAATTTTCAAGAAATTACATAGAGTCATATATATTAATTTACTCTGCATTAAGAAACCTTAAGACAGACACATTTTAATACCTGTCTAGATTAGTTTAGTTAAATAAAATAGTGTTAATTTTATGTCTGCATATTTTTTTTTAATTCAAGCTTTTGTGGAGGAACCGTTGAAGGAAGAAGACTGCAGCAGTGAGTACACGATAGCAATGAAATTGATTGAAAGGGACTATTTGGCAACATAAATAAGTTTAAGGTATCTAAATGGAACATCCATCACTGTGAAAGAGACTGTCAAATGCACTGTGTAGGTTGATAAATAGGCTTTTTTTTCCCCCCAGAATTTTTATATGAAATGACAAAATTAAAAATTAAGTGTAAATTCACAGTATCACTGTGGCATTGCATGCAATTGATCAGATAATTTAGAACATTCTGAAGCTGGATAAATATTCCACTTCCCCTCTAGATTGCACATTTGCTGCTGCTATCTCCTTCAGATCTACAGGATAATGTCTTTAGATTCATAAGATACGACTATTCTGCAGACTTTGGATTCTTTCTTGGATCACAGTGACTGTAACTTCTACTGCAAGTACTCTGTGACTGATTTCCACCAAACTGTCTACAGACCTCACTGACCAACAAATAGTAGTTGTCTTCTTGCTTCTGTGGAGTGCTTTCTAATGTTGAAGCTGCCTTTTGTTTGAATACTGGAAGTATTAGTTTTGGTGACTTTTTTTTCCATGAGGTTTTGAAGCTTATTGATTTAACTTCAAAGCTGAGAATCCTAAGACCAGTTATGTCAAAATTTTTCTAGAAATTATAGTATGATGGTAAAAAGATAGGGGAGTATGGTGTGGTTATTAAGGTAGCTGTATAGGATATAGCCCGATTTATGTCATGGCTATATAAATTTCATAAGGCTATCACTTTAGTTTTCTTGATTGTTTTAAAATATTTAGTTTAAAATATTCTTTGCCTCAACCATAGCTTTTAGACCAGATCTATTTTTAGTTTCTGCTAAGTTCACAGATCTTTTCAGTTTATTTGTAACTATTTTAGAAATCCATTATTTTTTCTTGCAATTTTGTAGTGTTTGCAATGTAGTTCTTCCTGACAAAAGAAATTATCATTTGATATTACTAATATAGGCTCTATGTAACAATACATTTGGTGAAATATTCTGCAGCTATCGAAAGCAGCCAGAGAGTTAGATGTCTGGATAGCAGCAGAAAAAAATGCCCTATTAATACGAAGTCAGCTGTTGCTGTTTTCCGGTTTTAGACTTTGGCTAGCTATTGGAATTGTTTTCTTTTCTGTGGTTTTGTAAACCAGCACTGGTGTTAAAACCAAATGCCTTTTTTTTTTTTTTTAATATCCTCTAAGATAGTATCTGAAACTTACAAGACATTAAGAGAATGTATTGATGAAATTTGAACTTGATCCTCCGTATTCTTCGTTACATTTCTAGACTCCATTTCTTGGTCTTAACTGAGTGTTGAATAACTTAACTGCTCATAGACCATTGTGAAAGATTTGCCTGTTGTGATATCTTTAATATTTTACAAATTGCATTCAAAATACTTCTGAAATTACCCCACTTTATAGTTTTTTAATATTATATGATTATATTTTTCTAACATATTACTATATGTATTTGTTAATAGCATTGTTGCAGGAAGACTGATACATCTTATAATAAAAATTGCTTCATCAGTTTGCCTTCTGATTGGTACAACTTTTTTCAAAATCAGAGAATGCATTTTTTCCTTGGCCAAGTATAATGTGAAATACTATAACATCCTAGTGCATAGACACAATTCAACAGATATAAAATTTATGCTTTTAATGTACTTTCTCATACTTCAGTCTTTGAGAAATATTTTCAGGTTAATTATTTTTATGTTTATCTTTTGTGCTCCTTATTACTACAATGACATGCTGGGTTTTTTTTTCCTTTCATTTGAAACTATCACTATGATGTGATTTAAAGCATCTCCTATTCACACTGTAGTATATTTTCTTAGTGCAGGCTTCTTTTTTATTACATGTTAATTTTCTAAAATAACTGAGGCAGTGTCCTGTCCAGTGCCAGGTACATAGAATTTAACTGACAATAACTTCAATATTCAGTTAATGAATAACCATATTTATTTGTAATTACACAGGAAAATTTCAAAAGTGAAATGTTCATTTTTATTTTATTTAAAAATTAAGTGAAGTGCTACTCACTTTGACATTTGTTATATTTAGAAGAGCATTACAGTTTTTGTGTTGCAGGCAGTCTTGTGTTTTGACACGCAGGACTGGAAAGTTCTTCAAGTTCAGTCTTATTTTGCTCTTGACTAATGCTTATAATGCACTTCTACAAACTGGAATGTTCCAGCTGAAAATTACAGAAGACATTTTCCTTACCCTTTTCCTAAGTTTGACACGTTATCAGTGCTCTCAAATGCTGTTCTCAAGCCTTGTATTCTGCCAATTAGGAACTTCCTTCTCTCTGCTTATTTTTTTGTCCAGTGAGTATTTTTTGTTGATATTGTATGAAGGTTGGCCTTTAG
Source organism: Piaya cayana (assembly GCA_013389865.1). Classification (NCBI taxonomy): domain Eukaryota; kingdom Metazoa; phylum Chordata; class Aves; order Cuculiformes; family Coccyzidae; genus Piaya; species Piaya cayana. The sequence goes on from WAAB01010609.1 coordinate 7,651, forward strand.
CAGATTTATTTTCCTTTCATTATATGTAATTGTCTAATGTGTACTGGGAGCAACGTTTTTCATTCTTAAACCATTCTTATTTTATCTGGTAAGATCTGCTGTTGCTCTCCCTTCAAGCTATTTGCATTGTTTTTAGGAGCTTTATTCTGTGTGAATAACTTGAATAACAATTTTTTTTTTTTGCATTGGTGACTAAACTAACTTGTTAAATGACACATATGTTTCTGCACTGCTGCCTGCAGCAACATTAATGTTTTGCCAGACACCTAGAAAAATGTATTTTCTTATGGCTGTCCTGCACTGGTTGCTTATCATCATGCTGTTGCTTGCTGATGAATCTGGATTTCACCAAGCTGGAAATTATTGAAACGAAGCTACTTGACTCTCATTTTAAATAGGTCCTTACCTTACAGAACTTGTGCTGGTCTCTGTCTCCTTGATTTCAGCTTTCCACAAGTGCTTCATGCATTCATTTACAATGAAGTAAAATAAATTTTTTCCATTTTGAAGGAGCTCTTTTTGCTTAAGGAAAAGTTTTATGAAAAATAAAATACTCTAAAACACTTTAAAAATATTGTTCATGTTTAGTATGTTCTCCTCATGAAACATTCCACTTTAAAACCAGATGACATTGCTAACAACGTTTTAATTATGGTCAACAGTAAGTCCTTGTGCTTGTTTATAATGCTGTAAAGAGTCTGTATGGTTTATTTAAAATGTTTCTTAAACCTTAAACATATACTTTCTTCCATCATCAAAGCAGAAAAAAATGTCAAAATAAAAGTTCTTATAATTCTGTTCAAGTGGGGTGTTTATATGTGTGTGTGTGGGCAAAGATATATGTAGCAATTTCATTTCTCTCATTGAATGATTATGTATTTTTAAATTTTAAAAAAACCTTTTGCCCAGGAAACTAAAAAGGGGAAGTAAGGGAAAAACCTGTCTTCAAGATTTTCCAGAGAATATTTATTCAGAGAAAGTAAACAACAGCATCAAGATATTAAAGGGAATGATCCGTGCAAAAAAAGTCATGTTAAATTATAGAATGAGTGTAGTGAGTTGACCTTAGCCAGCAAACACCTACCAAACTTTCCTCTCACTCTTAAAGCATGGGAAGAAAATATAGGGAATACTAGAATACTCACAGATAGAAATAATAATGATTTAAAAAGAAAAATGAAAGCTGCATGTGTAAGGGAAACGAGATGGGGAATTCATGCATCGCTGGTAGATGACACTACCTGGGAAACAGGGCCTGAAAAAGAGCAATAGTTGCTCGGGAAGGAAGAACCACAAATATCGCATCTTCCTCACTTCCTTGAGCTTTTATTGCCAAGTGCAATGAGATAATTCTTCAGCTAGTTCAGGTCAGCTGTCTTGTCTATATGTCTTCCCAGCCCCTTTTGCACACCCAACCTATTCATAAGGGGAGGAGGGAGAAGAGAAACAGCAATAATGCTATGCAAGCATGCATTGTTCAGCAACAACCAACACATGGGTGTGTTATTAGCACTGTTCTAGCCATAGAAGCAGAGCTCCCTAAGGGTTGCTGTGTAGAAAGTTAATTTCATTTTGGTCAGATCCAGTACAATGATAAATAGAAAAGCTATTTAGAAATGTTAACTTTATGGACTGTCACTAATCCAGAATGAATTTTGTTAGTCTGTCACAGATTATTTTTTTCCTTTCCAGTTTAAAAGGACAGCTAGTGCACTTTTCTGCTTCTCAGAAATTCATCAGTTTGCTACAGCAATGCATTTTAGAACAAGATAATCAAGCATTTTGTTAAGATTATTTTCATTATTTTTCTGGTAATTGTTATCTAAAAGGAAATGGAGTTTTTTCTTTGAAGATGCTACATTTAAAAGTGTGTCATGTAGAACAGAGAACTAAGTTAATGCAGGCAAATCCATTATTGTAACCTCACATTTGTGTTCCTCTCTTTTTTCAGTTTCTTGTAATACAGGTTTACAGCATTGACTTGCTCTGTCTCATGTTTATCATGTGTTAAAGATCTGATTTTTTTTTTCCTTTGTTCTCTGTCTTTCTATATGCTAACACACCTCTTTTCTCAACTCCTTTGTTTCTGCCCTTTTGGCAACAGGCAGTAATTTTTTTGTCATCTACAATGTCTGTGCCTGTACGGAGAGTGCTTTACTGTACATTGCAACCAGGTTTTCTTCTAATGAGGAATAAAGCTATTTCTGCTTTAAATCCAAAGTTTGAAAGCTTTACTTTTATTTTGTAACCACTGCAGTTTTCCATAACACTTCTTTGTCAGTTGACAGATGAGTCTGTATTCTCTTCAGGTGACCTGTTTATATTAATTATTTGATAGTTGATATTATGTTAATAATTTTTAACATAAATTATGTTAATTTATTGTTTATATTAATTTATATAAATTATCAATTAATTTATATTAATTGATAGTTGCTTCTACCATAGATGAACAACAATTGGATGCTGAGTGTCATCATTATGATGTTTAGGAAGAACTCTTATGTATGTCCTAATGATTTTGAGTTAATGGTTAACAAAAATACTTAGGAAAGATCTGAGGGTTCATCTGTCCTTCTGCTTTCACTAAAATAAAGCTTCTCCTATTTCAGCCACTGCTAAAATACTCCTTGTAGGCTGAGACTCTCAAGTCATCTCTAATACACACATGTGGAGCTGTGCACTGCACTTGTGAAACTGGTTTTGTCTGTCTACATTTGAGGTAGTTTGCCTTGCCTTCATTTGTGCTTAGTCCAGTGTCTATTTCCTAAACTTTAAGAAATATTCCTAATTACTGAAGCAAGGGCTTCAAACTTATATTTGCAGTTAAATATTTATCTCCCAATGCACTGCATGTGCCAAATGTTAGTTCAGAGTATCTTAATTAGGTAAATTGTCTTTTCTCAGAATTTATTTTTCATATAACTGGGTCCATTTTCAACAAATTGCTACACAGAAGTATAGTTAAGACAGGCCTGCTCAGCGTCAGTAGAGTGCTTTCTGGAAAAATGTCTCGTAGTAATAAGAAGAGACATTTAGAATTTGGCTTGTCTAAACAGCCCTGAATTGGTACAAGTAACAGCTACTGCAGAATATTTGCAGGTGGAAAACTGAGATGTTTTTTGTGAGACTTCAGACACTTATTGTGCAGACACCTCTGCTTTACTGTTATAAATGTGACATTCTGTCTCCAGACATTATCTTAATATCTTTAAGAGCGTTTAATAATGTGCACTTAATTCTTACCTTTTATTGCTGTGCTGAGGGTTCTTAATTCATCTTATAGAACTACCTGTTTTGAATAACAGGTAAGCATGTTTAAATGTGGTAAAACCTAGACACTCACACACTTTGCTTGTCTTGAAATCTTCAGCCAGGGAGTCAAAATAAAGTAGAAAAGCAACTTGCCCTTTTCATTTATCATCCATGTGATTTAAAGCCCCTTTGTTAGGGTTAGTTTCCAGCACTCGCGCTTGTCTCTGCCATATGTTACTGTCAAGGTCTCGGTTGGTTCTAATATTGGAGCTGTGGAGGTTTTCTCCTTCCTTTTGTCTGGCAGCCTGATGCTGATGCAGTATACTTACTCTGGAGGTGGGTGCAAAATCTGCTGCAATGTTAAAAGCAAAAGGAGAAGAATGTTTACAGCTTTTAATTGGCATAGCAGCTAAGCCATGTTACATTGCCATTGTTAGTGTGGTTATTTGTGAACTACAGAGTTTGTATGCCATTGCATGCAAGTCATAAGACTAAGAAGGGAGGTATTTTTTATTTAGTTCTTACTTTTATGCTTGTTTGGTTTTGTAGCCAACTTAAATGAAAGGAAACCATGGCCCAGTGCTTTGTAGTAGCTTACAGAAAACTCTGAAAGTAGATTTTAGTGCTTCTGCTGAATTTACTATAGGAACATTTCACTTAGTAGGATTTATTAGTATAATGAAAATGTGAATTGAAAAATGCAAGTATGAGGCCAGTGAGAAATTAAGATACTATGACAGAACTGAGTAATAGGGATCAATTTTTTTGTATTTAAATTCTTCTATTAAAAATGAGTTGTTTCATTTTAAAAAAGGAAAATGTATTTATTTCAAAATCAAAGCTGATATAAAGTATAACTTACATGGTGTACAGTTCACATTCTGTTTTAACGTGGCACTGTTTATGTTGCCATTCCTGTGATTTACACTCGATATATTTTCTGAGCATGACTTACATATATATTTTGATATAGTGGATTTGTATTATAACAAATACTTAATAATTGTGAAGTGTATGAGTCATGTATTTATAAAAAAGAACACTCACAGATTTTTGTTGAATTGGTCAACAAACGTAGATTCTGTCATGCTTTTATGTTGTGTGTTTTCAAATATTGCTGTAATAACAGTGTATTAGAGGAGAGAATGTGCAGCGCAGAGTAAAGACTTTCAAATAATTTCTTGTAAACCAACAGGTAGGAAACAGGCTTCATAGAGTAAATAAACAAGGTTAAGCTGCCATTATGTTGTTAATTGACAGATAATGTTATTTCAGTTGCCCTTAAACTATTTCAATTGTGTAAACAGACATAATTCTGTGGGTTTATTTAGGCTTTTGCAAAGCAATCAAGCAAACAAAGAAGTAAACAAATGATCCAAAAGTTAGGCCTCTTTATTGGCTAAGTACAATGAAGAAATTTCAACAGAAAAGTAGAAAATGTTGTAAGGACGAAGTCACTTACTTCATGCAGGGAATCCCTATATCTTCTGTGATATATTGTATGAGGTGCCAAAAAAGGTTAATTGTCATCTTTCATTCAAGGAAATCTTTCCCTGTCTTGTCAGTTCCTTGTCCCATTGAATAAATAGAGACTGTATGTGTGGTTTCTTAAATCTTGTTTCTGTCTTGGGTATTGCATGCTTTCCTTTATTTTTGCTAGATGGTTTAAAAACCGCTTGCAAAATCTGATGTGTTTATGTAACTTCATTAGTGCCTTCTTCCTGCTTGACATTCAAGGGGTAGCATCAGTTCCAGCATGAAAATAAAAAGAGAGATAGAAACAATGTTTGGTAAGAAACTAATAATTTAGAAAGTAGGATATCTGAGTTGCAAAAAGTTAATGAAGATCTTGCTGAAAGAAAAGACAAATCTGAATGTCATGTGCAGGAACTCAGGTCCAAACTTTCAGGGTCTAAAGAAATATGTAGATGATCATAAAATCCTTTAGCAGTTCATTGAAAATTATCTCATGCACTTTTGTAAGACCTGTACCAAGGAATGTTTCAGTCTCTTAATAAGCCCCTGAATTACTGTTGAGACAAGTTTGGCATGTTTATTGTGCTATTTTCTTTTTTTTTTTTGTTAATGAAATGATACCAAAATGCAGTTAAAAAAGTTATCTTTCAAACTTTCTTTTTATGCATTTGTGAAACTTAAAATGAAACTGTAACTGGAAAAATATTATACCAGAAAGCACCACTAATTTATTTTATGCTGTCTTCTGAAGACAAAAACAAGTTTGCCCAAACATATGCCAGTAAGCCCAAACCATACAAGTCCTTTGGATGCTGGTGTATAGCACAAGCAGGGAACTAGAGAGGTGAGGATGCTGCCAGTCCTCGCAGTTTTGATACTGGTAGGGAACTGATCATGTCTCCATAAGATCAAAAGTAATCCCAATTCCAAACACATTTCATACTGCAGGGGAAGTAAAAAAAAAAAAACAACAAAAAATCTGTAATTATCTAAGAATTCTTTCCTTGGTTTCATGTGCTTATCTTGATTTACAGCACACTGACTTATCTTACCAGTGCTCTGTTTCTAGTTACAGAAACCAGTGTAGTCATGCAGGCTGTCTGCAGTGGAGGACTGGTACTTTATTCTGATGTATAGAATTAGGTTTTATATAGTGTTTATATTGCTGTAGACTTCAGCTTAACAGACAGCATACTTTTTCTTTAATTAGTCCACATTTTCAGTTTAAATACATTTGATAATGAAATACTTCCTCTCAAATACCTTGATTCTAGGTCATTGCCGACCTGTTACTGTATGTTTATTTCTCAGTTATCTGCATAAATCTCTGCACTCTGACTAAAGAAGGTTTGATTTGCCTAATTATTAGATAGTTATTTCAAAAGAACTATGAATTATCTGTAAATGGCCACAGCCACAAGACAATCTTTCCTCTGAAGCCACGCCAAAACTTTTTCCCCCCATGCCTACTGTGTCTTTCTTTGCCTTAAAAATATAAATGCAACTTATTTTCAATAACAAATAGTTGTTAGTAGAGGAAGAAGACATAAATTCAGACTGATCTCCCTCTCCCCCTCCCCCTCCCTCTCCTCTAAAAATGCTGTATAAATGGTTTATTCTTTGTCATATCTAGCTACACTTAAACTCATAGTTTTTCTTAGTCCACCTAACACTGACTATAATGATCATCTTTGTCTTAATTGTCTTGTGGATAGGGTAGTTTCTTGGTAGCTTAGAATATTTTTTTCTGTTAAAAACCACAGTCAAGTAGGTTTTAAATCAGTTGAAACTTGCTTTAAGAGATAAAGATTGTCAGGTTTGTTTTTTTTTTTTAATTGTGTATTAAAAGAAAATCAGAGAGAACGGGCAACTAGGAAGACTATGTTGACATCCCTAATCCTAATGGCAAAGGATATGTTATCATACTAGTCAGCTTATCAGATACTAAGGAATGAGGTGTCCATTGATGATGTCCATTAATTTTATAGTGATTATCATTTATTTTCATTTTAATTGACAAGGAATTAAAATCTTTTGTAGGGAAATTAACCGCCTAGATTTTCAAAATAGGCTGAATTTTTTGATATACATATTGATGTTCTGAATAATCAATCCCATTATATTATCTGTGGCAGAATTACAGCTATCTTTGCTAGCAAGTCAGCAAGAGTCTCAGATTCTCATACAAAGCCCTCTTGAAATACGTGTCTTTTAATAATAGAGTTCATGATACTAAATGTAATCTGATACGGCTCAAAATTTGTAGTTCTTTCCTACTGTGTTGTTGTCATGAAAGAATGAAATTTAGAAACTGGTAGTGTTGCAGTTGGGTTCTAAGTGTTGGGAGAGGTTTATTGCAAAGACTAGTAAGTAGGTCTGTGTCCTTATTTGTTAAACCTTTTCCTGTTTTACAGTCATAAGCCTATTTTTTGAGGTCCAATTGGGTACTAATTCTCTGCTTGCATCAGGTTTCTTGAGGGACTGCCTTTTAAAAACTGTTATTTAATTAAAATTATTATAATCTGATGCTATTATATACCATTAGCAACAGTAGATTTTCATTACAGTGAACTGAACAGTATGTTATTGCTGTCATTATGCATGCCATATATACAATTATTCCACTTAATTTAAATTTTAACTGAGCAGAGAGAGAAACTTGTTTGCAATGGGTAAGAGGATTTTTTTCTCCCTCCTTTTTCCACTTTCAACAAGTGATTATTTGTAGTGGGACTTAGACTAACGAATGGTATGTGACAAAGCAGTTTTATTCTGAAGCTGACACAAAGTGAGTATTTCCTGCTTTAAGTATTATTTCTTTAGCAGAATTCATTGATAAAATTAATTGGTTATTCTACTGGTGACTCTCTTTTTAGAAAAGATTTCCATGTTTTTATCATCCTAAAAAAGGTAATTGATGTTTCCAAGCATTAATTATAGTCACGGGTTAACACAGCTATCATTTGTAATTTATTAGGTTTTCTTTTTTTAAAATTTTTTTTTTTTCCTAAATATTCTTCAAACTCTTCTATGCCATTTTCTCATCAGGTAGCTAGCTCCTATGGTCTCCATCAATGCAATGATGAAACTGGTTCTTTATCAGCATGATGATTTGCCTTATTCTGTACAGGATTCTGCATGTACATTTTTCATGCAAGGGTGATTGTGACATTTGAGGTCAGGGAGAATTGCCACCTAAACCACGACTGTTTTATGAACTTGGCTGTTTTATTTATAAAGAGATTAAAAGATTAACACTTATTCCATTTCAGGTAAATTAAAATTGACTTTAGCATATTTGCTTTATGAAGTGGCTTTCAGATGCTAAATATGAGAACATATACCAGGGAAGAATCATAGGTAATAAGTCTGTTTATTGATTTAAACTGACAACTTGCATTGCTGAAGCATCCCATGTTTCTTCCTGACATTGTGACTGAAAGTAAGATGCAGTTTTATGAAGTTTCATCTGAACCTGACAAAGGTCAAAGTGTTATGGGAAAACTGTTTTCAACCTCAGTCATCAAAGAAATTTTATTTTACTGTTGATTCTAGCATGCAGCTTCATGGTTTCTCTATTATCTTCTGCTGTGTCTTTATTTAATATGAACATCACAATGTTGAACAAGAAGTATTTCTCTTCAGAGAATAAAATTTATTCATGACATTAAAAGAAAGAACTACTGAATCAACATAGGATGAGTGTTACTGGCCTGGAACAAGAAATGAAAGATAAAGTGATGTTAATGGCTATAGTTGTCTATGAAATTGACCAAGAGCAAAAGCTGCAACTTATTTCAGGAGCATAAGGCAGCAACTCATTTTCTCAAGAGTCTTTAAGGTAAATTTTGGAATTGTTAAGTCCTGAAGCTTTTTGTAAAACTCTCTGCTGAAGGGAAACCAGTTTTGAAAAGTCATGATACCTAAACACACAGTTAGAGCTCTTCTGTCAAATAAAAATACACTCTATTTCTCAAAATTTTAGTTCGTGCATGCTGAATTTGAATTCATCTTTTACAGACTTGTGCTTAACTTCAAAAGGCAAACACTAATAATACAAACGTAGCCACATTTTGTTGAGACATTTTACAGAGAAGGCCTGGATGCTGTGGGACTGATTGATAATGAGCAATTCTAACAAGACCTTGAAACAGAGAACTGAAAGATAAACAAAGGCCAATTTGGTGAGGAGAAAAGACAGCCTTCTGATAAAAAAAGGCCAGCTGAAAGGAATACAAGAGCTAGTTCAGTGGGAACAAGTACCAACAGAAAGAAAACAATGGAAAAGAACTATCAACATAG
>WAAB01010609.1:17566-31548 GCA_013389865.1 Piaya cayana
GATCATTGAGTCCAACCATTCCCACCAAACACTAAACCATGTCCCTCAGGACCTCATCTACTCGTGACTTAAACACCTCCAGGGAAGGCGAATCAACCACTTCCCTGGGCAGCATATTCCAATCCCTAATGACCCTTTCCATAAAAAACTTCCTCCTAATCTCTAGCCTAAATCTCCCCTGGAGGAGCTTGAGGCCATTCCCTCTTGTTCTGTCCCCTGTCACTTGGGAGAAGACCCCAGATCCCTCCTCTCTACAACCTCCTTTCAGGTAGTTGTAGAGAGCAATGAGGTCTCCTCTCAGCCTCCTTTTCTCCAGGCTAAACAACACCAGCTCTCTCAGCCGCTCCTCATAAGACCTGTTCTCCAGCTCCTTCACCAGTTTTGTTGCTCTTCTCTGGACACGCTCCAGAGCGTCAACATCCTTCCTGTGGTGAGAGGCCCAGAAGTGCACACAGTATTTAAGGAGCGGTCTCACCAGTGCCGAGTACAGAGGGAGAATAACCTCCCTGGGCCTGCTGGTCACACCGTTTTGAGATCTTTCTTCTTCCTCTTCATGATTATATGCTAGATATGTGCTGCACAGGAAAGGCATAGGAAAGGCAGACAACAAAATGTTTTCTTGTGTGTACTTCTGCCTCTTTTGGAAAGGATAGAGGGAAGCTCTTGTCATATTTCTTGTGAAGGCTAAGCTGTCAAATTCATTGGTTTGCTACAAAATTACTTTTCTTAAGCCTTAAAATTTCCTGATATAAATTGAACAATTAGTCAAAATGATCTTCATTTTACTGCTAACCTAGCTGAAAATAAAATGGCCTTTTGTTTTCAGAACTTGTTGTATAATGTATCGCTATGTCTAACCCAGACAATTTTTGCTTTGCTGTGTTTAAGGTTCTGGCATTTAGAAAAATAAAAAAGAGAAGGTTCCAGGGGACCCTACAGCAGGCTTCCAGCCCCTCAGCTGGGCCTACAGTAGAGATGAGTAGAGACTTTTGATCAGGGAGCATAGTAATAAGATGAGAGGTAATGGTTTCAAATGGAAAAAAGTTAGATTTAAGTTGAAAAATAGGAATAAATTCTTCAATGTGAGGGTGGTGAGACACTGGAACAGGTTTCCTGGAGAGGTTGTGGCAGCCCCATCCCTGGAAGTATTCAAGATTTTGCATTAGGCTTTTAGCAACCTAATTTAATAGTATGTGTGTCCCTGCCCATGGAAGGCAGGCATAGAAACAGATGATATTGAAGGTCCTTTCCAACTGAAATCTTTCTATGATTCTGTAATTCTACAATTCTTATTCAAACTTACTTACCTTTATGTATCATGGCACAGATCAAGATGAGGTACAAAACTCTTAATTCTGTGTTGTAGCAAGGTTGTTGTCTAAAAAATCCTCACCAACCAACCAAAAAAAAAAAAAAAAAGAGTGAAGAANTACTAAAATGCTTCTAAGGCATCTAGCTCTTCTACTCATTACAATGTTTCACTACATATGATAAGGTACAGCCTTACTACACAGGGAAGCAATTGTACAAACTTGCTTACACAGGGAAGCTATTTAGGGAAGCTATGGGAAGCTATTTAGGGAAGCTATTGATTAATTTTCCCATATTCCAGAGAGCTATGGCCTTGCTGATGTAAACATTCCTCCACACTACACCATGACAGTTTTGGAAATCTAGAGCAATCATTTCAGAGCTGTTTAACCTTATTGGAGATTTAGTTACTATGTATTAATTCCTGGAATTTTATTTAATTGACTTTTTCAGTCAAGCTTCCTTCCTCTATGGTACCTATTAAAAAACAATAAAAGGCCTGATGTACACTATACTATTGCAATTTTGTGTATTTTGTGTCCAAATATACTTGACTCCTGTTGGTTTTTGGAAGCATGTTTGCTGGACCATAAACACTGCTCTGGTTATTTTCAAGTAGACAAGGTAATCTTAGTCAGTTGTATCTCCTCAAACAAGATGTTAATTCATAACCAGGTTATGCTGTTCCTTTTTTAAAATATACAAACAGTACAGTGTACTTTCAGTCAGAAAATGACAAAACAATCAGGAATCCAGATATGTTTTCAACAAGGCTTAATCCAAATTTATTTTATTTTTTTATTTAGTGATTTCCTTCATAAATAAGAAAATGAAATTCTGTGAGTGCGTGGGATATTTGGCTGCACTGAAGTGTCATACACTGGCGACAATGTTAATTCAGGAGCAGTACAGTCTGGTCTAGTATTTGTAGTTTGTCATGTTGAACTGTGGAACAGGCAAAAACTCTATATGCACACAGATAGAACACTAGGTATTGACAAAAACTGAACATTGTTCCCAAGTCCTCAGTTTGTCTGCAGACGAATTACAGTGCAGAATGTAGAAGAAAAAAACAGCTAGCTGAGACACCTTGAATACTGGGATCAGTTCTTTCACAGTCTGATTTACCTTTATAGCCTGGTTTGCCTTGATTATCACATGAAGCTCTGTGCCATCACTGCTACATGTGTCTGCTGCAAGCTCAATTGCTTAGATTTAATTTATGTATCTTTACTACTGTCTAAAGTACACACATCTCAAGTGCTGAGCCTCTGGTTCCACAAGGCTGAGTGTTATCTTAACCCAGAGCCGTGATAAAGCTGTCTTGGAGGCATTTTTGAAAGTGTGACTATAATTTATTTCTTCAGCTTAGAATATTTAGAGGCCTCTGAAATGTCTTTTTAAAACTTCAGGGAAATTTCCCAAAACAATTAATTTCCTTTCACATTAATCAAACCTTGTCTTCACTAGTTGTCTTCAAACCAGTTGTCAGTTCAGCACCAGAATTTACCCTTACCTCTTTCATTGTCTTTAAAAAGTGGAGAGCTGCAGACCACAGTTTCCAGAAAGAAGGACATTCTTCATAGACTTCTGAAAACAGTATCAATGGTGCAGAAAAGCTAGCATGTTGTCATTATACTGTCTCTTCGTCATGTTTTATAACTTTCAAATCAGCAGGAAAAGAGAGAGCAGTTCTATCTAGTGTGCTTTGGTTCAAAATACTAATAAAAATGAAGGAAAAATGTAAGTAAAATAGGCAGTGGAGGAACATTAAATGAAATTTGTGATTGTGTGACATTTTCCAAATTAGACTAATGCAGTAGGGGATTTTATGCCTCCAAATGATTGGATTTTTTGAAGGAATGGAGTTCTAAGGTGTATAGCAAATGGCACTGAGCTGAAACTGTGAATAATATCCATAGCCCAAAGAAAATGTCTTAAGATGATATTGGCAGCTTGTACTGAAGTGAAATTGGTCCCAGTAGCTCAGTGGAAGATGTAAGAATACAGCAAAAGGCTGAGATATTATAAAAAAATAGTCTAGAAGGGTTCATTGATGTACACTTACTAACTAGTGATTCATTAATTTTGAGCCCATCTGGAATGTATCTTTTAACAAACATGAAAAAAAGGGTGATTGCTGTGCTTGTTAATTACAGGACTGGCTATGCTTAAACTTTCCAACCTACTGATGAGGTATGAATAGGCACATTTCTATACGTAATGTAAAAGTTTATGGGGTGTGTATGATGATCATCCTTGGTAAATTTGACTAAGATTAGCAGGGTGTGCAGATGTTCAGTAAAAGATTATACCTCTGTGTAAGATTCCTATCAGCTGTGAATTTTTTTATGAGTGTAATACAGATTCTATTTTCCCTGCAGACACCTTGTGTATGTTTATTGATGGTGGGATTATGAATTACTTAGCTCTTATGATACATACATGGCTTCCATGATGCAGCATTGGCATAAAGATGTGCTGTTCTGCCTTGTAGAAGAGGAAGTTGTCTACATCTTTGCTCATTCTCTTTGTTTTCATTAACCATATCCCTCAACAAAAATGTTAAGAATAGCCTGTCCAAATGACCTATGTGTGTTTCCTGTGGCAGGCTGAATCTGTTGGATAGCTTCTGTTGAATCCAGCTCAGTGGGAAGGAAATTGCAGGCTGCCACTCATCCAAATGCATTATGTGATGCCTTTCCAGTTGTGAACGCATCTCCCTCTGGGCCTGAAGGAATGACAAGAAATACATTTCCTGAAGGATATGGGGGAGTCTTTAAAGACCTAGAAGATCTAAGCAAAATTTACTTGGATTTTGGGCACAGGCAAAATTAGCCCTGGCCTGTTTGGGCCAGAGTTACACCTTAAAGTGTTTTCTTTCAGCTGACAAATTTCATATTGGAGGGAAGAGGAAAATGAATAGAAAACTTGTAATAGTATAGATTTTTGCAGTTTCCCTAATTGATAGGAAAATTATTTATGTTAGAATTTTGGAATGATCAAAACCATTTCTTAATGGTTTGCTTTTGAATCACAGCTAGAAAGCACCTTCAAACATCATCCAATCTAACGATTTTGCCACAGGCAGGGACATCTTTCACTTGGTCAGCTTGTTCAAAGTTCCTTCCAGCCTAATCTTGAGCACTTTCAGTGATGGGACATCCACAAATTCTCCAGGCAACCTGTTCCAGTGCCTCACAAGCGCAACTGTAAAAAAAAAATTTCCAACTCTATCCTCTTTCAGTTTTAAATCATTACCTATTGTCCTGTTGCAGGCCCTGGTGAACAGTTTTTCTCCATCTTTCCCATAGCATACTTTACATATTAGAAAGCTGTGATAGGGTCTCCCCAGGCACTTCTCCACGCTGAACAATCCTACTCTTTCAGTCGTTATTCCTTGGAGAGATGTTCCAACCCTCTCATAGTTTTCATGACTCTCTGCAGATAAGGGTCTTGAGAGTAGAGAGGAAGAACAAGCTGCCTTAACATGCTAGGCACAATCCTCTTGATGCAGCTCAGGACACGGCTGACTCTCTGGGCTACAAGTACACATTACCAGCTCATATCTAATTTTTTCCCTTCCCTTCCCTTCCCTTCCCTTCCCTTCCCTTCCCTTCCCTTCCCTTCCCTTCCCTGTTTGATTTCAGGCAGGATGTAACTTGAGAATAATTTATAGAAAGTTATGGAATGGCTAAGCCAGCAGTTTAATGGGCATCCAGAATCCTCACAAAGAACCCAGCAACAACCCCATTCAGTGATTTCTGTGTATGTGTTTGGGAAAGGTTATATGTGCATGAACACACACACTTGGGTATGTATGGATACATGTAATACTCCCTCATATAAATGAGTGTACACATATGAACTCAACACTCACATGCAGACATATATAATTATTTTTAAATTGAGATCTAATTAAGGTTTTATATTTTTGACTACAACAGGAAAGAAAATAGCGTATACTGAAAATAAGTTTCTGATTTAATATTTCAGGAAACCTTCTAAGCATTTGAAGCTCTAGCCTACCCAGCTGCTCAATCTGACATTGTATTACACTTCATATGAAGAATCAAATCTGTCATAGTAATTTTAGAAAAGACTGGCAAGAATAGTAGTGATATTTATAGCTCCATAAGGTGAAGCACTCTTCACAATGCCAAGCTTACCAGACTGATTTTCCTGACTGAAGCTTTGCTGACTAATAAAATCGTAGTTGGTGTATTTGATAATGAACTGTTGAATTCTCAAAAATGATTGAGAGCAAGATTGGAGATACTGGTTGGGAATGGGCATGTTCATTTTTTCCCTTGTCATTCCAAAACCTGAAAATATTTCATTGGCAAATTTGATGCAGAAATACTTGTCATTTATCTGCTCTGGACATAATATAAAGCTAACAGAGGCTTCCTCTGTAAATACTTATTGTGAGTCCAATCATGTGGCCTAAAACAGAACAGTTCTCTGAAACAGCTGTCTGGACAAATATCAAACTGGTTCAAAAGTAGGCTCTGTCTGCTGCTGTTGCAGTCATTTCTGTTGGAGCTCAAGCTTTTTGTCCTGCATGTAAAAAATATGTAGTAGAAAAGATAGACTCTAGCTTTGTAGAGCAGTTTTGTCAGCAACAAGTGTTAGCAGCAAGACAAATGTAAACAATAAATTAAGCTGAATTTATTACATTGTTGCATCGCTGAAATAGTTCAGTGAGGCTCAGTTGCAAGTGCTGTTCTTTTAATACCCTAACTGGCATTGAAATCAATATTGGGAGGATACAGAGCCCTCTTACCCTGTTGCAGACATTTGAACCGTTCTGTACTAAAACAAATGGCATGGCCAAGGATTCATGTTTTTGTTCCCAGTATTTTACAGTAGTCTGTGACTTGGGATGATACTTCTGGGAACAATAGGCTCCAATGCTCATATCTGAGTGGAGTGAATTACATTACAAATCTATGTTCCTATTGCTAACATTTATGTAAAGGGAGAAAAGCCACTTCACCCTGAAGATGGATGACAAAGCCACCTGTTGTGACTTACATGTGTGTTTTGCCACAGATAAGCATACCTACTGTCTTGGGAAGCATTAATGGGAAGGGTCTGTTCTGTGAATCTCAGGAGATCTACTCCTCACTAACAAAACAGAGTCTGAGCAGAACTTCTGCTGTATGTGGAATCTATCTCATAAAATCAAATTCTCATGAGCCTAGGTAAGACTTTTTAGACTTGTGTTTCTGAATGTGAGGGTATTATAACTATTGTAAGGTCCTTTGNTTATTTCTAACACTGTGAGCAACTCTACCCCAAGTTTGAATGTATTTTGCTTTATCCAAAATGCTAGTTTGGCTAAGGGCTTTGATATGTTGTTCTGTAGAGACCTTGTTTGTTCGAGCAATTTGGTTTATTACAATTTCTTAAAGTTCTTTCAAGCTCTTGGAGTTCTTTCAAGTTCTTTTTCCTAGTAAGTGCCACATTAAGCTATCTCAGGTGTGATTCTTCCTGCTCCATTTCAAAGTGAAGCCTTGCTGTGCTGCAGGCATTTATCAGTATATTGTCTACTTCAGAAACCACTTAGATCCCCCAAATCAGTAAGATTTTAAAGACAGCAGCTGCTTTTGGTTCTAGAAGAAATTATTTTAACAATTCTGATACCAATGACTCGTTGCCTTTGCAGGGAAGGGGTAAAAGTAAGAAAAGATTCTTCTAATCCTAGAGTCTTGGAAATGGGAATTTCACAACTGGGTTCTAGCAAGCATGATGTTCTGGGTAATGTCCTTTGCTGCTTAGACAATTTACTTAATTGAACCTGTTCTTTTAGGACACAGGAGGTCATCTAAAGAGAATTTTTCTGAGAGTACTATTGTGATATAAATGTGCCTTAAATAGTGATGACCTGAGGAAAATTTGTGGCAAGTTTATGAATAATATGATTTAGTCCTATGATTGCTGTCTCTGACCCTGAAATTAATTTTAACTCTTTTAAAGGGAAATCCAGCCTAGAGCCTCTCCCTGGAAAAAGTAGTGTGGGAACTATTAGCAACACCACTACTGTGTGATGTATTTTTAAAAAAACTCTGTCCTTCATAATGACAGAAAAGTATGGCAAGTCTTACTGTTACAATGGTAGAAAAAGAACCATTTTTAAACATAATTTTAGAAAGGATACTTGAGTTCTTACTCAAACATTCTTACGTTTATTTTTGGTTCATTCTAAAAAAAAAGAAGTTTCTACACTGTTTCTTACATTTATTTTGTTGATGTAAAAAAAAAGTAAGGAAAAGCATATCACATAATTTTAATCAAGAAAATGTGTATAGCTATTTGTGGGTTTGGTGAGTTTTGTGGCTATTAAGTAAAAATATTTTTCTCAAATTTAATACAGCTAAAACTCCTGCTAAAATATGCTTTAAAACATCTCTCTACAGAAGATATTTAAGAGGATTTTGGTTTGAACTCTTCTTTTTGAATAAATCTTTGGTTTATATTCTTGGTTTCCACTTCACAGTGATTTTTCTTCTGTTTCTATTGTAACTCAGCCAATTATCTCTGCTTCTACCTCTAAATATTCTGAAGGCTCTACTCCTTTGCACATCAATATTCTGTCTGCAGTCAACAGTGCAACAAGGAATGACATTTCATGCATAAATGCTATTCTTTTAATTGTGAATCTCATGTGCACTATTTTCTGCTTCTGTTAGTTGTTATTACCTGTTGATACACTTATTCATGAAACCTATGCCAATAATAGATTGCCTAGTGTCCATGGTGACAGAATGTACTGCTTGGAAATGGTTGGTATTCAACACCATTGCTAATAATTACATCTGTGCTGGAAATTTTTTTGTAGTCACAAACAAGAAAACCTATGAATTTTTTGAAATTTTTAAAAATTTATTTTGAACATAGAAGATCTACTGTAAAGAGTGATCTCCAAAAGTTAATATTAGCTTCTAGCATCAGCAGATTTTATCAGTCTTAGTCTGGTGTTGAGCACAATTGGCTCTAGAGTTCCTTTTATCGTGTGTTACATAGCTGATCAGTGTTAGAAATGTTTGCATTGAAAAGCTAGGATCTAGCTTTTTCTAGTGCTAATAATGTTTGTTTCTGTCCTTTATTGTGATATATTGGACCACTTTGATTCCTTTATGACAAAAGATTTGGTTTTAACAGTTCTAATATACCAGTATTTATTAATAGATTTGAAATATTACTAGATTACACAGATTTGAAAAAAAACCCCAACTTTGTATAACAAGAATGTTTGAGCATGAGTATTACTGCATTTATTAACTAAACTTTTCCAAAACACAGCCTAAGTAAATGGAACATACAGTCAGGCATCTGTTCATTTGAAACTTCTGCTGACATTTATATGACAGACTTCTCTCTTGCTTTCACAAATGTACTAAAAATTAAATAATCCCAAGTTTTTCCCCACCTGTATCATCATTTTGTTTGAGTATTAAGTTAGATTTATTATGTACATAATTTATCTATTTTTAACCTATTAATGACCCTGGTGCAGTAATGTAGTCACAGCTTAGGACAGTAGAAAAAAAATATAATTATCCTTTTTTTGTTGCTGAAAATTGCCTGCTTTGGATATACTCTGACACAAACAATTTGCCTTGTTGAAGTGAAGAATTCCATTAATTCAAGGAGGTTTCTGTTATACTTTTTTTTGTTATAGGAGCAACACATATCCCCACACCAAACACCATTATTATTCCCTGCAACCATTTTCCCAACTAATATTGAAACTTAAACAAATGTTATTTTGAACTGTAAAATCTTAGCTGAAACTGGAAGCGTATATGTTGGTTAATGACATATGAGTTTTGAAATGATAAAGTATCATTTGAATGTAATCATATGAATGTAATATCTTTCACTTTACTTTTTATGTCATGTGGAAAAATTCAGCTAAATACTCAATACCTCTAACACTCCAGACAGAAAGTAAGCACCACATATCTGCTCCCTCCCTCCTCTGTGGTGGGATGGCAGAGAGAATCAGAAGAATATAAGTGAGAAATATAATGGGCTGAGCTAAAACCAATTTAATAAGTAAAGCAAAAGTCAGTTATGTAAGCAAAGCAAAACAAAGTATTCATTTCTTCCCATTATCAGGCAGGTGTTAAGCTGCCTCCAGGAGGCAGTTATTTAGGAAGACAGACACCTTCATTCCAAACATCTCCACTGTCTTCCATCCTCCCTCTGCTTTACAGACTGAATATGACATCATACAGTATGGAATATCCTCTTGGTCTTTTTGGGTCATCTGTCACAGCTGTGCCTGTCTAAAATTCTTTCGTACTTTCAGCCTACTCACTGATAAGGTGGTGTGAAAAGCAGAAAAGATCTTGATGCTGTATAAGCACTACTCTACAATGATGGAAACATCCCTGTGTTATCAATACTGTTTCCAGCTCAAATCCAAAACACAGTCCTGTAACAACTACTATGGAAGTAAACCACTCTGTCTCAGCCAAAACCAGGGTAGAAGCAAAAGCTCTTCACTAGCAAACCCCAGTCCATGATGTCCTAAACCTGGATCGGGGCAATCCCCAATTTCAGTACATGATGGGGGTTAATGTAATTGAGAGCAGCCCTGCAGAGAAGGACTTGGGGGTGCTGGTTGATAGGAAGCTCCACAAGAGCTGGCAGTGTGCACTCACAACCCAGAAGGCCAATTGTATCCTGGGCTTCATCAAAACAAGCGAGGCCAGCAGGTTGAGGGAGGTGATTCTGCCACTCTATTTTTTTCTTGTGAGACCTCACCTGGAGTACTATGTCCAGTTCTGGAATCCTCAATGTAAGAAGGACATGGAAATACTGGAATGGGTCCAGAGGTGGCCTACAAAGATGATCTGAAGGCTGGAGCACCTTTGATATGAGGACAGACTGAGAGAGTTGGTCTTGTTCAGCCTGGAGAAGAGAAGGCTCTGAGGAGACCTGATAGCTACCTTCCGGTAGGAGCTTACAAGAAAACTGGAGAGGGACTATTCATAAAAGCTTGTGGTGACAGGACAAGGGGGAATGCATATAAAGTGGAGAGGGGCAGATTTAGACTAGACATTAGGAAGAATTTCTTCACCATGAGAGTGGTGAGGCTCTGGAACAGTTCACCAGGGGAAGTTGTGGATGCCCCATCCCTGGAGGTGTTATAGTCCAGGATGGATAGGGCCTTGAGTAACCTGATGTATTGGGATGTCCCTGCCCATGGCACAGGGGTTGGAACTAGATGATCTTTAAGGTCCCTTCCAACCCTAACTATTCTATGATTCTATGAAAAAAATCACCTGGGCCCCAGATTCCCTCACTAGCTGTCTCAAAGCCCTGAAGTCTCTTTTGATCCATGGGCTACGTACTGCAGCTTTATCACATCCCACATGGAATAGAAGTGACGTGTAGTGATCTGAGGGCCTTACCAGACTGGAGAGTTTCCTAGTGATACCCCTTACCCAGGCCCCTGTGAGGCATCAGGCTTTCCTATCAGTAGGGTCTACTTGACATATTGGAACCTCTGTTCCCATCAGCAGGGAGTCTCCTACATCCATAATTCATCTTTTATTCCTTGTAGAGGTTGTAGTAATATAGGGGGGATGTCATTCTGGTCTTGGACCCTCCTCTGGTGTAAACAGATTGCCACCCATGTTGTCCTCTCGTTGGCCTTCTACAGCTAGAGCCTCATATTTATTGTGCAGAGGCACATAAAGAGTTGTGGGAAGGAGGAGAACAGTTTGGTCTTTTGGTAGACTTGCTTCTGCTTGCTGCTTCCCTTTAAGTCCTTGTCTACATCCTGGTGGGGTGAGGATACTGAATCCCACTGAAAAATACATTTTGCTTACATGGAGAATGAAAAGNGTATGGCCATTTCACTTTTTTTTTTCTGCAAGGAGAAAGTACCAAAAGGTGAAGAAAATGTGTAAAAAAAAGGAGAAAAAAAAAAGAAAAAAGAACCCCCAAATTAAGATGCTAAAGCATGAGAAGGCTAAATACAAACATCATTTATAGATACAACATCTTTATTGTTAAAAGTTATAAGCTAAATGGAAGCTTAATGTAGTTGCAAGCTGTCTAATAGAGGAAATTCTTTGCAGTTTTTGGTAAATATCTTAATAAAAATGATGCCTAAAGGGCTAGTGGAGAGAGAGGATGACTGAAGAAGCAATTATTTAAAATTCCTTGTGGGATCTGTTGCATATCTAAGATAATTGAGATTCCATCACTAAATATTTTTAGATAATGAGAAGCAGAATAGACTTATTATAACATCTTGTATTAGATTCAGTAAATGTTTTATCAGTTGCTTTAAACAGAAATTAAGGTTGGCCTTGGAGCATGAGAATTGTCTGCAGGATATTGGAATGATGGACTGCTTTCAGGGTGACGTGGGACTTTGTACTGTCTCACAAAGCTTCTCCACAGCAGCATCCACTCTTTAGCTAATGAATGTCATCAGAGGCTCAGGAGATGAATGTCACAGGTCTTGTTAGTCAGATGTAATATTAATTTGGTAAAGTCTGTGTTGACATGTTTGAAAATCTCAAGTAACATCTGATCTCACTGTAATTTAGCAAAGCCTCTACTGTTTTTTTNGTACTGCAGCTTTATCACATCCCACATGGAATAGAAGTGACGTGTAGTGATCTGAGGGCCTTACCAGACTGGAGAGTTTCCTAGTGATACCCCTTACCCAGGCCCCTGTGAGGCATCAGGCTTTCCTATCAGTAGGGTCTACTTGACATATTGGAACCTCTGTTCCCATCAGCAGGGAGTCTCCTACATCCATAATTCATCTTTTATTCCTTGTAGAGGTTGTAGTAATATAGGGGGGATGTCATTCTGGTCTTGGACCCTCCTCTGGTGTAAACAGATTGCCACCCATGTTGTCCTCTCGTTGGCCTTCTACAGCTAGAGCCTCATATTTATTGTGCAGAGGCACATAAAGAGTTGTGGGAAGGAGGAGAACAGTTTGGTCTTTTGGTAGACTTGCTTCTGCTTGCTGCTTCCCTTTAAGTCCTTGTCTACATCCTGGTGGGGTGAGGATACTGAATCCCACTGAAAAATACATTTTGCTTACATGGAGAATGAAAAGGAAGTGACGTGATCACATCTGTAAAACAATATATTGTGTACATATACATTCCTCAATAGTCTGTTTATTCAACTGATTTGTTTTGATTTTACTTAATATATCCTATGAACAAGTAAAATTAAAATGGCAGTATTTGAAACCAACTTAAAGCAAATCCCATTTTTACTTAAAATAATTAGCTTTCCTCATTTTTTTTTAAGCTTTGATTAGGTAAAATTGTATCCTGACTTACTTTAGGAAATCTAGAGGTTGTCTTGCTAGCAGTTAGTTTCAACAGTTGTTCAAACATTAATTTCTACAATGGCTAGTGTGTATTAGAAACAGGGAAGGAGATATGGAGATATATTGCATTTTATAGTCATTGTCATTGTATGGCCTTTTCACATTTTTTTTTCTGCCTTGAGAAAGTACCACTAGGTGGAGCAAATGTGTAAAGAAAAGGAGAAAANGATAATGAGAAGCAGAATAGACTTATTATAACATCTTGTATTAGATTCAGTAAATGTTTTATCAGTTGCTTTAAACAGAAATTAAGGTTGGCCTTGGAGCATGAGAATTGTCTGCAGGATATTGGAATGATGGACTGCTTTCAGGGTGACGTGGGACTTTGTACTGTCTCACAAAGCTTCTCCACAGCAGCATCCACTCTTTAGCTAATGAATGTCATCAGAGGCTCAGGAGATGAATGTCACAGGTCTTGTTAGTCAGATGTAATATTAATTTGGTAAAGTCTGTGTTGACATGTTTGAAAATCTCAAGTAACATCTGATCTCACTGTAATTTAGCAAAGCCTCTACTGTTTTTTTCACAGTTCTCTCAAACTGATTTATTTTAGTGGGCTCTGTTTAATGTAGAATGGAGGATTATAATGTTTATTAAGATGTTTTTCTTTTTCTGGAGTTAGAAGTTAGAGAAAATATCCATAAAGATGCTCTGGATTAGATTATAAAGCAGCTTCCTGGCAGTGTTGTGCAATCTCTTGTGGGTGACAATGTAATTTAAATCCTTGTGTCTGAACGGTTACTATTTAAATTACAGTTTCAGAGACTTACAGGACAATAGGGATTTGCAGACGTTTTTACTAAATTAAACTTCAGCAACCTGACTTATATAATCCAGTCATCCACTGGAGTTTATTTCCCATGCCTGTCTGTCATACCTGACTGTTTGCACAACACTAATCTAGTCTTTGGCTTCTGGTTTTCAGAAAAATGTTTGCTTACTTATTGGAGTATGTAATGTTTAGTAGTAGTATTTAATGTTTCTAAATGTTATGCTCTCAAAAATTCCTGTTCTCTTCCTGTTTCAGTACCACATATGTGATTAGGGTACAATTTCACTTTCAGTGGCGTAGATAAATGCTCTTTAAAAAGTACAAGAAAGGACCATGCTGGAAGTAGAGATGTAAAAGAGGCAGTGGCAGTGCAAGCCTGTCCATGTGGTTTAATTGAAATATAGCAACACTGACTCAAGGACACTTTCTCCAGAGACTAGGATCAGTAGCTACACTTGACTAAGCCGTGGTCTCTTTGCTAAAGCTGCCAGTAAGGGCATCATACAATCATAGAATCAC
>WAAB01010610.1:0-19804 GCA_013389865.1 Piaya cayana
TCAAGCCCCTTCACCAGCTTGGAAGATAACATCAGGTACTGGTTTTGCAGCCAAAGCTGATGCTTTTCAAATCAAATACTATTTATCTAGCAGTTCTCTCATCAACAAAACATGATACTGTGTGAGGACCTCTATTAAAAAAAGGTTTTGGTGTGGTTTTTTTTCTTGTCCAACTACAACACTAATAGCGTGAATTTTTTTGTAGTTATCACAGCTAAGGGCAAGTGCAGTTCAATGCCTGCTATTTATACTTACAAAGCATTTGCTTTATTGCAAGTTAATTTCTTGATCATAAGCTGAATTAACTTCAATCACAGAGCCTTAGAAAGTGTAGTGACAAAAACATGAATTTAGGACATAATAGGACAAAATCCATATTGGAACCAGAGGTAGTACAATCCATAAGAAACTGCTTCACTGAGTATGAATTTCCAAGATAAATTTTGAAGGGAAATTATTAGAATATGGTTTACCCAACTGAACAATCATGACAGAAACACATAGGATCCTTGGTACAGCCCTATTTAGATTGTAGAAGTTCACAGGTCTGTCTCTTTAACAGGCTGTTAACAAGCATATCTATTCCTCAGCATCACCCTAACATGTCTGCATGGCAAAAAAAGGGAAAAGCAAAATAAAACTTAGGACCTAAGTCTAAACCATATTTGTATTTTTGGTGTTTTCACTTTTGTTTTGTCCTTTCAGGGATAAGTGTGAAATACCCAGTAATGAAATGACTTAACTATGTAAACTAGACAAAAACACTATCAATCTTTTTTCTGTACACTGGTTACTCCCTAAGCAGCTGCAAAACTACTGCTGCAAAATAGATTTGTAACCATTTAAAATTACTGTGCCTATTAGGCTATTCTACAATAAAATACTTTAATGAATTTTTTTCTCCCCTAAACTGAAGTATTTAAAAACATAAAAGGAAAACAAATCAGAAATCCACCCTCTGAAACTCTGATATAAATTTTAGTCAAATTTCCCTCACTGCTTCTATTTTAAGGTACACAAGGCAGTTTAGAGAAACAGGTACAATCACTTCGACACTTTGAGGTGGTTTTATAGCTTCAGACTTCAAAATTATTTATTTTGTATTATGGCAAAGCTTCAAGCTAGGAATTTTAGATTTTTCTAAGGAATCTGAATTAAATTTAGACAGCAACTTAGTAAAGCAAAAAAGTATGGTTAGAAGATGCAGCATTGCGATTTCAGTGCCTAGAAGCCTTAATATAATACATGCCAAATTTCCAAAACAGGTAAACTGGAAGTTGTTATAGGTAGTCAAAAAAACCAGAACACCAAGCTACATGCATACGCCACTTATGAAAACTGCCTCCTTTGCACTAGAAGATACAGTGCATATACTTAACACACTAAAAGTATAGTCCCGTTAGATAAAAAAGGGCTTTTGAGACATAACGTAAACCCCTGTAATATGGATACAATACTGTTCTTAATTGTATAATACTGATTGTAAATGAGGAATAGCCATATTATCATGTTCATTCCTAATAATAAGGTTCCTTGATATTCCTGTAAATAAACATTTACAAGAAAGTATTATTGTAACTGGTCATCAAATAACTCAAACTCTAATAAAGTATGCTAAGTTATAACAGAACTTAAAAGACCTAGGAAAGACAGCAAGGGAATTCCCAAATATAATGCATCTGTTACTATAAGCACAATTTATACTGGAACAAGAATAGTAACATGAGGTAACTGGCTCTCTAACACAGAGAAGCAGTAAGTGAAGATAGTCCAACTAGTTTCTTGTAAAGCATAGGAGAGATAAAAAAAGTCTGACTTATGAAAAAAAAAAGAATCTGATTCCCCAAAAGACACTCAAAAATCCTAACCTTCAAGTTACTTCAAGTTCCAGACCTGCATCCAAAGTTGTTTCCTAATAAAAAGCAGAACATCTGACTTACTACTCCAATACCTTCAATTAATTTGAGACATCCTCTATTGCCTTTGTTGAATTGTTTTGCTTGAGACTTTAGTTCAGTTTCACATTAAATAGTGTAGAATCAATTACTAGCTGTGACTGGCAAAATTCATCATTTTAGCTCTTCTGTTACTTGACAGTAGTTCTCACTATGACAACTCTATCAAATTTCTTACTGTCTTTGCATGTGCAGTGTGATAGCATTACTCAATAAGGAAAACTTCATCTTTAAGTTTGAATTCGTCATTATGTTTAAGTGCAATGACAATGAAGAAATATAACAAAATGTTCCTGTATCTGCATAGTTTCAGACTGTG
Source organism: Piaya cayana (assembly GCA_013389865.1). Taxonomy (NCBI): domain Eukaryota; kingdom Metazoa; phylum Chordata; class Aves; order Cuculiformes; family Coccyzidae; genus Piaya; species Piaya cayana. The sequence goes on from WAAB01010610.1 coordinate 2,275, forward strand.
GCTTAAGAATATGAACATTTCTATGCAGCAGTACCAAATCTAAAACTTGGTGCAGGATCACTATCAACTAACTGCTAACTACTTTAGGAAGGAGAGAGCAGAACAAAGCTGCTGGATGTAGAACTCATAGGAGAGAATACAGGGGAAATCTAAGGCACCTCAAAAAACCAAACAACCTAACAGGAAAAAAAAAGAGAAAGGTAAAAGCTAGTTATTGACAAGATTCAATAATGACACTGTATTTGTAACAAAGATATCCTACCTTCCTCTTGATTTCTCTGGAACACACATGCTGAAGACAAATGGTGTTTTATCTTCTTGCCCACTAAATTCTTGCTCATATAAAATTCAAGTGATCTTGACATCCCTTCTCCAACCACATGCGTATGAAACACAGTAGCGAGCTTTCTCAGTGAAACTGCTTATCATTCACTCTCCTTCACTTCTACTGCTAGAAATACTGGCTTCTATATACAAACCTTTGAGGATGACTGGCATCAAATAGTGTTGTATCTTCATCATAATCATCTTGCTCCAATGGGGTCAGTTCCATGTTTTCTATGTTTGTATCCAGAACTCCATATCTTCGGGTTTTGCTGTTTCGCCTTCTGAGCCTGAAATGTATTTAAAAACATTTAAGTTCCAGAAATTCTTCCCTGCTTTCTATTCCAATAATGTAGGAAAACTATCCAATGAAAAAATAAGGCAAACAAAAATGTGACCTGAAGTTTTGTACAGTATTACTACAGTGAATTTGAAAAGTCTATGCAGGCACTTCGTAATGAAATTCAAGAGCAAGGTAAAAATACATGCAAACCCATACTTCTAGCAGATTCCACAATTTGGAAAAAAACACCTTGTTACATATTCTGTGTTTTACGTGCCTCTACAGAAGAGCAGATAAAATCAGAGAACCTCAATAAAGTTATAGCAGAGTTATAGCTGACATTGAAACATTTTGTTATCACTTGTGAAGTCTTTTATAGCTATCAATGTAAAAACACTGGTAATGATTTCACTTTGGAGTGATAGAGAACTTGTACAGTCAATGTCTTGTATGTGGCACAAACTGCAGAAGTAAGAGGCAGTGACTCACATTTCAGAATTAAGGTACAGTGCTTACTGCAGATGAACAGGCTGTTTGCATTTGCTTTTCCCACTTTTTGCAGCTTCTCTGCATGGATCTTGGTCCCCTGCAAGCCCCGCCCCCTCCCCCCCCCCCCCGAACTGTTCTACTTAACTTTGCAGAACTACTCCTATCTGCACAGAATATACCTTGCTTAAGTCTTAGACAAATAGAAACATGGATCACTAGCCACTCAGAAAACACTATGCAAAGGTGTCTAGGCTGAAGGAGTCACTCTTAACTACTGTATACTAATAAACAGCAGCCACATGAAAGCTATTAGACTTTAAAAAGCCCCAACAAAATAAAAACCAAATCTGCTTTCTAGGCATTTAATGCTAACCTCAAAGGTGATAGCAACCGTTCTTTTCAAAAACTCCAGAATGTGCAAACCCAAACTAGGTGCTTCAGAAAGGTGTTCACAACATCAAAAAAATTCACTATATTTGAGCTAATAAGAAGAAAAAGGTATTTATTTATTATTACATATTATGTTACTATAGGGTGTATTATGTATGTATGATGAATTTTACTATTATTATACTTCACATAATGACCTCTCTGCCCCACAATGAGACACCACTTTAAAATCCTTGTTAGAGATATCAAATAAGATATTAACACTCTTAGCTTCACTCTGGTGTGCCTAATTTTTTTTTTTTTTTTTTAATATGCAACTTCTAGATGCATTCGTCTTCTCCCAGGAACAGAAAGTAACATCCAGTCTTGTTTCAGACTACACTCCAGTGAGTCAGACCTCCTTTTTCTCTTGTTAGGACAGGAAGAGTACTAAATGCATACCTTTCTTCAAAGCGATCCATGTTCTGGTAAGAAAAAAAACCAATCAGCATGACAAATTCCTCCACCCTCAACTATGATTCAAAATTGCAGTAAGTTTTGTGCTAGGCATTTAAGTGCTCTAGTGAAACTTAAAGTACTTCACTTTATTTTTTAAAGCTAGCACTAGTAACAAAAATGCAAATTTCACCTTTTGGTTCACAAAAAAAGTTCTTTTGATTTTCTTCCTTTATTTCATCTGGCCCTTAGCCATCAACATCGAAAGACATTGTATACTTCAGAACACCAAGCAGAAGATCAATCTAAAACTTTAAGGTGAAAGCATGATGAAAAATACATTTATTTCATACACACCATGTCTTTTGTTCTGTTTTCACTAAAGCAGAATCTCAGCAACTGGCACTAGGACAAGCACACCCAGATATTCTCATAGGCTAGAATTTTTACACAAATAATACTGGAAATGGAAAAAAGGCAGTTAATGCTGTTTTTATAGTCAGTATTTCTGTCAATGTCACTACACCTTTTTTTTACTTAATGGAGTAAATAGGAAAGTGAGTCGCTGCTGTGAGCTGTAACTCATTTTAGACAGTCATAGCGAAGTTCCAAAGAGTAGATAACAGGGGGAAAAAATTACCACAAGGTTGGTACAAATTTCTAAATTCAAATGAATGCCATTGAAAAAGGGGTAAAAGAATTACTGGTCATAGAAAATGTTCTCTATGTATAGTTAAGTCAAAAGTTTAAGGCTAAAAGGATACTGGAGAGGTTTGTGCAACATTCCTATATGATCACAACTACGACACTAGAATAGCATCATAAGTTAACATAAAACTAATTAAAACATTTTACTCCATGACTGTTAAGAAAACTTAGGACAAAATATGATTTCATGAAACTCTACATGCCTCTCATTAACTAAACAGGGATAATTTTAATCTTTGTAATTACTATGGATACCTTGGGATCTAATAACAGAATTAAAAGTACATAAAAGCTGAATTATACTTATATATGCTCAGTCCCAATCCTCACTCAGCAGCAGGGGTCTAAGAGAATGAAAGTGATTAAAAATTGACCAGCACTCACAATACATATATAGAATTTCTATCATGAATACACACATCACATATGGAATATTCATTGCAAACTGCAAGCTTGATGTATAAATAAATGCTAAGAAGATGACAAAATGACTTTTTTCCTGTACTCAGTGTCACCTGTACAGGAGAACAAAGAAGCTCTATGACACTATCCTAATTTGTTCAGGTGTAAGGTACCACACTTGCTGCAGGCCACAAACACTTTTAACAAGATCAATTCAATAAAACATCAATCGCTAATCACCCTGTCTTATTTTAGGTAAAGTACCTTTCTAGTAGAATCTTTTAACTATTGGTAAACTCTACAATAATTAACTTCCCCAATTTATACCCACTGAGCTTTGCAGTATTTATAGAGGATTCAGGATTCTGCCAAGGAAACTGTAGCCCTCCCATCACCTCAGCCTACATGTAAGTCTTACTTATGCTGCCCAAACAGGTTGTTTAAACTGCATAATTAGAGATATTTAAAACTTATCTGAACAAAACCTGAGCAAACTGTTCTGGTTGACTCTGCCATGAGCAAGAAGTTGGATTAGAAAATCACCAATGCTGCCTGCCATCCTCTGCCACTCTGTGACATTTCAGTTGTCACAATACATACCAAACTAAGCTTGTTAGTGTACCAAAAGAGAATAAGCTCAAGCAGCCTTGCCTTTAAAATCAATGGGTTCAAACAAGTCTCCACAGAAAGCTAGAAATGAAATTTAGATTGGTTTATTTTCCTGACAGAGAAACTGCATCATCATCAGTATTGTTTAAGGTCAACAGGATGTCATTGTAATTGATATAAACACTCCAACTCAAAATTTATCTCCTAAGCAGAGAGAAGTATTAGCCACATTATAGGTTGCCCAGCAAAGCTGTGGATGCCCCCTCCCTGGAAGGGTTCAAGGCCAGGCTGGATGGGGCCTTGCGTAGCCTGGTCTGGTGGGAGGTGACCCTGTCATAGGCAGGGGAGTTGAACTAGATGACCTTTAAGATCCCTTCCAACCCAAACCATCCTATGATTCTAGCCTATGACATTAGCAAATTGTATCAGCTTGCAAAAGATTTTCTTGAAAATGCATTTTCAGGCCATCATCTTCAAAGAAAGTCAGCTGGCTCTGAAAACTGAAAAGTCATACCTTTATCAAAATGCATAAAATTACTACCTTCCTGAATCAGGCAAAGCTAAAGAGTACCTAAGTTTTTCAGGATAAGTCTTTACCAGAACTTGAAAACCAATTTTTAAATTTAAAAATTACATCTCTTTTCTCCAAATAAATGAAGTTGAAGGGTGTACATATGTTAAGATATACTATGCTATAATATATTTCAGTTGGAAGAGACCTGCACTGTGTTTGGAAATATTGTCCAAATGCCTCTTAACACTGATGGGCATGACGCATCAACCACCCTCTAAAGGCTGCTCCACTGTTTGACCACCCTCTTGATATATTTCCTGATGTCTGTATATGCCTTGACACAGCTTTGAACCAAACCATGAAAAGGTATCCTGTCATTGAACTCTGGACAGAAGGGATCAGCATCCTCCTCTCCATTTCCCCTCCTTAGGAAGCTGTAGAGAGCAAGGAAGTTGCCTCTCAACTTCCTTTTCTCCAAACTTGACAAACACAGAGTCCTTAAACACTTACAGGACACACTTTCCAGCCCTTGCACTGGCTTTGTTGCCATCCTCTGGACTCATTCTATGATCTTAACATCCTCCTTAAAACTGTGGGATGCAAAACTGCAAATAAGACTCAAGGTGAAGCAACCCTATCACTAAATACAACAGGAAAATCATCTCTTTTGACCAGCTACCTATGCTGTTTGATGCACTCCAGGATGCGGTTTGCCCTCTTGGCTACCAGGGCACGCTGCTGACTCACATTGAGCCTACTGTCAACCAGTACCCCACGATTCCTTTCTGTAGGGCTGCTCTTCAGCCACTCATATCCCAGTATAAACTTCTGTCCAGCATGATTCCATCCCATGTCCACAATACAGTATTTCTTCTTATTAAATTACATTCCAGTAATCATTGCCCAGTGCTCCAAACCAAGCTTCTGCAAGGCTTCCTGTACTTCAAAAGAGTCAACAGTACCTCCAAGTTTGGTATCATCAGCAAATTTACTAATGATGCATTCAACTTTTGCTTCTAGATCATTAAAATATTTAACAGAACTGGGCCTAGAACTGAGCCCTCAGGAACAATGCTGGTGACCAGTTTCCAGGCAACACTCTGGGGTCACTCTTAAGGCAGGTCTCCACCCATTGCACCATGCACCTGCTCATGTCATAGCTGGACAACTCATGCAGAAGGATGCTGTGAGGAACAGTATCAAAAGCCTTACTAAAATCCAGAACTATATCCAGACATTCATCTCAGTACAATTTCCTAAAAAGCCTTGAAACCTTTAGGTCTGGCAACAACAGAGATGGTTTATTTCTGACAAAACTTCTCAACAGAAAAGTGGGAGGAATGTACCTAAATCTTACATTTCTTATACAACTATCTCCAAAATGACTTCAGTCACAAGTTCGAATTCAAGAGCATATGCTTCGTGGATTCCAAATTCCAGAAGCAAGATGAAGCATAAAGATGAATTACATGATAAGGTTTAAGCTTCCTGTTTCCAGCAGCACCTACAAGAAAGCACTCGTCAAAAAGCAAATTGCAAATATTTGTCACTCATAAAGAAAACAATGGCAGTGGATGAAAAATTCCTTCTTCAGCCCCTGTAAAGACAGGCTCTTATTTATTTTTTTGGCCTTTCTGCAATGTTACTCAGAACTCTAAATCAAACAGACTCCTCCAAGATAGAACCAGAGGACTGAGAGGGTCTCTTGCCCATTTTCACTTGCTTACAAGATTATGGTGTTTCCTCTAAGGTATAATATCATCAAGGCATGCATTCTAATGAAAATAAGATTGAGGGCTCTTCAAGAGTTGTCTGTAAGAGCTATGGAACAACCAGGATATCTTAGTTTATGTGGACTGCATAAATCAGAAAATACCCCCCATCTTTCAACTGCCTTTCTGGAATACATAGTGAAGGTATTGGGCATGCTAAACATGTGTGTAGCTAACTACAATGAAAAAAAGAACTCACTCCATAATGAACGTACTTCATGCATAATCATACATTAGGGCCTCATCCAGAAGGGTTTACACATGAAAGAAAGCAAGTAGAACTGCAAGGACAACAAATCAGTAACAATGCTGTAATTAACTATAAAACCACAGTTATGTCGTCAGCAGTTTCCATGAGAAACATAAAAGCACCTGACGAGTGGTGCAAATTTTATAATCACCCTTTTCTGCGCAAAAGCGTGAATTAGATAAATTTACTGGAAGAGTAAACACAAATGGAAGAAGGGGAGATGGAAAAACTCAGCAGCTTAGACAGAAGTTTGCAAACGGGACAAAAATAACCCACAGAAGTTATAAAATTAAATTCTAACGGACTGATGGTTGTCAACAGCGAAATGTCCACTTGAAAAGAAGAGAGATCTAGGAAAGTATCGATACTGTTAAGTGGCATCATTGCTGTGAGCAGAGCCCCACCGAGCGCCTTTCCCTTCGTAAGCAGCGGGGAAACTCCCTCCCCGTGGTGGCCTGGAGGGAGCAGCAACGCATCCCACACCAGCCCGCTCGCCACAGCAACGTTACAGACAGCCCGGCCCCTGCCCTCACCGCACAGTCCGAATCACGAAGTAGACGATGAGGGCAGCACTGGCCAGCACCAGCACGGACAGGGCACGCTGGGTCATGGGCTGGCCCTGCTCGGGCGGCGCCGACATCTCAGCCAGGTGGCTGCTGCTTCGAGTAGCACCTCCTCCAGCCACCTCCGTGTGGCGCAGGTAGGCGGCCGCAGTCACGGGCGGAAGGACCTCCGTCGCACCCTGCCCGCAACGAGAAGCGAGCAGCATCTCCACCAGGAGCCAGGGCAGCGGCCACATGCCACCCTCTCCCCAAGCCCTGCGCGCACCCGCGCCTTCGTTGCCGCCCAGCGCTACCCAAGCGCTGCCGGATGCCGCCACCAAGGCGGAGGAAGCGGAAAGTAAAGGGCCGGCGGACAGCGCGCGCCGCTCCCGACTGCAGTCACGTGGTGCAGGGCGGTGCGCCGGTAGAGCGGTATCCAATGGGAGCCCGAGAGGCGGGTCGAGGATGGGGAGTGGTTGTGGATTCACACGCTTGTCAGGGATCCCGGCGCTGTGGCGTGGTTATTTCTGCTCAAGCAGCCGGCTTGCCTCCCTCTGCTTGGGCCCTCCAGCTGACGCGTTCCGCGGGCGTATCCGGGGCGGTTGGGTTAGTGAGCCCGCGTGAAGGCGTGGCTGCGGACGGCAGCCTCTGCGTAGGACTGCTGAGTGGCAGTCTGGGTTTTAGAACGTGTGTCTCAGCAGACCACAATCAAAAGTGGTGAAGCAGTCAATATGCTGCTGGTGGACTTAAATGAACGTAGTAGACAGGGCCCGTCGGTTAACAATTTCTACTGAGTGAATCTCTGATATTTATGGCACCTTTGTCATGTGTTCCTTAAGTAAATACTCTTCCTGTTGGATAATCCTTTGATTATCCATTATTAGTTTATGTTCTTTAGCTCCTTTTTAGCTGTGAACTGTAGACTACAACAGGGATTCCAGGAGTCATGTACACAGAAGTCCACATTGGCAGTGAACTTTTTTCATTTGTCGTGGTGTAGAAGGACATGGATGCAATACCAAGAAAACAAGGCTTGTGCAGTAATATTGCTGCAGTTGAAGTAACATGGGTAACAACTGGATTACATGTATGAGCAGACTGATTTTGATATGCCACATACCTTAAACTTTTCAGTTTATCAGTCATACTGGATCATGTAAAATTACATGTAGATAATTTCAACAGCAATTAGTTAAACTGTTAAAGAGTTTAATTGTTAGTTAGCTGGGAGAGTAAGTTCAAGCTCTTGTGTCCAACAATGATACAGAACTTGGAAAGAGTGAAACTTGATTTAAATAGCATGGGTGCCTTTTAACAGTCATCTGTATGTATTTCCATTGAAAAATCACACCTCTTTTAATAGGAATATTGTTTCAGATGCTTTGAACAACAGGTTTTGCTGTGGTGGATGCAGCATGTGAGTAAACTTTTAAAATAGCTTTTTCCATGATTTTTGGGGGGTTTTTTTAATAGAGCTTGACTGATTCAGGTCCCCCCACTTCCATTACCTATCTGATTTTCTTCTTTTCCTTGAATTCCCTGGAGATGTATTTCTTCCTAACAATTCCAAGCAGCTGTCTTCCAGCAAAGTGGCTTATGACTGAGAAAATCGTTGTTCAGAAGGAGCAATAAGTTTTGAGTCGCAGTAACCCTACTGAATCTGAACATGTCTGTGAATTTAGACCTGCAACGTTCACAGTGAAAGACACGAAGCATTCACACATACACAGCATTTCTTTTTACCTTGTGCATCTGCAGCCAAAGCCCTAGCAACTAAATAACTTAGGATGTTGATTAGCAAAACAAAGCAATACTCCTTCACTTGCTTTAAGCTGGTTATTATTAGGTGTTACTTTTATTAGACACGCAATGCTTCAAAATAGAGCAGCAATAGATTTTTTTGTTATTAGCCCAGGGCCATGGATGTGAAGACTTTGAAGGAACATGTTGTATGAATTTTTCAGATGACCCAGAATTGATTCACAAGTATATTCAGGATTTGAAAGCTGGGGTTAAAAAATTACAAGCAGATGATTGATGGGACTGGTTTGAAGAATTATTGAATAGTTGAGGGTTTACCGGATGGATCAAATTGTTAGTTAAGACAGGATTGGCCTGTATTGGGATATTTTTGTGGATTATTATTTACTTACCATGTTTTATGCAGTGTGTGCAAAAATCAATAGATAGCTCCCTTAAAGCAATCATGGTTGTAAACAAAGAAGGGGGAGATTTGGGGCCAGTTGGCAATTTGTTAACTCAAACCAATTAAGACATTATTGCCTTGGTGGGCAAGTGACCATGGGATTAGAAGGGAGGAAACCATGGGCCCCGTATTATTGCTAAGGCATGGTTTAGAGATTGGTTGGACTCAGTGATCCGGTGAGTCTCTTCCAACCTGGTGATTCTATGATTCTATAACAGGTGTAGATAATTGTGCTAAAAACACTATGCAAGGATGGAAACAATAAAGCATGATTGAGCTATTTGGGCAAGTGGAAAAGCATTAACTCAACGAGGCAGGCGTATAAAAGGGATTGCTTTTGCTTAATAAAGGTCTTTGATCCTCGCTTGAAGGCTGTACCCAATACACCACAGGCACCCTTTAAGCTGTGCAGTCTGAGTATGTACACACAGGAAAATAACTAAGTCATCTGTACATTCAGCAGATGAAGATACTGCAAATATGGCTGTGTCCTGTTGACTCAAGTGCACCATAATGGTATTTTTAAAACCTCAATAGCTCCACAAGTTTGCAGGAGAAATGGTATGTAGCTATTTGATCCAACTATCTTTACTGGGCTTTTTTAGCACTGTAGCACTGACAGTCCCCTGTATTCAATTTGAATATCTATCTTTAGTATGATCTCTTTCTATTTGAATTTTTGTGATAGCATTTTCATCTTCTATGAGTAAAAATTTTGCTAATTAATTAATCCATCCATCCAGTTCTGTGTCATTATATAGTCTACTGTCAAGGCATTTCTTTCTCTGCATATATGAAGAGTTTCAGACTTCCAAGTAAAGATTATGTAGGTGCTTGTGGGATTTGTCAAAAAACGTAGGCATCAAAATCCCATCAAAACCCAGAGAATGAGACGCTTACTTGGTGAAGGGACTTTCAACATTTCACACAGCATCTGTCTAGCTGTTTAATCTTGGAAATTCTGATCCTTTAAATTTTTTTGGAAGAACAACGTATGGCTTACTTTTTGGCCCAACAAATACAGTGCTGGGTGACAAGCAATTCCACTGAGGTAAGACATTTTAATTGCCATGCTGTATGGTTAATCGTTTTCTCCTTATGCCTTCAGAAACCCTTGTGAAACAGTCTTTTGCATATTCTGTATTACACTACCTATACTAATAGCAGGGAGAGGAAGTTGTTTGTGAAAAAACTTTTCATAAAACTTTCTTACTACATACTAGAGATTAACTTTAACAACACAAAATAGCAGTGAAAATGTGCTGGAACAGACATCAATACACTATTGTGTATAAAAAAGCTATTTTGTTTTTTTATTTTCTGAACTGCACCCGAAAGAAGGCTGTGCTGCTAGGTAAAATTATGTTTTATGGCATACTTTGCAACAGCGAGAACCTGGTCTGTCACCCTCATGCATATCAAAAGATACTTATTCTATAATCCTTTATTTACATCACGCTGCCAAGAGGGGTTTTATACTGCTAAGTGGGGTTGTGTATTTCACAGCTGTAAGGTCAGCTGTCCTGCAGAGCTCTGAAGCTTTGTTTCTATCTCAAAATCTCAATTAAAAGACTAACCAGTGCCTAGAACTATACACAAAGAAAGATGAACTTCCTATGAATTGTCACACATGCTTGTTTTAGGCTGTAAGGTTTGTGGGTTTTTTTCTGACTAACTGATTAGCAAGAGGCAATGAGACTTATGGGAGTCTTTAGTGAAACTTATCTTACATATAGTTGGTTATTGTTGCTATTTTGCTATGCTGACAGTGTATTTTTCAATGAAGTACTACTTCATATTAAAAAAAATACAAAACCCACAAGAAATTCTTACAAGTTCTGTCTTCAAGAACCTCAGTGAATCAAATAAAATGAATGATCACACTTAAAGAAGGTTGATCCTTTCTAGAATGACTGAGTTATAGCTGAAGTAGCTAACTAACACAAATGCACATACAAACACTTAGTGCCCACACAAATGCAGAACTAGATAGGTGTGCCTCAGCACAAGCATATGTAGCAAATGTCTGGTGCGTTGCAGCAGGAGAAGCTAGTCTGTTATGGTCCCATTAAGAAAGGCTCCCCGACTCTAACATATAGTTTAAGATGCTATTAATAAGAGCTATTACTATAAGGAGTATAGATAACATGCATCTCCATACATGCTGGGTACCCCAGGGGAATTAGCCTCACATGAGCTTCTGGGCAGACCCTGTCCATAGAAGATTCTCCAATTGTTGTTTTAGCTATTATGGGATTTCTTACAAGAAAGCAATTCTATTCATCTTTTCTGCTGTCAAAAAGAGAGATTGTTCACATCATAACTTCTTGTTGCAATCTTCAGTAATGATAAGGCAACACAGAAGGCATTATTGCATTACTGATGGTACCCAGTAGAAACTGGCTGCAGACTCCTCTGCAATAGTGATCTGGATGAGTCTGTTCTGGGACCAAGGGATTTTTGCAGCACAATACAGTCCTGACAGTCACTGTGTATATGCAGTGCAGGCTAGCACAGGCCTGTGCTCACTCAAATTAACTGTAGTTGCTTTGGTCAATTTATTACCTGTATTATGGAGATGTTCTAAAAATACAAAATTGGCATCAAATATAAGAGCTAGAGAAGACAAATAAGTGCAATCTATCTGGAAATGTTATGTCACACAGGGGAGATGCTCTTCTGCATTTTTTAACAGCTGCATGCAGACAATTGTGGCTTTCAGCATTTTTCATACACCATTTACATCTAACACAATAATCTTTATAGTAAATTTATAGTAAATCTAAGGGCCCAGATAGTCTTTGATGCATCCATTTGCCATATGCCACAGCTTGTAGCATATGATAACCCCCAACAGTGTTGGAGATGAGTTACCTCTGGCCAGATGATGTAATTCTTCATAGATCACTACACATAAAAATGGTAGTTCATCTCTCTCCAGTGAATCTCTTCTTTCTATCACAGCAGAAAGATGTACAGATTCTTTCTGCAGGGATTCCAGGAGAGTTCAGTGAATTCCACCTCTAATTACACATATATACATAGTAATATATCTAAAATATAACTAATACACATGGTTTATATATACATAGATATATAAACTTTATTTTCCTTTAAAATAATTTAAATTACAAACATCTTGAGAGAAGGCAGCTTCAAACTTGCGACTATGCAGTAAACCACCTTCTAGACAAGTTTAATCTTTAAAGGAATATGGACATTAAATCTCAGGTAATAATTAGTAAACAATAATTTATCTAATCAATATAGGCTTTATTTTGTAAATAACTCATTATTTACATGGTGTTGGTTATTTTTAACTGGAAAAAAGAAACTGTTTCAGTTCTTTATCATAATGTGTAAACACCTGGAATACATTGCTCAAGTAAATATTTGCACTTTTAAATTGTTTCCTTCGCATAATTCGGAATATTTTCCTGAGATTTACTCTCCTACACAAAACACTAAGTCTGGAAAACTTGATACACAGATTATTTAAGTAAAATGTATCAAGATGGTACCAACTGTATCAGATTGTCAATTTCCCATGTCCTCAACAGATTTTTTGGTGCAAGTCCAGAGGAGGGCTACGAAGATGATCAGAGGGCTGGAACACCTCCCATATGAGGACAAGCTGAGAGAGTTAGGGCTATTCAGCCTGGAGAAGGCTTCAGGGAGACCTTATAGCAGCCTCCCAGTACTCAAATAGGGGCTATAAGAAAGCTGGAAAGGGGCTCTTTATCAGTGAGTGTAGTGATAGGATGAGGGGGAATGGTTTTACACTGAAGAAGGGATGGTTTAGATTTGATATTTTGATGAGATTTTTCCTGTGAGCATGATGGGGCACAAGTTGCCCAGATAATTCTTGGATGCCTCATCACTGGAGGTGTCAAGGCCAGGTTGGATGAGGCTTTGAGCAACCTGATCTAGCAGCAGGTGTCTCTGCACATGTCAGCAAGGGTGGAACTAGATGATCTTCAATGTCTCTTTCAACTTTGTGATCATTATATGATCAACAAACGTTGAGCTAGAAGTAACAGAATGATAAAAAAGCAAAATTCATGTTGATCTCTTCCAGACATGGTCTAGACAAACAATACAACTCCTACTCAGGTCAACAGAAGTTCTTGAACCGACATCATTGGGGTTTCTCCAACTGTGAAGCTATCGGATAACATTATTGGGAAATCCTAGGAGCTGAAATATTTAAAAAATAGGCTGGACAAAGCATTGCAGAATATCAAGCAGGTGATAAAGCTCAGTGGTAAGAACCTAGTTTATAATTCTGAAAACAGTATAAAAGCTGGGTAATCTGAACCCATAGAACAAACAAAACTACTTCTGAATCTGCAAGACTGTGGTTTTGCTAACCTGTTTATGGTTTGACATTCTAATCCATAGCTTAGCTTAATCCTCAGTCTATGTGGAAAATGAGAACTATTAACCAGAAAAAACTCTTATTTTACACATTTCTATAAAAACAGGGAAGGGTGACAGGCAATTACAAGAGATCATTAACTGTAAGTGTATTTTACAGCATAGTTGTATGAATACCTAAAATGAAAATGTGTAACAACACTAAAACTAGTCTTGGCAAATACATGTTTGATGGACCTCTACCCACAGTTGCTTATGCAGACTTGAAGTGTAACAGAAACCTTTATTAAAAATGTGCTTTACAAGACCATTGCAATCAATGATATGTTTAATTGCTGTTTAGCTTTTTTGTTAACATGACTGAGTCCTTTATCGTTCTACTTGTTTTGTTCCTCTTGTGTAATTCTTACTTTTCTTTTAAAAAATTGTCCAATATTCTGTTTAAAACTACAATTGTTGATAAGAAAATTTTTGTCATAATTGAAGTAACCACTGTGAGTATAAGGTGCTGCACTGATGCTTTTTTTGGCAGATGGATAATGAAAATAAGTTACCTACAAAACTATGACATTTAGCCTTAACTGATTTTAATCCTGACAAATACCTGCAGCCATAATTTTGATGCTTGGCCTAGTTTGCCAAGAAAATTACCTGATGTTGTCTTTTCAGTCTTCTTTCTCAACCATGACTTGATGTTTCACTTTCCACTTTGGAAGTCATTGATTTATGAGACTCCTAGAAGATGATTCTTTTGCTAATGAACACAGCCAGATTGCTTGAAACTTCACACTTATGTTCTATGAGTGTATGGATGGATGATATCTCAAAATAATCATGTTGTTCCCACTTCCCTACACATGCTGATTTTGGAGTAACTAGATGCCACCCCTTTTACTCTTGGCATTTCCCATCACAGTTGCTGATATTTCTTATCTTTTATAAAAATAATATTTATTATTTTTTATAAAACTTCCTTGGGATGCCAGAAGAGCTTTCAATGTGTCTTTTCCCCCCTTACTTTTTCCCTCTATTTTTTAATCTTTTTTTTTCTCTGAGATTCTGTTCACCAAGACATTACATATCATTGGCATAAAATACACTTTACTGTAAGAATTACAAGAGTGCACAAATTCAAGTGGCATTTACAATATTTAACAACTGTCTATAACTGCTAGGTGTCATAGTTTTAAAAAGCAATCCTTTGTAGCTTGTTTTGAGGTTTTAATTTGTAGTACATATATAATGAATATATTTAAGTTCCAGTCAATGACTGAATAACAGTAGAATATCTTTTTTCCTGGTCAATTCCACCTCCCATACACATTGCTTGAAAGGTGAATGGTAGTTATAGGAATGTGGGCTAACTTAAAAATTTGCAGACTGGAGAAGAATATGGGAGAAAGTCAGTAGATATAGAACTGCAGGTTTAATATTCTTTTCAGCCAGTGTCAATGATCTTGACATAAATTCATCAACTTTCCCTCCTTGCTGAGTAGTCTGTTGGAAAAAAAAGTCTCATAATGGATTTCACATAAGGAGCATAGCATTCAAACTTTGGCGTATAATGTTTTCCTGTGTGTCCATTTTAAGCATCTGTATTAATATCTGAATTTTAGAAGCCTTGAAAACCTAGAAATCACTTTAGAGGACTTGAAGGACTTCAGTATGTTAACATTGGCTAAAACTTGCACACTTAACAGCTGAAATTAAATTGGTTCAATAATTTAACTTTTTATATAGAAATTTAATCATTTTATAATTTTGGAAGCTAATAATGCTCTCCAGTCTTGCAGCCTTCACTCAGTTCCAACTTAAACACAATATCACACCTTTTGTACTGATAAAAATGACTAAAGAAAACATTAATATTTTAGAATTACTACCTTAAGATATATAAACAACCCCATGAAGATGGGAAACAAAGATCATTGTAAGAGGTGAAAGCAGATATTCTACAGGGAACCAATGACTTTATTTTCAAATTGCTACCTTAGATACCTCCAAGTTTCTCCAGCTAATACATTTTGCTGGAGTCTTCCTTGCAAGCTAAACTCTCCACACATGATATTTAGAATTGTGAGAAACACTCTTTCACTGCTAAAATATGAAAAAGGACAAAGCCTTTGAAGCTAAGATAATAATATTTTTATTTTACAATTTAGTGCTGAATTGGATGCCCTTCTAAAAAAGGCATACTGCAAAGACTGGTTACAGGAGTTTTATACTGGTTGAACATGTGTATTCATACAGATTTTGAGATCACCCACTATCAACAGTTCCTTTGTGTCTCTGATGCTCTTCATCCCATCTCCCTCCTCATTGTCTCCTCCTGATGAGTTCAAGTCTGCCTTGTTTTGACTTGTAAACAAACTAAATTCCTGTTACAATCACATCCTTCCCCGCTGCAAGCTGGCCAGGATTTGCTCTCAGCATACGTACCAGTTTTAGACAAAGAAGCGAGACAGATCCACATCACAAAAGCATACAAACCAGCTGCAGCAAAACCCATCAACCAATCCTCACAGAATGCAATGTTTGAAAGCTCTCTGAAAGTACAGAGAAATGCAGAGGCTATAATGCATGTTTAATTTATAATATGAACTGCTGATAAAGACTGAGCCAAAGGCAGCATATTGTACCTCAGACCGATTTACACTTGCACTTGTTAAATTCTGAAGTGAGCCTGTGTAGTCTTCATATCTTCTTTAATTTTAAGTTCAATATTAACAGCTCACCTTGGTGCCCTTGAATTCCCTTACAAGAGTCAACTGAATACCTGTATGGACTGCTGTACTTGCAGGAGATTGTCCTTAAAGACCAGCTGTGCTGAACTCTGCTGCCTACCAGTACTCCTGCTCATTTGAGCTCTTCTTCAGAAAAGGCTGAAGTATGCTCTTTCAAATCCCAAGAGCCAACATGTGACCACTTTTCTTCATAGCAGAGATGTGCTTGGACGTTGGTTGATGGCAATGTAAGTAATAACATGACATATAGATGTAGATCCATGAAGCAAATGGCATGAAGTGTCCACAGAGTGAACAATGGTTGTTCTTTCCAATCCAGAGACCAGTAAGGTTGGGCAGTGCAACCCTGACAGGAGACTGGCAAGTTCAACCACCCTAACAAGGACCCAATATGGCCTATTAAGGAAAGACAATGGCCTACACAATGACCTGAGAATACCAAGTTAGCCAAAGACACAAGGCTGTTGAAGCTCCATTCCCCTTTCCATCCCCCAACACTGCTGCAGGAAGGAGGTAGAGACTTGTTGCCAGGCACACAGTCCCAGAAGATGTGGGTCAACAGTCAGTCAGATTAACAGAAATCACACTCAATAAAGTATAAAACAGGATCCCGCTGGAAAGCCAATTCGAGTTGGTTTCTCCTCATGGTTACAGTCCTCCAGTGCAACAGGGACCCACCCTTTCAGTTGGGATGCCAGCCAAGTTAATGTCCACGGGACTGATAGCACTCATATGTCAGTGACAGTGTACATTTTTGGTCATCGTCTGAAAGGATTGTTCATAAAACTTAGGAATTCTTAAGGCAGTTGTGTCGTAATAATTCCTGATTGACATCCAAACCTGTGACTTTTTTTTGCTTGTTGGAGTGCTAAGTAAATCCTTATTATTTCAATAACTGATTGTCTGCTTTGTGGGTGCCTTCACAACTGAGACTGTGAGATATTACAGGTAGTGTGGACCTAGACAAAAACAACTGATGGAGAAGTGAGAGAGCCTTAGCCCTCAATTTGATCAGACGAGTCTCACTATAGGTGGCCCTTGTGTATGCATGGTATCAGCAGCGAGTACAGAGCAACATGGCCAATGTTCTCATGCTCACTACCTTAAGATCTTGGAATCACTAGCGCAAAACTCGTGAGACGAACAAGCAAGAGAAGGTAAACATGAAGATAAGAGGCACATCTATAGCAAGTAGTTTTTGTGCTTTATCACTGTAGCTGTGAGATCCTTAGAAGTGGAATTTACTGGGGTAGTCGCTAACGAGGTAACTGACAGTATATAAGGACTTGCCTCAGCACAACAAAGTGATTTTGTTTCACCCCTTACACAGAGTCCATGCCTTAATTTCTAGAGAATTCACTAGTGGTCTCAAAGGTGATGCCCAACTGCCACACTGTCCCACATAATTGCTCTGTTACAGCTTACAGTAACTGCACATGTCTTTCATCATCTGTTGGACCTCAAATCATACAATCATAGAGTCAT
>WAAB01010611.1:0-10663 GCA_013389865.1 Piaya cayana
TCCTACAATATCCAAAAGCAGCTCCATCTAGTTACGTGCCAAATGTGGGCACATTAATATAGCTGGGTCTATACATAGACATGTCAGACTGCCCACAAACCCAATCACCTTTCACAGTAAGCAATTACACAGCTGTCCTAAGGACAAAGAACTATCTTATCTGCACAGACACCTGAATTAGCCAGGCACACAGCCTATGCACAGTAAGAACACTCTTGAATGAGCTTTGAAACTCTGGTATTACCCAATATTTTTTCTGCTGGAGGATCAGCTGTTTTCATGTGTCCCCAGATTCAGCAATAATGACACCTAAACAAGGGCAGAACAAATAGTTGGCATATTTGGCTTCAAGATGAGCACTAGAGACACAGTTACCAAGATCCTCTTACATGCTACACATATTTTGCCAATATCATCTGTAGCCATGAAGAAATATATTGCCAACAGAAGCAGCCAAATGTGAATGCATTCTGCCAAAAGAACTTGTTAGCTGCACTGTGCCAACAGACTGTTTGCCAGCTAGATCGCCTAATGTAGAGAAGGCCACGGATTTCCACTGTCTTTCAGGTTCTCTGTCAAGATTCCAGTATTAAATGGGAGGATTAACATTTTGCAACTGACAAGGTGACACTGGTGATCTTCATAACTGGTTTTCGTCACTAGTCAATATTAGTCAACATGTCAATTTATATCATCTGTACTGAATCCTGTAAATACAAGGCTGCAAATATCTGAGAGGGCCTCATGAAATTATGTTTAACTCCATAAATATGGACTTTCTTGAGAAGCCTTTGAGGTAATGCTACAAACATTACAGCTTACTACTCCAGCAGGTACACCCAGCACACAACCATCCTGAAGTAGCTTTGTGGGTCACACATTAGTACAAATGAAAAGGACAGATGCACTGTGCTACCAAAACTGATAAGCCATTGTGTATGTTTCACACTAGAATTTTGCCACTTGCGGTCCCAACAATAAAACTAGTTTGCTGGAAAAATAAATGGTAATTCAAGATATTTTGAAGTTTTCTCAGAAGATGAATTTTTTTCACTGTCTACCAATCCAATGAATAAAGAAATTTGTGGGAATGTACTGGTCCTGTTTAAACTTTTTTATAAAGGGTTTGGAAGTCTACTTTTTTTAAAAAAAAGGAGAATAACCTAAACACAATCTGGTGCTGATCAGATTAACCTGAGGCATCTGATCATCTGATCTACAGTTTTCACACAACATTTAATGCTCAACATTTATCAGAAATGTATTGTGTCTTCAGCTTCTTCTGTCTTCAGCAGAAAGCTAAATATTAGAAAGTACTTTACTTTTTCAGTTTCTTAAGAGGGACTTTACTAATGAAAAGGTATGGGAGAGAAGATGTAATTGCTGTCAAACACAAGTGAGCACAAGGAAGATACAGTTACCCTGGAACCCTCCCTACAGAAACCTCCCATCACAGTACATTGACGAATCTGTAACAACTTTGGCCACATTTTCATTAACGTGTTCATAGCAAGACATCTACAGCAGAACAAACAAACCAAACCTCTATTAAATGAAACACCCTAGCACATCATCTTCACCCCCTCAGGAGAGAATGAGAGAGATTAAGTACAGGACCGATGTGTAGGCAGATTACCCAATGGACTACAGGAAGGCACTCAAATACTGTGATGATATATATAGACTAAATTGCAGACCATGTGGATGTTACAGAAGAGTCGATGCCTGTCTTAAGGTAGCAGTGGGGTTTGTATGCAAAGAGAAATAAGAAACTAATCAATTACAGATCCTCTTTACTATACCTATATTAGGATCCAAGCAAAATGCAAAAATATTCATGATGTCCACCAGAAATAANGACTAAAAACTACAGAATAGCACCTCTAAGATGGCAAGATGTTTCAGGAATCCATATTCATTATGTGGCAATAGAATGTTTACTCATCTTAGCAGAAAATCTGAAATAACATATTACCAGGCTGCACTGGTTGAGGCTGGAAATGAGGTGGAATTTCTACAGCAAAAACTTGTTCAAAATCAAAGATGAACCTCATGACTGCTTTGAAGACATTCAAGAATTGGTGAGGAAACACGTCTGAAACTAGGAAATGTCTAGGAAGCTGCCTAGAGAGACTCTTATACATATTAAAATTCTGAAGGTAGCAATATACTCAGATGATATAATTTCCTGGAAAATCCATTCTTGTTTTTAAAGGGGTAAGTCACACTTAATAAGGAAATTTACAAAATGCCAACTGTCTTCTGCAGGTTGTAATTCTTTGAGAGACATCAGCATATGAAAACAAACAGTTTCTCTCCAGGTTTCAATTTATAACAAACTTGCATCTTGAAAAAAGCTTTCTATTCCTATAATCCAACACTTTTCTTTTAAATATTTGTACAGATTATTAGGCAAGCACTTGCAAAGACCCTAGACAGTTAGCAAATACGTTCATGGAAATATACTTAAAATGTAAATTGAATCATATTTATCACTTTAAGCCTTTCAGAAATCCTCTTTTTATAAGTTAGTGAGAGTTTCACTTTTCTCTTTAATGGTTACAGGATTGGTTCATCCTGACATGAGCTAAGACTTCTATCTTTTAAGGGATCTGTTAGGGTTGTACACATACCCAGCAATACTTGCACCTTCACTGAAATAATTTTCCTTTAAAAAACAACTACCACACAGTCATATGAAGCACACAAAAATACCATCAAAGCAAGTGCAGTGTAAGCCAGCCCTCTAACTGTTCAAATCTTTGAGCTATGGTGTAGTTTAGGTCAAAAAACATGTAGCTATTCAAATTTTGTGTTCTGTAGATCAATAAAGATGGATATTCTTTCCACCTACTTATTCTTCCCACATTCACACTGTAGTGAGGAGGTATTTCTGACATCCACCTACACCAGAGACAATCTGGCCTACAGTCCTTTGAAATCTCAATATTCCAAAAGAAATCTTGAGGTAATTGTTATAGACAAAACTTTTTGTGATACCTGCTTGTCATGGTTTTACCTATGCCCCACCAACAGATCCGTTCTGAAAATCGCCACTCTGACTGGGATACTTCCTCAGATTTTATGATAAATGCTACAACCATGCTCCAGCCAGGTCTAGCTATAGGCTAGCTGGATAACACGTGAGTTCAGTTATGAATTCAGATATTTTTGTTTATTGAGTTTATTGCTCTAGAACAGATGGTTCAAACTAAAGAATTAACAGAATGACTTAATAGAGTAGAATTCAACCAGATCAATTAAAATAATATTATTCCTGTGGTACATTGCAAGCAAAAAAAAAAAATCACTTAAATGTTAGCAATTACTAATATATTAACTTGAAAATAACATAAAACTGTTCTTTTTGAAGTAGTTTTACCATATGGCCTTATTAAACCCAAAATAGGAAATGCATGATGGACGGGGGAAGGATATTTTGGAAGGCTTCTTGGGGTTAATGTTACTTTAAAGCTCCACCTCCTCTCAAATACTATTTAGAGCACAAGCCAAGCAGGTGCAGGTTAAGATGAGACTGAGACAACTACTGTGGTATTCCTTCAGCATGTTTTCTTGCCTGGGGGTGGGAATACAGTGATGGCTTGGGTAAATCTTGGTGGATGTTTCCCTACTGAATAGCACTTGCAGAAAATGTAAGTCCTATTAGCATTGTCTTCAGTAGACAGCTCTTGCTAATGTAAACCTTGATAACGAAAGCTAAGCTTCTCTTTTGGGTTATTACATCTTCTTCTTCCTCTCCCCCCCCTTTTCCTTAATTAGAGGCATTTCTGGCATGGTGATAGCATGCTATCACTTCTCATTTATGCATCTGCTGACTGAGAAAGGCTAAGGGCTAACTGAGTTAACGAATGTTTCACGTGCTATTCTGTGAGTGTAGGCTGCAAGCTTCCTCGGTCTACAGATTCCCCTCTTGTTGCAAGCTTTTCAGGGAACAGGCATGTTATAATACATATCTGCACTGCCGTCAACTAAAAGCCTGTTTAGGCCTCAAGACATCAAGTTGAGGATGACATGATTTGAGCATCTTAACAACCTGAACTGGATCTGTAAGCACTTTTTTCATCTTAGAAAGAGTGTCTGAGACCGGCTTTTCTTCAAACATTAAGCACCTCAGCTGGCAGGACTTATTTTTACTAAAGAATGGTCTGCATGCCTGAGAATTACTAAAATTCTAGCTTTAAAAAGACCATCTATATAAACTTCACTAAAAGTTCATGTGTTTAAAAAAAAAAAAGGCAACAATACGCAAGCAACACTTAAAGTCATTTGAGAAGCTGTTCTTAAAATATAATGGACTAAGCTTGAAACATTATTCAAATTATACAGAAAGCCTCTTTTAAAAGGCCATACTGCATACAGCTGTGCCTGTTTGGTTTTGCTTTGGAAAGATGAAGAGCATTGTTAACACCTGTTCACAATTTGCAGTATGGCATTCAAAGCTGGCAGGACCACGTTCTCTAAAGTCAAAGTCTGTTTTGATTTTAATTAAAACACTTTGGTAAAATTTAAAGTTTGGATCATCTACTAACTTTGATAACATAATTTCTGACACAAAAGGATGAAATATTCTTACTAGGGAATAATTACTTTCTGGTTTACTAATGTATTGCTTTATTTGGCATTCTCTTAGAATACCATTAATATTGCTTCTTCATATAGGGATAAATGTATGCTTAAACACATAAACCTGGAAATGTGACTTTAGTGTCATCACAATTCACAATTCATACAGGACACTCATACCCTAAGGCTGTTTTTGTCTCGCCTGCGGGATCAAATATAATTCTGTATTGTTGGTCACGTACTACAATCATTCTCTCTTATATCTTTTCTCTTCCAGTAATTTAAAAATTCAGGAATCCTGTTTCTAAAAGTCACCTTTATCCAATGGACAAATAGAGTATTCTTTTATGGTGCAAATGGCAGCATCGACAGTATATTTAAAAAAAAAAAGCGCTGGAAAAGGGGGCATTGGGTTTATTTTTTTTTTTTTATTATTTTTCACCACATTTGGCTGCTGGAAAAAGCCCAATACCAACAACAGCAATTGACCTTTTGTAGACACTAAAAGAAATTTGTTGTNGGCAATTTATTGAATCTCTTTACAACCTTAGCTTTAGTAAGGCCTTTGACACTGTCTCTGTTCAACACCCTCATAGAGAAGCTGACAATGTACAGGTTAGGTTGGTGGACAGTGAGATGGATTGAAAACAAGAGTGGCCAAGCCAAGAGAGTTGTGAACAGTGGCACAAAGTCCAGCTGGAGGCAAGTCTCTCATGGTGTACCCCAGGGGTCACTACTGGAGCCAGTACTGTCTAACACTCTCGTTAATGACTTGTATGAAGGGACAGAGTGCACCACCAGCAAGGTCATAGAGAGTACAAAACTGGATGGAGTGGCTAATACACTAGATGGGTGCACTGCTTTCTAAAGGGACCTCAAAGGAGAAACAGATACAGAGGTGATACAGAGCTGAAGTGCTGGGTCCAGTGCTGGGTGCCTCAGTGCAACATAGACACTTACTGGAGTGAATACAGCAAAGGGCAATTTAAATGGGCTGGAGCATCTGACATGAGAAGCTGAGAGAGCTACCAGTGCTCAGCCCGGAGAATAAAAGCCTCAGGGGGTTCTATCTATGTCTACAAATACCGGACAGGAGGGAACAAAGAAGAGGGAGACACATTCTCAGTAGGTCCCAGTGACAGGGTTAGAGGCAATCAGTACAAATTAAAACACATGAAATTCCATCATAATACAAAGCCTTTTTTTTCACTCTGTGAGGGTGATCAAACTGTGGACTAGATGCCCAAAAGAAGCTATGGAATCTCCATCCTTTGATATACTCGAAATAGAATTGGATAGAGCCCTAAGCAACCTGCTCTAGCTGATCCTGCTTGAGCAGTGGTTGGGCTAGATGAATCCCAGAAGTTCCTTCCAGCCTCAACCATTCTGTGAATTCTAAAACAGAAATACTGATAACGCTTTCACTACCATTTCTCCTGGTAAAAGCTATGTGGTAATAGAATGGATAAGAATCACTTCAATCTCCAGGTTTTTGTCTTCTCAATGCTAAAGTGTTGCTTTCTAAAACTTCTCAGTCCTAAATGAAGATAGAGCTCCCATTCCCACACCTCCTACGTGAAGGTTAGATGGTTTTAAATTATGTTTAATTTATTTTTGTCTAGTTCACACCCACATGTTCTTATCCCCACATTGTTTTTTGTCCTAAGTGTATTTTCTCCTCCCATGTATTTATAGAAACGTGGGCTTATTTAGCACCTGAAAACAAAGCTTTTATGGGCTCTTATGATATGCTTTCCATTATGATGATCACCCTTAGTGTTTCCCTGCACCTGTTCCAGAGTTTGTTCATCCTTCATGAACACTGAACTGCAGAATGGTACTATTTCTTAAAAAATTGTATTAATACCTTCCTCTTTGTTCTGCCTACTGTAAACATCTTCCTCATTCTTTTTATGTAACAGATCATTTGGTTATTCCTGCCAGACTAAATCTGAGAAATTAATATAATAGAAGACCCAAGTGCTTACCTGCAACGTGCTTACAGTCCATATCACTGTGCACAACTGATGTGAGGCAGCTTTCCGCATCCTCATTGCAGTCACAGGGCTATGACATGTTGGCTGCACCATTTCATTAAGACTGATCCTGCTTCCAGGCAAAAATCAACTGAATTCTTCTTGTTACAGTTGTATTGCCACCCGTGCACATGCTCTGATGCTGCAGACTGTTTTTGTCAGGAAATCTTCAGCAGACTCTGTAAGACATCCTGAGTAGAAAGGTCTTAGCCATGAGAAGATCTGTTTCAAGTTAGTCCAGCATATACCAAACTACTCAACAGAGAGTAGGTAGCTTTGGCTTTCTTTAAGCAAAGAGTAAACCTGTATTTTTAAGTCATGCCTATGAGAATTTTTTTCAAACTTGTTCCCTGCTTGTACCTAGTTCTCTGTAAATACCAAAAGATAACGTCTGGGTTAAAATTTCCAAAAGTAGCAGAAGTGACTTAGGCTCACCTGTCACTGACGAAAACGGGACTTCAGAGCTTTGAAATTTCTATTCTATGTAAGTTTCTAGATTAGAGAAGACACTGAAACAGAGCTGTAGCTGTATACCAGGCCATTTGATAAGCCAAATATAACCATTAGCAAAGCAAATATAACTATAAAGAGAAGTAATCTATTTAGAAGAACTTTGGAAGGTAGAAGGTGATGGAAGGAGAGGAAAACCTAATGCAGAAGTCACTTATAACTTATGATGTAAATGAAATATGATCCCATGGTATCTTGAACGTGGCGTATGTGAGATTCATGCTCATCGTGAGTTACATGCTCATCATCGTCTACACAGAGTTAGGACAGTCTTGTAATATTAGACTTTTCTACCCAACCCCCTAAAACTTTGAAGGAGAGTGAGATAGGAGTTATAAAACAAAATGGGAGAAATTACTCTCTTAAACTGAGCAATCCACTGGCAGTGTTGTGCTCTCTACTCCTATTTGTGGTTACATTGTTTCCAATAAGACTTCATTTCGCTCCTGACATTTATTGTGCCATTACAGCCATTAATATGTGAAAGCCTATTTTCAAACCCTTGTCACTATCTTTCCTCCCATCTTCCAATTATTGGGACAAATATGCACTGTGAAGAGTGGTGGGAGAGTGATGTATTTTGTTTGAAAGTAATAAATGCTACAGAACTAAAATAAACTAAAAAAATAATTCCCATTTTCTGTCTTTTTAACCATGATTCCACCTCAGATATTTTGCTTCTTAGAGTATGCATGTTCATAGGAAGGAAGCAAATGGCAATGCAATATTAGGGAGACTTACTGTAGCTAAAATTACAGAGTAAATATCAGTTCACTGAGAACTTACTCTCAATTCATTAGCAAATCTTCTCTATATCTAGATATATACATACACTGCCACACATTCTGCTAGTTCTCAGCAAAATGGATTTGATTCCTTTCTCATGTATGATTTGTCATGGGTATTGCATACAAATAGGGGCACCCTGAAGAAAGGGACACTTACCCTTTGCTTGAGATTGTATTTTTAGAGTGTCAGTTGTAAAGATATACTAAAGCAGCAGCTCCTTTTTACTTGATAATAAACATAGCCCAACAGCTGAAAAGATATATATACAATCTTCCACCAGAATCCTCCCAACCTCTTACCACAAAGAAAAACAAGTGGGCCACTGCAGCATATCCCAGAACTATTTTAATACTGGGGGAAGTGCAAGTTCCAAAACAGTACGGAAAAATGCCCTGCCAGTTGCTCCTCTCTCATACAGATGTAGTCTTAAGCTTATTCCCTGATCAACTACTAGATGAAAGAACTTACACACATGTTGCTTCTACATCATTAGTGCCACATCCACAAAGATTTTTAGGTGTCTGAAGGCTCAAGTGCTCAAATGAATTGCTGGAAGCTAATCAAGTATCATCTGTCAGCTGACCTACAGTAATGGGTTGTGCAAATTAACAAAAAAAAAATTGCAAAGTAACTCACAGCAGCTCAGCCCCCTTCACTGTGGAGTGTGATCACTCAAATGACTTGTGCCTACCACATATTAAGAGCAAAGAGCACACTGACTTCAGTCAGCACAGTAACTTGTTACTTCATACCAACTGGCTCTGCTCTGAGTAACATTTGTATTTATAAATATAAATCTCCTTTCAAAGTTCTGTCACTTGAAAAGTCATTGGTGCTTTAACTCTTGCCAGTGAAGTTAGCTGAGTGTCAGAAGTTCTGCTGCTCCACATGCCAAGATCTTGGTTTAGCTGAGCATTTCAAGGGCCAATCTTGATCACACACTATCAAGCCTGCATTTTGTCTACTGATCAAACCAACAGACAGTCTTGTAGTACAAGTGCCAAAGAGAAATCAGATTAAAACACTGAGTATCACACACACTTTCACTTATAAGCATTATCAAAGCAGAAGGTGGCATCCCCAACATTTTACATGCTTCTCTAGAGGCTGGCATAATCTGGAAGGAAGGAAGTCTTGGATTCAAACCTAGACTCTTAGATTGGCATTGGCCTTTTAAAAAAGGATTTATAACGGAGTTCATGCTTCTGAAGAAAAGTTTGAAAGTGTGACCCTCCAGTGAGTTAAAACCTTGGGAAGCAAACAGAGGTCCAGTGCAGGTGGACGTTTTCTAAATCTCATAAGCTCCTGGGACCTGATTGATATATGTGGCAGTAATGACAACAGTGATAGCTGATACAAAGCACATTGACACTACTTTAGTCTGGAGATGTAAGGGACAAAGACAATAGTTGGATGGTCTCTATGAACTGCATATAAAGACAGGTTCTTGGTCAAGATGAGACCAGAAGCCAGCCAGACATGGTCTGGTTGCTGATGCTGCAGCATTAGCGCGCCTCTGTCAAGAAAGCAGTTGTAGATCAAGCAAGTAGTCATGAGATTCAACATCACTCCTTCCATTTTGACTGTTTTGTTTCTTCAAATTAATCCTTTTCATTAGTATTAATCTCTCCTCTTTCTTCAGAATGAGTTTCAAACTACTTATAAGTTGCAGTCAAAGGTAGGACTAAAGCTGGTTTCAACCAAAACTCAATAGCTATAAGCTAAACAACATTGCAGAGGCTTCAGTTAGCACCTAGTACCAGGATACTGCCCAGGTTTGTACAGCTGAAGTTAAATTCAATGCTCTTTTAACTTCACTGCTGTTGCTTAGGGTAACTAGATCAATATTTGCAAAGCAGTACCTGTGTGGTGCTGTAACACCTTTAACTGCAATGTAGATCAAGCCACAGGTAGTGGCTATTAGTGCTCTGAACTCACATAGACACCAAAACTGGCAATCTGCCTTCTCAAATAAATGAGATATTAATTGTTCTCAGTAAACTACATTTTCCTCAGAAACTACAGATCATTTTTGGAAGGACATTGCAAAGGTGTAAACGTCCTTCAGCAGAGAAGCAAACAGGGAGTTAAATTTATCTCAGCAAAAACTGTGCCAAATCTCCAAGACACAGAGAAGACTGCTATTCAAAATGAAGAGATGCTAGACATTCACTGTACCACATTTTGATTGCCTAACCTAATGCTCTCATGAACTCAAATTATACCGAAATTTGAGGGGAAGCAGTTAAGCCATGAGAAACTTGATGTCTTCCAAGATAAATTTTCCCTTTTGACACACGCAACAGTCTTGACTTTTTCCTGAAAGCAATATATTAAATCACACCAATGTGTAATTTTACTTTGCAGCGCAGGTATATATTTAAGGTAAATTATAACATATTATACACACACGCAGCTCCACTGAGAAATTGTTTTCAAAACCAAACATCCAGGAGAGAACCAAGGTTAAGAAAATACTGAAACTTAAAGCCATCTTAGAATTTATGGGATTTTCATCCTCTGCTCAGTTTCAGTTCCAATGCTTTCCTAAGCAACAATCAAGAGACCTTGATGCAGGAGGAGAAGCAAGAGGCTACAAAATAGCACAACCACCTCAGCCTGAGCACACAGCCCATGCAGAATGGCACTGCTGGAAGAGTGACTGCCTCTGTATCACCTTTCATATACCCACATCAGCTATAATATAAGTTTGTTTTATATATATCCAGTCTGTTCCAAATTAC
>WAAB01010616.1:12212-23313 GCA_013389865.1 Piaya cayana
GATCAGGTTAGTTTGGCAAGACCTGCCTTTCATGAACCTGTGTTGACTGGGCCTGATCACCCAATTCTCTTGCATATGCTTCATGATAGCACCCAAGATCATCTGTTCCATGACTTCTCCCGCCACTGAGGTCAGACTGACAGGCCTGTAGTTCCCTGGATCCTCTCCGCAACCCTTCTTGTAGATAGGGACATCAGACAGGCTCCGGTCCAGTGGAACTTCCCCTTTTTTCCAGGACTGTTGGAAGATGATGGAAAGGGGTTTGGCAATTACATATGCTGGTCCTACCAGTCTGCACATGATAAGGCAAGAAACATTGGTTTACTATACCAGCATCAGGCCAAATATATGTTCTTAATTTCACAGCTGTCAGTATAGATTTTTGAAGTCTTTCCCACATGGATTTCAAGTGTGTGAAAAAAGGACAGCTTGTCAACTTCTTAAAAAAGACAGCATGTCAGAGGTTTCACCTATCGCCTCAGGCCAAAGTGGGAGTCCTGATGAAACTGGAAATAGATTTTCTCTTGTAATAAGGATGTTAAGCAAAATCTAGTGAGATGTAGGACAAGATGTAGGGTTCATTATTCTATTTTCCCCCAGTAAGGGATGTGTTTCACCAGAGCATGTAGAACTCTTCAAGAAGTTTCACTTTCCTATACTTTGGTTCTACATCACGATTTCATGGTGTAGTAGGGATGGCTGACTAGTCCTGAATATGTTCTTTTTTTTACATCCATTACTGGGATATTAATGCAATAGGGTTATATAAAACAGTGGGTTTGAGAAGTTTAACACTGAATACCAAACTTGTACTAACTGACTTTGCAATTTAAGATACACAATCATGTATATAAATACAAAACTACATAAGAATACATTAATAGACAAATGTGAGAGTGTATATGAGCCTGCATATATGTGTGTATATAGACACACACATGCATGCTTTTCCTTAATCAATTACAGGACTGAAAATACTTAACCCTCTTAATTATTATGGTTAAGTTATTCTGATTTTCTGCTTTTGCCTTTAATTGTAGTATGCTGAATATAAAACCCAAGGCTAAGAAATATGCACTGGGAAATTAGGAATCAAGATGGATACTACAAGGGCAAGTGTGTTGTAAAGCCATTTGATAGTTGTGATAATGCCCATTGCAAGTCAGAAATTAAACATCTTGAAACCCACCAAGTATGAAACATGAAGAAAGTTCTTGGCTGTGAGGCACAGTCCAGGCAACTGGGATCTACTCCTCTGTGACTTCTCGGGCTCCTTCCTGGCAGACTAGTTCAAACTAGATGCATTTCTGAAATGGAGATGTTGCTGTGACTGTCTATTCCTGGAACAGCTTTCATAACTTCCTTGCTTTCTGATGGCTTCTGAGAAAGTTTCTGGCATTATTCTCCTAGCTGCTGGTTTCTCTTTGCCCCATGACCCTGGTTCCCTATGAAACACACAGCTGGGTGTGCCTTAGCATTAGTATTAGTCATACTTAGCTTAAAGTTTTCTCTCTGGTTCCCCATCCACTGGGCTGCCAGGGTAAGAATGGTGTCACATCTGGGGGGAAAGGAGGGCAGCCACCCAGGCTGCTCAGATGGTGCAGAAATAACTGCTATCCTTGCACCTCCTGACCAGGCGCAAATCCTCTGCCAATGTGTATTGGACTCTTTCCAAAGCCATGACACCCCATGAGCCCTTAGACAGGGTATAAACTGTAGGGAGTGGAAACAACAAGGTGTACAGGCCCAGAGAGGATATGAGAGAGGAGTTATTTTGGTTTGGGAGCTCCCTTTTACAGATGGGTTTCTCTGCATTGATCTTACTAGTTTGGTTGAATGAGTAGCTGCATGTGTAGTCTTGCTTTAGAAGATGACTTACAAGGATGTGATTGCCTAAGGGCTTTCATGATGATATCCTGCAGTCTTTAAAGGCACTCACTGCTGACTTATTCAGGGAAAAATAGGTCTTATTGGGGTGTTTGGAAAGGATTGTAGAAATGCCGTCTGTGCCATCAGCACACTGGTAGATCTGACGGCAGCACAGCTGACAATGTTGAGAGATCTGTGGTGGATGGTGGCTTCGAGGGCCTGCTTTTTGCTCATGGCTTTGGAGAAACCCAAGATAATTTGGGAGAAGAAAACAATAACACTTTTTGCTCTTGCTGGTATAAAGTGCATGGTTGGAATTTGTTTCTGAGGGAACATTACAACATAAACATGCATTTGTGTCTGCGTGTTTATCCTCTCCCATACACAACCCAAAGAACAACTTTTCATCCTCATTGTCAGGATGCTCGTGCCACATCCTTGTGTACTGCTGAGCTTTTCTGATTTTGAGTCAGATATGCAGCATCCCTCAGAAACACAGGGCATGAAACCTTTAGATTAAATGGTCAGAAAATAGGAAGAGGCACCACAGACCATGTTGGTAGTCCTTGAGTTAATCTTGCTCCTTGCAAATATGTAAGTAGATTCTCCCTCTAAGAGGATGGACTGCTGTGAGCAGTGATGGCCCCGAGAGTAATTGGTAAAATGACAGAACCTAGAGAAGGATCTGCAGGTGAACATCATTTTGTTTGTCCCCAACTGGGCCATATGCCCATCCAGTCTTACACTTCCTAGGGCAACTTTCACCTAGATAGACCAGTTAGCTTAAAAGCAAATCCCTACATAAGTGCAATCAGAAATGTGTAGAGAAAGGAACTGGGAATAGGCATACCTTGAATTGTAGCTGTTACTAACACCTCAGTGAAGGTGATATGGCCAGCCACAACCCAGGGGTGTGCTCCCTTTGTCATGCAGGTTAGTGGCTTGCTGGAGCATGTCCTTCCCACCAGGACTCTGCACTTAGTTCTGTGGCGACCAGGACGCAGAGCAGGCACTCAGCAGATGCACTGGCTGAGGTTTTGCTGGCATGGAGTTGGTTGTAGCTAGAGCACACCCAGGGAATAGGAAGGTCCCTAAACACGGATGGCCAGTGTGCATGCTCCTACACAGGTCCACAAACCACCCAAGTGACTATGCATCTATGAACGGCTGATGTAGCAGCAGAGAGCTGTCCCCTCCACACACCACCTCCCCTTCTGGAGAATCTAAATGTGCCTGTGCTGTTGCTAACAGTTTTATAAAGGGAATCCTCCATGCTTCAATGTCTTCAATGTCTTCTTCCCTGGAGGTGTTTAAGTTATAGGTGGATGGGGTCCTGAGGGACATGGTTTAGTGTTTTGTGGGAGTGGTTGGACTCGATGATCCAGTGGGTCTCTTCCAACCCGGTGATTCTGTGATTCTGTGATTCTGTGATTCAATGGTTAGGTTCAGTGAGATTCAAAATTAAGAGAAGAAAAAGAAGGGGGCAAAAAAAGAGAGTCTGAGAGCACTCACATTCCTGGTCTGGGCTTATACTTCCTCTTTTAGTGATGAGGGACAACTAGAAGAGACCGCTCTAGCTGCAGTAATAACAGACTTTGGAAGTAGTCTGATGGCACTTGAGCCAGATTATTTCTCTCATTCTTTCTGGATTGTTTGTCCTTGTAGTTGCTGAGAAAAAAACAGCATGCAAGCAGTATTTCAGGAATGAGAAAAGCAGCCTTAAACATCCTGAAACTCTGCTAAGAGACTAGTTGCAAGGAGAAATCAAATGCAAGCAGGGATGCCTCTGCATGGAGGGCTTCTAGAGCCAGACCTCAGAGGGGGCCTGGAACTGTCCTGCCAGAGACAGCCAGGCTCACTGCCTCCTGAGCTGAAAGCTGGCAATAACATAAGAAAAATCTGCACAAAGCACAGATCCCTTCTCCAGGGATTTCCTTCCCCAAAATATCTTAAGTAACAAAACACAGCCCCATTCTGAGTGAATCATCCCCAGCTGCATCTACCATGGGTGCTCAGAAGAGGACATAGAATCATCCAACAGCATTATAACATCTGGAAATCAGACAGCAAACCTGATGAGTGAATCTGGCAGCTTCCACTCCAGGCACTCAAGCCGTGCATGGAGCAATACAGGTGATGGACCAAGATCCAGAGCTTTACTTCTCAGCATCAGATACACAGGCTCAAATTTTGCTCATGTGAGGAGTTAATGTGACTTGAGTGATTGGACTTTGGCCCTTGCATTAGGCAGCTTTATCCTATCAGGTGTAAAATCAAAGGAAGGGTAAGCAGTGGTGGAAATATTACCAGTTTTTCTAAAAGGAGAGAAGGGAATTTGAGACAAAGGAAACTATTTAATTTCTTTGGTCTCCTTAAGCTACTGATTGGTGGCCGAACAGATGTAATTACATAACATCAGCTGCATGCAATTAGATATACTGCCAGTCTTTGCAGATGTTTGGAAAGATTCTTGTATATACACAGCACAACTGTCTGAGCGGTATGCAATTGCACAGCCATGCAGGGACAGCCGTATTTTGTCATAGGTCACAGCTGGTGGTGGCTGGAAAGCTGAAGCACCTTAAACAATACTGGGCTCTCTCAGGGAATCAGCACTTGCACTTCATTTACACTGCCTTTTAGATAGGCTGTCATTCAAAGTATCATAAATATGATGCAGGAAATAAAAACATTAGCCCAGGGATGCTGTCACTGTTGCAACAGCATCTGATTCCTACTAACTGCAATTATACTTGGTTACTTTGGATGGATCTGACTTTTGCTTCTGTTAGCTGGAGGGGCAGCAGGTCATCTCTGTCTTGCCCAAAGAACCAAGAGAAGCATCAACAGCCCTAAGAAAGGCGAAAAAAGGTCCAATGACTGCTCTGCTGCCTGCACAACATGCTGTTGTAGCATAGAGGAACGTGCACCTCAAAAGGAGATGCTGAGAAGTAAAACAAGCACCCATTTCTTTGGACAGACATAGGAGCTAAAGAAAAATATAAGGTATGCTCACAGGATGTATTTTGAGAAAGACAGAGAATAGATAATGAAAATGAATGGGATAATACATCACTTAAAATAAAAACATGATTCTCCCCAGCCTGCTCTGACACCACCCCATCAGGAAAATGTAGCCATGCATGGGTCTGAACCAGGAAAAAAAACAATATGAAGAGTGAGATTTCCTTGTGATGAGGGTCAAGTAGTTCCGGCTGCAGAGAGATTACTTCAAAAAATGTCTCTATATCTCTGGTGTAGCTGCGGACTAGCAAATAATCTTTCTCCAGAAATACCAGAACTTCTCTGAATAACAGGAAAACATGCATATGAAGCTAGAACATTTGCTGTTGCTTAGGCATACCAGGCATTTAAAGCCTTAATTTCCTGTTCTTATGTCTCCAAGCTCAAAAGCTTCCTGTTGCGTTAACTTTCTATGCATTTACCTAATCTCAGATACTCAGGGAACTAGAGGCATTGCTACTAGTTTAACTCTCAGGAGCTTTATTTTTCAGAATAAATGTATTGCCTTTTTATTTACTTCATCTTTTACTATGACACTTCCACAGTCCTCCTCCACTTCCACTGGTCCTCATTTCCATGAGTAAAGACATGCAAAAGTACCAAATGGAGAAATGACAATAAATGGGAAGGTCACACGCTATGCAAGTGTTGTTAAAGCTACATATGAGGATCCCTAACAAGGATGATCCCAATTCTTTTTGCAAGTAATAGAAAATAAAATCAAAAACTATTACTTTTCCTGCATCCCAGATTTTGACTGATATTCCCCACTATTTTGCCGGTGGGGAAGGCAGCAGGATGCTCTCACACCTTCAAAGATGTTCCTCTCCTGTGAAATGATGTCCTGCTTACAGAAACTCAATATCTGTTTCTTGGTCTTTCCCCTCCTGCACTTTGAGGAGATTCCTTGTTAGTTGTCCAATAAAAAACCTAATCTTTAGCAACTAGTAAATCTAGTTTATTAAAACACAAGTGTGACAGTCAATTCAATTGCTAACGAAGTTGTAGCATGGTCAATACAAAAAAACAAGTGATCTCACAAGTGAGAGACATTCTCTAGATGCAAATTTATCTGATAATAGAGTGCATTGGATGGATACAGAGGAAACATGCTAGTGAGATTATACTGTGGCTGTTTTTTTCCATTCCCTTGTAGTATTTAACGTGTACAGTATCTCATCAGAGGTTCCAAGATTGTCACTTCTCTCTTCTCAGGTTTACACAT
Organism: Piaya cayana; assembly: GCA_013389865.1. Lineage (NCBI taxonomy): Eukaryota > Metazoa > Chordata > Aves > Cuculiformes > Coccyzidae > Piaya > Piaya cayana. Next base: position 18,331 of record WAAB01010616.1, read on the forward strand.
GACAGGAGAAAACCTTTCAATTTTTGGTCTGCCATCTCTCTGCACGGGTTACTATCTCAAACCCACTGTTATTGCAAACCAGTGGTAACAGTCCCTTTCCTTCGACAGAATAGAACCAAGCAGCGCAGCTCACATTATTAGGTCAACTGTCAAGTATGCCACTGAGTTATTGAAATAAGGATTTGGTGCATGAATTTTAGTCAACTTCCAACAAAACTCCGTGCTTACACCAAAGACAACATAAAGTAGCCCAAACAGATTGACACTGCAAATAAATATAACCCTTAGATAGCCAAGAAAAATGCGACTTCCCCAGTGATTTGCCAAGTATTTTTCCACCTGTCAGGCAATTATTTGTTTTCTGCATATTTCAGACAGAACTGAAAACTGCAAGCTGCAGTTTTATTTTGGGAGCAATAACATTGGTATCTTTGCTGACATAAACCATCCTTTGGGTGGATTTCACAGACACGGAAGGCATTCAGCTTTTTTGTTAGTTTTCCTGTGGGGCAGGCTGCTTTCCTGAAAAACATGACAAAACTTCTTATCTTTTTTTTTCTTTTTTAAAAAATGAAGTAATTAAAACCAGAATCTAGCTGTGGTCAGAGTTTGGAGCCTGTTTTCACTTAATTGCAAGTGGTCTGATTTTTCAGAAAGGTATTTTAGAAAATATTCAGAAACTTAAAAGTGCAGGCAGCCATTTAGCAAGATGTTCGAAAACACACAGAGGCGTATTTCCCCATTGCTTTCTAAAACATCTCACCCTCTCCTCCTCTGCCGCCTGCCTTTCCTCTAGCTCCTGGCTTAGTGCTTTCCCATTGCTGTGGTGTGTTTGACCTCAGGGAGTTCAAAGTAACTGGAAGTCAATCCTATGAGAAAAAGGGACCAGCTTCCTCCTCCAAGAAGGAAGGAGGTGACTTTTGGCAGCAGCTTGCTGTTGGACTGGTTTACCTGTGTGGAGAAAACTACTCGCTAGTTACACGTTTGGGCTAAAATAATTTTTAAAGTTTGTTTCTTGATCCCTGTGTGGGGCCCGAGCTGCCTAATCTCAGCTTTCAGAAAAACCCTGGTAACACCAAGCAACAAAACAAGTGTTTCAATGGCCTTGAAGGAATCGGTACGTGCACAACAAGCTGCAAGTTGCAGCTCAGTGCTCCATGCGCCTGCATCCTGACCTCACAGGCAGCACTTGTCTTACTCATAACGGTCCATGCTGATGCTGTTTGCCTGAAATTCTTATCTTCACTTCATTATCAGTGAAATGGTAAGCAAAATACCTCAATTACCTCCTTAGAGTGGAAAATTTGGAAACATTAACGCCCTCTGAAAAACCTAAGCCAGTGCCGAATCCTGTTTGGCTCTCTGCCTGCTTTGTAAGTGAGCCTCAGCAGAACATTTCAGTCCTGCTTTACATTTCTGTCATGTGCAAACCTTTGGCCAGTGCAAACTGGAACTGATGGGGCAACATGGCGCTGTTGTTTTTCACAGCATCTGAACCAAGCACCTCTGACACACAAGGAAATGGAACGCGGGGAAATTAAGACACAGACACTGAGGTGGACAGGTGAGTAATTTCCCTTCAGTCAGTAGTTGAGTATTGTGAAAAGAAAAAAAAATGGAACTTAGCAGATCCCTTCGATCCCTTGCCCTGGGCAGGGTGAATGCTATATTTATCTACATTGTTACATAGAAGAGGGCCAGGGTTCACACACACTTGACCTCTGATCATCGGTTTTGCCCGTCTCCAGTGAGCTCTCGCCAAGGCACTCTTACTGCAGAGGTGCCTGGCACTCAGCAGCATGGTTGCAGACTGGCTAGCACCACTCAGCTCCTGCCGCTGAATAGAATGGACTCAGTCTAGATGTCCCATCAGAATCACATACATGTAATCTTGGGATGCTGCATCTGCTACCTGCAGAACAAACTTCTGATTTTTGCTTTGAAATTTTCAGCAGCGAAGTAATAGAGGACAGGATCAAAGCAGCTGTTCATGGAAGCAAGGCAGAAAGAGACCACCAGTGCTTTGTGCACAGACAGGCTGGCCTGACTGCAGCCGCTGTGCATCAGATAGAGAGTTCGCAGTATGTGATACGGCAGGAAACAGAGGAGGAAAAGGATGAGAGTGATGATGATGGTTGACAGTGCCTTCTTGCGACAAGCTGCATTCTTGCACTGTGGAGACTTGGACTTGAGCAACGCTCTGACTGCGAAGACATAGCAGATAATAATTGTGCAGAATGGCAAAATGAAGCCCACGATGAGGACAAAGCTGTTCATCATGAGAAGCCTTCTTGAGCTGGAGGGGTGAAGGTCTAAGCACCTGACATGATTGCTGTACCCCGGGTTGCTTAACAGAGGGCTGGAGGCTGCCAACACGAACACCCATATGGCTGCACATATGATCCTGGCATACTTCATGTTGGTTACTTTCCAGTGTTTGAATGGGTAGACGATGGCTATGAAACGAACCAAGCTGAGCACAGTGAGAATGTAAATGCTGTAGTACATGTTCACATAGAAACTGTAAGTCATGATCCTGCAGACAATATCACCAAATATCCAATGTGATCCCATCAAGAAATACGTGGCCCGAAAGGGCAAAGTGCTCACAAACATGAGATCTGAAATAGCCAAGTTCTGCATGTAAATGTTTACTGGGGTCTTCCTCTGTGAAGGCTGGAAGAAAACATAAATAGAGAGGCTATTTCCGACAGTGCCCAGGAAGAAGATAGAGATGTACATGATGGGATAAATGGCTTGCTTGAAGCTGTCAGCGGTACAGTTGAAGGAGCTGTTGGTGTAGTTGTCATTTAGTGCCATCTCAGAAACATTCATGGTCTAGAGCTGAGTTCTCAGACTTTCTGCCAAAGTGAAAAGAAATGGTGTGAGTGCTGGGTTACAGGTCAGGTAGGGTGTTCAGATATTCAGGGTTGTTTTGCTAAGAGCACAAATTACAAGTTGCAGAGGGCAGTTGGAAGTAGAGGTTTCTGAATGAGTAATTACTTGTGATGTCCCTGTAAATACACATCTCAAGGCGTAAAACTCCAAGTCATCTCTAAACAGTTTCAGTATTACAGCAGATGGTTGTTGTCTCAACCTATGAAAATGCTGCAGTCTTTTAAAGGTGAGTGATCTGTGTGTGTGTGTGTGTTTAATGGCAATTCTCGAGTCTTCTCTGTGCAAAACTAGGCAACTTGCTGTCAGCAGTTTTGACTCCCCAGTTATGTTCCATGGAAACACCAAAGCCTGAGCAGAAAATAAACTGTTGCCCACTGGTAAGTCTGTGTTCCATACCAGGATGAAAAACCTAGAGAACTGAATTTGCCTTTTGAAGGTACCGATAGTTTTCTGGTATGGAGTTGGCAGCCGCTGAACTTTCCCAAGAGATACCAGAGGTACATAGTTATACATCAGTCTGTAGAAATTAAGCAATTTTGTCCTCAAACACTGTATAGATACTATGCTAGTTATACACGGTTCCTTTTGAACTGCCTCCTCCTCACACTGCTTTTCTTTCTTGGGAGTTTCTGAAGGCTTTCTCTGTCCCTTTTTTTGTGGGGCTTTTCCTTCATTTACTACTTTCACAACCTTTTTTTGTCCTCAACTGCTCTACATCAGACAGTGATCTACATGCACTATAGCTTCCAAGGCAGCCCACATTTACAGCCCTAATGAAAATGGTCAGTGAGAAAATGGGCTGTGTTCACAGAGTGATGTTTCCCCCCTAGGAGACTATAATTCATTTAAATCAAAACCACTCATCACTAAAGCACTTTAAACAATTTTTTTTCTCATTAGTCTATTCCTTGCTGAACTTCTATTTTTTTCCTCTCAGATGACCTGCAGTTAGTAGTATTTTGAAAGGAAGCTTTTGGTGTTGTTGCTTGCTAATAGTGGCAGCAATTCCCTCTCTGCATCTGCCAATGCATTCTAGAGATGGAGCATGGAAAATTTTAGCCTAAAAACCAGAGCTACATGGCATTTCTGGATGTATGGGAAAAAAAGCTATTAATGTACCCCAGGGAGAGTGATAGTTGATAGTACACGACTGCATTGTATCTCTTGTTCTGGAGCTCACTGGCCTGACAATTTGAAATTAATTTGTCTGCATGGATGGAGTCTCCCCAGAGGAAAAAGTGGGCTCTAGATTTGGGTGCTTGGGGCTCCCAGTTATGTAGTGCGGCATTCCCAGTGTGCTGTAAATGGGAGATAATTTGTGAACTCAAACCATGGCTTGGGACCTTGAGCTACATTCAGAGCAGACCACAGTATATTCACAGTGGTGTCTTAGAGTCCATCTGGATTGCTTAAATGTAGCAACCAGAGGTACCCAGCAGTGAACTTTTATATGGCCCCACTGCAATAGGGAGCGTGGGAAGCTTGGGATTCTAGACAGACAGAAAGAATGGCATATCTAAGAACAGGCAATAAACTTCGTTTTCAGTAAGAGCATCCAAACTGTCTCTTGGGTTAGGAACAACAGGGTGGGTTTCAGGTGGGAGAATGGACCTATAAGATCTCCTAAAAGACTTCAGAAGGAAGACTGGCAGTAAGATACAACTTCTCGCTGAGGAAAAAAAAGGGAAAGAAAGAATTGCTGTGAATGTAGTCATCTTGGGCTTCAGTAAAGCCTTTGACACAGTTTCTCACAGCATTCTCTTAGGAAACTGTCAGCCTCTGGCCTGGACAGGCACACACTCTCCTGGGTGGGAAACTGGTTGGATGGTCGGGCCCAGAGAGTGGTGGGAAATGGAGTTAAATCCAGCTGGAGGCCAGTCACAAGTGGAGTTCCCCAGGGCTCAGCGCTGGGTCCAGGTCTGTGCAATGTCTTTAGCAATGACCTCGATGAAGGCATTGAGTGCACCCTTAGCAAGTTTGCAGATGACACTAAGGTGGGAGGTAGTGATGATCTGCTGGAGGGTAGGGAGTCTCTACAAAGGGATCTGAACAGGCTGGACCACTGGGCTGAGACCAATGGCATGA
>WAAB01010616.1:23452-42897 GCA_013389865.1 Piaya cayana
ATTGCTCTCTACAACTACCTGAAAGGAGGTTGTGGAGAGGAGGGAGCTGGCCTCTTCTCCCAAGTGTTAGAGAGCAGGATAAGAGGGAACAGCCTCAAGCTCTATCAGGGGACGTTCAGGCTGGACATCAGGAAATTTTTTTCATGGAAAGGGTCATTGGGCACTGGCAAAGGCTGCCCAGGTAGGTGGTTGAGTCACCTTCCCTGGAGGTGTTTAAGGCACGGGTGAATGAGGTGCTGAGGGCCATGGTTTAGTGTTTGATGGGAACGGTTGGACTCGATGATCTGGTGGGTCTTTTCCAACCTGATGATTCTATGATTCTATGAACAATCTGAAATGGGAGTCTCTCCTAAGTGGTACTGCAAGACTTCTCTCATGGAAACTCCCTAGCTGATGCTTTCTATATAGGAGTTTACCTGATGGAAGGTATCAAGTAGAAACAGCTAATGTGTTCTGAGGCTCTGAATACAACCCTAGCAGGAAAGAGAGAGCACGTCGGCTGAGCAAGCAAAAAAGGCTTTTCTGAAATAATTGCTGCGTAAGTAGATTAGATGTAGAGTTTGAGTGGGGTTTTTTAGTTTTCTTCACCTCTTTGAAGTCTTTTAGTAACACTTACATCTTGATTAGAATGGATTTTATAAATAAAAGTTTAACTTGTAGTACAAATTACAGAGACTATAAATTACATCTATTTAATATGAATAAATATTTTGCCTTTTGTCATAGCCTGTTACAAGTGTGATTTACTGTAAGCAGATAACATAAGAACATTCCTTCTCAAAGTCAAATCTCACATCCTTAGCAAATGGATGGGTGTGTGAACCAGGTGGGGAACAGAGATAGCAAAAGCAAGAGGACATTTGTTTAATTGGGGGAGATAATAAGCTAATAAAATGGCCCCAAAACTATAAGATTTTAAGCTCAGAATGCAGGTAGCAGCAGTAGGGGGTTGATAAATGACATGTGGCTGCCTGCCATGGGCAGGTTTTGTGTGTGTGTGCACAGGGCTGGTGACGTGAAGAGGTGAGGTTGGTTGTCCTGGGGCAAGAACAGCTCAGCTGGAGCAAGGCAGCTGAAGGTCTGTCCAGGGAGCAGACCTTCTGGGGTGTCTGTGCAGATGTCCTGGGGGTGCTGTGGTCATTGTGGGCAACAGGGGTGAAGGTGAGATCATTGGGGCTTAGCTACAAGGCAAGAGAGAAACTTGGGACACATTCAGTATTTCAGGACATGGATAGAGTAGAGAGGAGAAATTTAGGTATGTAGGGAACTGAGGGATCTTTTGGGACAAAGGCAAGCAATACAGAAATTAAAAACTGTACTGTACCCAGAGTGGAGCCAGGCTGCTGGTACTGCAGGTTGAAAGGTTTGCAGAGGAGTATTTAATTGGAAGCAACAGAGGAGCTGGTGGCATGGGAGAGCGAGTGGGCTGGACTGATGAGACCCATGGGGGGATTGAACTCACATCCCATGCACCTCTGAGAAGGCCAGCAGGGAAATAAACCTGACTGCAGTAACTGGGGAAGAAAAATGCAACTGTCCACAAATCCAGTCGGCTTGGTACATGCTACCTGGAGTGACTCCTATCTGGAGTGACTGAGGAAAGGCAAATCTTGCAAGTCACTGCACTGATTCTCAACAAGCAAAATGAGACAAGGGGAGCTGGAAGATTTGGCATGAGACAGAAACCCTGGAGCAAGGAGACCTGCAGGAGAGACAATAATCTGTGGGAACTTTTGTTGCCATGCTAACAGCTTTATGGTAATGATAGCGGAGAATCATCACAGGTGGAGGGAGGATCAGCACTGTGCATGAAGGACTGACTGTATTGTACAACGCGTAAAAGTATAATGGCTGAAGAGAAACACTGCAGAGTCCTTGTATGCAGCCATCTCATACTCTCATAATAAAAATACAGGTCTACGAATGCATGACAAAACTCCTCATCATGATGATGATAGTCATCAGAAAATGTTAAGTGAAACTTGAAAGCCAAAAGCAGGCAAGAATAGCAGGACATCTTTATAAAGATGTGACGTTGCAGCAGAATAAGATATAATATTTATATGCAACTGCTGCCTGATACCTAGAATAACTAGTTCTACAAACAAATCCGCAACACAAGATGCTATTCTACATTTCATCTTTAGCACTACACAGGTCCTAGGTCAAACAGGTTTTGGTGGAAGGAGCCCTGTACTGGAAATCACGGTAGAAATATGTTTGGCAGTGTTGTGGGACAGAGAAGCAGTCCCAGAAGGAAGAAACCTACATATGTCTGGAGACTGTTTAGAAAAACAAACACAAAATTCAATAAAACCTGTGTTAGAAGCCTACATTCCAGAAGAAATATATATATTATACTTAATAAGTATAATATTAAGTAGTTATTATACTTAATAACTATATTATAGTTCTTGAGCCCTATCTATCAGTAGAATAGTTAGCAGGACTATTATGAGGAAGAGATCACCGCTTAGAAAGCAGAAGGTTTGTCCAAATGAGGAGAACAGGAAAACCTGCATAATCACAGGTCAAATATTGAGAGGAAGCCAAGAGCATTAAAAATAAAAGAAGTTAAAAGCACCTAGTAGGATACTTAAACTGATAGTAAGTTTTGCAGACTCACTGAAAGACTGGTAAGGAATTGGCAGAGCTGCCCAATGGCAAAACATCTCTTAGGGATAAGACCATAGCAGAGAAACTCAGTGAATTCATTCTCCCCCATTAAAGATGTTGGGTTATGTTCATGTCTGATGCAGCAAACAGATCAGAGAATCATCTCCACTGGAGGGACATGCATAGGAAGTGTTAAATCAACCAGATAAGTGAGAGGGCACTAAGTAATCAGGACCCGATGGCATTTGTATTAGTATCCTGAAAGATCTCAACTGTGGGACTGCTGGCCAAGGCACATAACCCACCATTACAATCAGGCACCATGCCAGGGGACTGGCATTTGACCAGTGCAGCTCTCCTCTTCAAGAAGGACTTGAGAGGACAGCTCGAGAGCTATGAGTCAGTTGTCTCAGTGCTGGGATTTGATGACTGCTGAGACTGATTCCCAGCTCTGGTATGTTGTGGAGGAGTCTGTAGTGACAAATAAAGACACTGAGCACATTGAAAGACCAGTCTACTGAGAAAACGTCAGCGTGTCTTCTGAAAAGGGAGATCCTGCCCCACTGAAGTGCAGCAAGGATGCGGGATAAAAGGATCCCAGTGGTTATGTTCTACATAACGTGGATATGTATGCATTTATACAGTTGCATTTGTCAAAACCTCTGACAAAGCTCTGCACTAAGGGTTTCTTAAAGAATAAATTTGACAGAGGTCTGGAAGGCATTTTCTTTTATAGGCTGAAAGCTGGCTGAAGGGTAAGAAGCAAAGGGTGGTGCTTAATAAATCAGCAACGGGATCCTCTAGAATTTGGTACTCAGACCAGATTTGTTCAGTATCTTTGTCAATAACCTGGAGAAGACAATTATCCAGGTGGCAGATGTCATGCTGATAGGGTGGCAGATGAGTGTTAGTGTATTATAATGTAAGAAGATGCATGCTGGGGGAAATAATCTAAACCATGCCTATGTGCTATGAACTTGAAACTAGCTGTTAGATTCAGGAAAGGGCTTTTGGCATTGGAATCACTGACCATTTACTGAAGTTATTTCTGCATTGGCTGCAGCAGAGGAAACAACCCAAAAAATGTCAGCAAAATGAGTGGCATCATCAAGAACACTATGGAGAATAAAGTAGGGCGTCACCTTGAATAACACTTCCATGCATACCTGTAGTGAGCAGTTCTGGTTTCTACATCCAGGAAAAGAGATTATGGAAGTAGAGAAGGTGCATGGAGGGATAAGCGAAATTATCAAGGAGACAGAGAAAGGACTACAAAGCCTGAGACTCTTTAGTATAGAAAGGAGGAAGCTAAAGAAGGATGTGGTCAAGATTTACAGATTCATGAAGGCGGTGGATAGTGTGAATATGCACTGTTATTCATAGGTTCTTGCAATACAGGGACCTGGGGTGCTCGGCAGAGTTGTTGAAGTCTGCTTTTTAACAGGTAAATGAGTTTGCTTCTCTGTGTGGAGAGAAGTGGGCAGTACTGGGAGCTTACTGCCAGAGCAAGCAGTGCAGGGAAGTGGCTCAGCAGGGTCAAAACAGGAATGAATAAATTTAAGGGCAATAAATGGGAAATGAAAGACTGGGCAGCGATGTACCCTTCGGTGCCTAAGGACAGTAGTAAGGAGGCTGGGGAAATGCAAAGGGGAAGCACTGTGGAAGGTGATCATTAAGGCGATCAGGCTCCCATATTGTCTTTAACCAGCCTCTCCTGTTGCCACCGTCAGAGATGGAATATCGGGCTAGATGGATATAGGTCTGAACTGCTCCTTGTTCCTGGCAGTGTAGCAACCACAGCTGACTTTACTGTGTTACTCCTAATTCATGCTGATGAAATGAAACTGATACCTGTAGTGACATTAACACCAAGTTTCCACCCTGCATATCAAAAAGCTGTTACTGGGAAAACGGCAATAATGAGCAAACCTGGGGTAACCCCAGTCTAGTGGAGGGCAGTCAGTCAAGGCATCGAGCACCTCAGCAGGCAATGGGATCGATTTCCATGCCATGTCTGGACAGCAGGATGTGCTCCTTTTGAAAAGGTGTGGTAAAGGGATGCTGCTAAAGCATAAATATGAGACCTCCACTGTATCTAGAAGTATAAACGTAAAATATTCAGTTTCCAAATAGATCGCTGCTCTGAAACACTGTGTTCACTAGAAGGAACTACCAAGGATCCATTTTTTTGTTAAAGTGTTCTGCATACGCGAAGTTAAATAGAGAAATCAGGCTAATCATTCAAAACATAGTACTTTGCTACGTTAAGGGATAAATATGTAGATTCCCTTGTATGCCAGGAAAAAGAGGTGCTCTCTGCATCTATCACAATAACCCCTTATCTGAAGACGACCCCAGATGCCACAGCCTCATGTCCATTGTTCAAACAGGAAGGGAGTTACGGTGCCACTACTATATTGGAAAATATTTGCATTTGCCACTGCACTTTTGAGAAAAACAGAAGTTCTCATGTTATTTAAAGTTCCCTTTGGCTTTTTTTTCAAGCATTCACTTTGTGTTTCAGGAGCAGAGACACCAAGAGTAAATGTAAGAGAATGTAATATTTAGAATTAATACTAAATTCATCAAAACATGGCATTTTGTTAACTTTTCTTCATACACAAAAATGAAAAAAAACCCCAAGTATGATATTTAACATCTCTTATATTAAAAGTCTGACAAAACCCAAATACATATTTTTCAACTAGTTAAAAACCGAGACTCACTTAATCAAATGCACAATTTGATTGTTATCATCCATCTGGCAAACATTCCTAGTTACATAAATCTACTTTTTCTTTCTGCCAAAAACATTCTCAAAACTGGCTTTGTCATAGAGAAGTTTAGTTCACAATCAGATCTTCTGGCAAATAAAAAGCTTACTGCAAGTAATAAGAAACATAGGTAGGTTGTATTTTAATCATTGCAACCATTTTTATCTACATCAGAAAAAGCAGACAAATCTTGTCCTACCTTAGTTCGTGTGCCTTCTGGTATGTTCAGTATTTCCTCCTTCTGCTTGTTTTTGCTTACAACTTTCAGTTTAATTAGTGGAAAGGAAAACCATGAAAACTTGACGTAAAACGCAAGTGCTATTTCTGCAGAAGCCACAGAAAAGCAATGAGTAGTAGGAAAGGGAAGTAAATCCTGATTAAAGTATCTTACACTTTCTTAAGAGAGAAACATTCTCAGCTCAAGGAGTGGTGCCCGCAATCACATGGCAGCCTTTCATAATTCTTACCCAATAAAAGAGGCTCTGCAGCTACATGATATGTTGGGAAGCTTTCTGAATTTCTGTATTTGGGTCCACACTTCTATATATATATGCTTTCAATAATCAGAGTTACTAGAAATATTAGAGAAGAAACTCATATAAACTTCACATGGATTCTTAGAGATGTAGTTCTTGGAATTATGGAGAAGACATGTTGGGGTTATTTCCCAGGCTTTTCAAACAGAAGCCAGAGGAAGAACAATATTGTAAGCACATTTCTAGGAACTGATGCATAGTTTCACTCAGCTCATAGTTCAAGGCTGAATTTATAGACCTGAGGGACTAATTTTCCTTGAATTTTGATAGGAACAGAATACATTACTCTTTTAGGCCAAGTGGCTGCTGCAGTGAGTGCCTTAATCCCCCTTAGTGTTCTACCACTTCTCAGAGGAGCAATGCTGGTTGCACAGATGGGTGCTTCAAGACCACTGCAGTTATGGTATCTATATATACTATAGGTATAACAGCTTGAATATTCTTTTGTGCTGTCAGCTCATACAGGTACACCAGAACCATTCAAGCACTTTCTGTTTGCCCTGTTGTATTTTGCATCAGCAGCAGGTTAGGAATCCTGGAATACACATGGCTTTATACTACAGCTCAGCAGGTGAGGAGCCCCCCCCAAACACCTTCTTGCCACCCACATTTACAGTTGTCCATGTCCCACAGTGTTTTAGGTAATGATTGTAATCTCTCCTTCACTGGCCGTTTGTGCCTGATTTTCATTTATTGCTTTTCATTCTGGTTGTACACAAGGACTCGAGAGTGGACTAAGTGGTCCTCTGAGCATGCTTCTTATGCGGGGTTATGGTGGCAAAGTGCAGTGGGTGCAGAGACTAAGTTCACTGGAGCTCACAAATCCCTACACCCACGGAGGGTGTACGTATAGCTTACAAGCAGCTTTGTATAGCTTACAAGCAGCTTTGTGGGTGTTTTCTTCATCATGGGACTAAAAAAAGGATGTAGAAAACTACCATAGCTAGGATCTAGTCTAAACCCATCACTCTTCAGGGCAAGCTCAAAATCCATGAGTGATGTTTTTTTAACATTGGGCTACATTTGCACTGACAGAGCAAAATAAGTTTAAAAAGCTCTCTGATAGGGTTACGCATCAAGTCAATTTTCAGGCGCAGCATGATGGAGAATTAGGACCCTCCTGAGACCACTGGACACAGACTTAGACTTTGCCAGCTCTCATTACACTTAAGTCCATGGATGGGTGTCCTCTTCCTTATTGCTCTCTACAACTACCTGAAAGGAGGTTGTGGAGAGGAGGGAGCTGGTCTCTTCTCCCAAGTGACAGGGGACAGGATGAGAGGGAATGGCCTCAAGGTCCACCAGGGGAGGTTCAGGCTTGACATCAGGAATTTTTTTTTCATGTAAAGGGTGATTGGGTACTGGAACAGGCTGCCCAGGGAGATGGCTGAGCACTGTCTCTGCTTACCCAGCCCTTATGGACTGAAGCAGGGTAGAAACGATCCCATGAGCAGGATGCAACTGTTTCAGCCATCAAAGTCACAGCCAGAAGCCACCTATAACCTTGATGTTCATTTGGGAGATGCCCCAGTAACTCAGACTGTATCTTATCTGCAACGGACAGAAACTAATTTAGGCATTGCAGTAACAGTCTGATGACATCTCCATCACATGGCACGTGGCGATAATCACTCTGGGACTGATAAACAGGATGTTCTCAGATACACAAAGTCAGAGACAGAAACACGCGGACAAGCTAGACATTGATCACATTTTATTTTCCTGAATGTGGCTTGAGAACATCTCTTTTACCATATGATATAATTATCTTCATTGCCTGGATAATTTCCCACATTCTTCTTAAACACCCTGCTTTCTGGAGACTACTGTCTCCTCCCTTTTATAACGTAATTCTGTATTTTGCTTTTCACCCGGCTTTGAATAAATGAGGTTGGCTGCCAACACACCCTGCACCTGATGAGCTAGATCCAGACTAACTGCTTGGGATTTTTTTAGAAACAGTCACTGCATGACTCAGCTTCCGAGGGGAGTTTATTACATTTCTTACTAACAAAAACTTCAGTAACTCTGGAGAAGACATCTCGGAATATAATGAGGGATCAAAAATTTTCATCACAAGATGCTGAGTGCATATTGCGTAGTCAACATTTAAGAGCCTAGATTTTTTCTAGTTTTTGAGTCCCATAAAATGCATAGAAGATCAAGGACACCACAGAGTGCAAACAATCCCTCTGGGCTGCAGCTACTCTTCATCCTGCCTCTGTTTCTGTTCTGGTTTGCATTTCTGGCTCCAGAACAGCCCAATATCGAGACAGAAAAGCAGGAGAGGGTGACTACCCTTTTCCTTCCTCCTCCTCATAAACACACCTCCCCTCCAGCTCTGCACATGGGTACGGCCTACAAAGGAGTGCTTTAAATCGTGGTGGTGAATAAAGCCACAGCTGCAGGGTCTGAATGCACGAAAGAATGCAGATTTCAGGCCTGAAATAAACCCTCCAGGCCAGGTAGAAGCAAAAATTTAGACTCATTCCCTTGTTCATCATTTCCTATAGCCTAGTTCAAGTGTCTTCATGGGCTGAGCACTACCTGGTGGGAGTGCCCATCAAGAAGCCTGCCTCCCACACTCCCCGCCTATAGATCTGTTCAAACGAGGGCCATGAAAATGATCAGAGGGCTGGAGCACTAGCCCTGTAAGGACAGGCTGAGAGAGTTGGGAATGCTCAGCCTGGAGAACAGAAGGCTCCGAGGAGACCTTACAGTGACCTTCCAGTACCTGAAAGTGCCCTATAGGAAAGATGGGGAGGGGCTTTTTATCAGGAAGCATAGAAATTGGATGAAGTGTAACAGTTTTAAGCTCAAAGAGGAGAAATTTAGATTAGATATTGGGAAGAAAGTTTTTACTGTGAGGTGGTGAGACACTGGAATAGGTTGCCCAGAGAAGGCGTGGATGCCCCATCCCTCAATGGTTTGATGAGGCTTTAAGCAGCCTGATCTAGTGGAAGGTGTCCCTGCTTGTGGTAGAGGGGTTGGAACTAGTTAATTTATAACATCCTTTCCAACGCAAACCATTCCATGATTCTGTGACATCCCAAACACAGATCATGCTATCACATGCTCCATTGGGCCAGACCTACCCCCACAGAAGTCACCCTGAAGTCAGGTCAGCTGCTGTCTGAGGACAGTCCGTTGTCTGCTGCATCCCTCTGTCATTCCAGTCTCATCCAGTAGGTTGTCATCTGCTTCTCACCTCAGCAGAGGGGAACAAGAGCTGCCTGAAACCCAACAAGTCTTGATGCAATCACATCATCCAACAGACTCATGGCAAGCTCATCAGCTCATGGAACATGGATATATTTGCACACCAGCTCCAGCAGCTTTGCATGGGAGTAATGGAATCCCCAGCACCAGGCAGATGAAGCAGTCTGCCTATTTTTTTCCATTGCTCAGTCAATGCTTAGCTGTCTACAGGCACGAACTTCCAGTGGCAGAATTTCACTTTTTTCATGCCAAGAATTTTTTCATAAAAATGGATGTGTCAAAAAACCAGAAGGGATCACTTCCATTGAAGATTTTAGTGCTGTATGTCTTCAATGCGGCAGTTTAGCCTACTAACACATATCCAGTTCCAGAGAATAGTGTTACAAATCCTACATTCATTTTCTGTGCAACCCAGAAATAAAAGAACATCCGATGTTAGTAGCTCATCTGCTGTCAGCCATAAGGCTGGATAGATGGGAAGATGAAAGTGACTGCTGCGTGATGAAGGGGGAAGAAGTAGGGGCAATCTTAACAGGAATTCTTCGGAACGGGAAGCCATGGTAGGTTTTCAAGTTGTTTCTTTTGGAGCATTAGTAATGACATCTTTTTTATTTGCCTATGTCCTTTCTTAATTGTTTGCTGTTCTCATTAATATACTGATGAGGGCAGAGGAACGTCAATATATATCTGGAATCCAAAATGGCACCTAATGTTGTCTATATACAAAATAAACTGTTGTTTTTTAAGTATGAAATACTTAAACTGCAAATGGCTTTTGTCAGCCCTTACAAAGATGGCTGTGAGCCATGGGAGGAATTGATCTTCTCCAAAAGCCATGGAGCCGATGGCAGCTGGGAGCATTACTGTTCTATCTGGAGAATAACCGATACAATCCTACAATCCTCTGAAAAGACTGAACCAGAGAAGGACAAAACACCAAACACTTTCTAAGGTTTTCATCTGAAGCTCATTGAAGTCATTGGAAAGAATGGTACTTTTTTCCAGTAAAAGCTAAATAAGACAGCCTCAGAAACTATGATAGAAAAAAAAAATTTTCTCTTCAACTAACTTAAAAGTTTTTCAGATCTAACTTGTGCAAGGCTGTCATTGTGCTAGGTATACCTCATTTTCCGTGTAGCACTTTTCAAAATATCTCTCTGCTTCTGCAGCCCTTTCTCTGCCTAGCACCAACCACCATGATACTGAAGTGACTTTCTGCTGGCATTATGCATTTTGAATAACTGCATAGTCTGCAACTGCAACTTCTGTTATTTCTGGTTTGTGTGTTAGACATGACAGTACTGAATATTGATGGGACTATTAAAATGCAGAGGCTGAAGGATACTGCAAGGAATCTAATTGTCTCTATCTTAAGATTTGGTTTCCTAAAGACTTAGCATTTGCATATGTTGGTACACGTATGCAATTCTACAGTTCCCTATGCACACAGGGCTGCATTTTGTTCTGTGTTTACTCCATTTAAATATCTTGCAAATACTTTGTTACTCTGCTGAACTCTTCAAATACAGAAACTGAAAGAAAGCCAAGCTTCTTTTCCTCTCCTTTTGCTGACTCTTTTACAATATCCCTGACCCATCAGCTGGATAAAAAGCAATGACAACATTCTAAAATCAGAATGACTAAGTGCTCTGCCTCTTATATCAATTGGCTAAATATCACTGTAGGATACAAACTCCAAGACTTTCCGCATACACTTCAGTTACCACCAAATCCACTTTCATGTCAATGTAATCATTGTTAATACCTAGCAAAAACATTATCACAGCCAACAATGTGCCTCATGGAATTGCATCTTCAGGCAATTCTTTTTTCTTAATCTAGCTCCTTTGCTTTCTTATCAAAAGCATTTCCAGTGCTATTTCATGCTTTCTCTACATGGGGCTATGGGATGTATGTCTGTATAGAACAGGTATAAGTGCAGCTGCATGTATACATTTATATGCACGCAGTCACAGAAGTGCATTGAGATGGAAGCACTTACAGAGAACCCATTTGTGTGCATGTCTATTTGAAATACAAATGTGTATATGCACATACATGCTTGATACAAAGGTCTAACTCAAGCATCAAGGTTAAATTGTGTCGGCCAGCATTTAGGGAGCCATGGGAAGTAGTATGAGACACAAGTCCCCTGCTCTTTTCATCGAAGACTGATGCCTTTCATCTGCCAGAGATCCCTCTCCCCAGAGTACGTAGGATGTTCTTCCTCCAGGCACTGCCTGCAACTGGCACAAAACCGTAAGTTTAAATTTCTGTGCTTGATCTAGATTTTCTTCAGATAAAACTCAGGTTTGATCTCAGGGGTCACATTTTCTATTCTATCAGCTTTGGGAAATGTTTTAGCGTGTTGGGTCCTGTTTGATAGTTTTTAATAGAACATCATGTAGTCTATATATGTGGTTTTGAAGAAGACAGTAACATGATCTTTTGTCCCAGTTTTTTACTAAGAATTTTAGAAAAATATCTAAGTGGGTCAAAAATATTTTGAAAAAATATCCATTTATAAATTGAATTTCCAGCCTTGAAAATTTCTTGGATTACATATCTCTTTTTGCAATTAGGTTGCAAATAGTGTCCCCCCAGATAAAAATGAGAACAAATTTAAGCTCATCTTTGTCACAGACTACATGTTCATTTTACATGTCTTAATGAAATTCTTGTTACTAACATATTCTGAATACAAGACTGTCTCTGCAGGGCTGGATGCAGTTGTGGTGAGGATTGGAGATAAAGGGGGCAGTTCTGCAGCAGAAGGTTCCTCCACCGTTACAGGACAGGGATCGTTCAGTGCTAAGGGGAGTCTACTATCCATACAACCCACCCTGCCACACACGGGGAAGCTGCTGTGCTGAGCTGATTAATGCAGTCGTTGCCTTCTACCTCAGGTGACTGAGTCTGAACTCTGGGTTTCTTTACAGAAGACAAAGGAAGACCAGGATGAGCTGTCACCTCACACATGCCTGAGCACTAAGCCCAGCGACAACTCAGCACCCATCTTCGTGGTTAGTTGTCACCAGATGACCCTGTTCACCAGCACACTTGGGACCAGTCTGGAAAGGTCTGAGCAGCCTGACATGGGCTGTCTACTCAGCCAGGTGGCTATCAGTCAAGCTCATATGGGGTTTTAAAACAAACTGGGGAGAGAGCCTACTCTGTTATGATTAACCTGCCTCATGTTTTGCTTTCAGACTCCTCAGTGCAATACAGACAAGCTGGACAAAGGCTACCTGCTCTTTTTCTGCAGAAAGAAAATAAAGGGAAGTACATTTTAATTCAGTTTTGTTTGGCAGAGACGTTTCTTCCACTTTGTTGTTGTTGTTGCTACAAGACCATAACACTAATTCTCTTGAAATCCAGAGCAAGACACCAGAGAAGATTTGGCACAATGGTTTTAGTTTTATGTAACATTCCAAATACCCAGCAACTGAGTACTTTAGAAGAAAATAAACAAAAAGAAGTAAGCTGCTCAGCATGTTCCAACCCTCATCCATCTGCCTCCCTTTGTACTCACAGTCCCTCAGCCACAACTTTTCTTATCCACTACTTACTATCAAAAACATGACTCATTTTTTTCACATAATAGACTGGGGGAAAAGTAGAAAAGTTTTTGTACATAATAAAGATCTCTCTTGGCCAGGATCTCCTGCACCAGCTCTTCTTTACTTCTCATTAAAATAAATGACACAATGAAAATGTACTTTTTCTAGCCCTGCTTAGCTGTGGTAGGACTCACTTTCCATCCACAATTAGCTGCTTGACTTTTCACAGAACCAGGCAAATGAAGGTTTGCTCCAGCTCATTTTAGGACAAGGAATTTGACAAATTCCCAGGTTATGAGGAGACTAAGTAGAGTTTATACAATTAGTGGATTTGGTGAAGAGAAGGAAGCCTCCTCCCCTCTACCCAGTCATTTTATAAGATCATGCTTTCATGACTGAAAAGCAGACGACACTGCAAAGTAGGAGCACTGACCAAAACGCCTCCCTGTGTGTTCCTGTCAGGCTATGAATCTGTGTTGCGTTACCATAAAAGCTGTATCCCCAAGCAGATGAAGTGGTTCCCATGGCAAGGGTCTGTGTAGTCTGCCCTGCTGGTCACATCTTCAGTAACCATCCCTTTTCCAAGTCACCGAGTTGTACTTTGCTGGCAACGAAGCGGATACTGAATTCTCAGGTTAAGGCTGTGTTTTCCTAGCACAGAGGTCTCTGCTCTTACTTTTCACAGTCTAGTCTAGTTTTAACAACGCCTCGCCTGACTGATAGACAGGAGGCAAAACACACAGCAGTCTGTCAGCAGATTTCCAATTCAGATGAAATCTCACATCTTTTTTCACACAAATCTCATGCTTTCCCACAATGAGACCCTCATATGCTTCAAACAGGCATTGTTGCCACAGGAATCTCTCACATGCTAGACCAATTGCCCTACAATCAGAACATCATTTGCCAAGTAGATAGGGGAAGATGTCCAGAAAACCCAACAGGTCCCTCCCGAGTCTGCTGGAGCCCTTGACCTAAGAAAGGCTCTTACCGGTGTAAATGATCTCTAGCCAGTTGGAAGATGCCTCTGGCTAGCAGACTGATCTTTTGCATTTCTCAGTGCTGAGAACCATAATTTTTCTTAGTTGCTACAATCACTAGCACTCATCTGCAGGACAGGAGTGGGACTGCAGTGCATCACATCTGAAGGAGATGCTCATAAGTTTCGCCAGGTAATTTTGTGACGTTTAAGTTATTACTGCAAGTCAGAGGCTTATGTAAAGAGAAAACAAGATAAAGTTAATATGCTTTAAAATCAGGGCAGCTATTTACCTTTTGGATTGTAACTTGATAGAAGTACATGATGCAGTCTCCAAAAAACATCACTCTGAGGAAAGCTCTAAAGAACACCATCTTAGTTAAGTCTTTTGTACTTCATTTGCTCTATTCTACACTTTAATTTCCTAGGCATTTCTCAAGTGCATTCAGTAGGACAATAAGTATAATTCCTATGAGCTAACTAAATTACTTCTAGCAAATTTGTATCAGCATTTATACTGTATTAGTATCATCATATTATAATTTAAACCTTCCATTTCACCAGTAATCAACGGCAGTTCTAGCAAATAACCCAAATGTTCTAATTTAACAATAACATCATGTCTTACTTTCTTTTTTAATGATCAAGTGTGGTCACTGTAACCTCTGCAGATAACAGAGTAGTTTCTCCATATTATTATAACAGCATCATTCCCTTTTGTCAAGCAAACATCCTAGGTCTAAGTATCCCCTGCTTGCATCTCTGAAAAGCTTCAATACTTCTACAGGGCCAGCAGCATTATGTGCAATATCCTCCAGGTACATCCCTAGAAAATTCTGCTTCACCTCAACAGACAATCCTGAAAACACCTGGTAGCATAAGTAAATTGTCTGTGGGAACTGTATTGCTCCCATTTCAGCAATATTTTTCCGGTTTTCACTTTTCGTCTCTCTAGCGCACAGATCCATCACCTGTATTGCTGAAATATATTAAGACTGGAACTGTCTGGTGGGTTGACTCTGGCTGGATGACAGGTACCCACCAAAGCTGTTCTACAATGTCCCTCCTCATCTAGACAGGAGAGAGAAAAAAAACTAACCTGATCACCTATTACAATGTGACCCACCTACTGGACAAGGGAAAAGCTGTGGATGTAACTTCTTTGACTTCAGTAAAGCCTTTGACACAGTTTCTCACAGCATTTTGTTTAGGAAGCTGTCAGCCTCTGGCCTGGACAGGCGCACACTCTCCTGGGTGGGAAACTGGTTGGATGGCCGGGCCCAGAGAGTGGTGGTAAATGGAGTTAAATCCAGCTGGAGCACAAATATTTTACTTCCCCTTGTGCAACTATTTAATGGAAGAAAAAATAGATTATGGAATTAGTGAGGAAGAGATTGCCAGTATGTCTCAAAATACCACAGAGTGACTGTTAGGTCATGATTGAGTTCACCAGCAACACGAACCACCACAGCTAGAAAGCAGTAAACACCTTGGTAGTGCACAATGCCAGCTTTATTTAAATTACCCAAAATTATAATCTATACAGTAAGAATTAGACTTGAAACTCAGACACTTGCTTTTTCCTGGAAAATAAGCTTCCTCTGGTGTGAGAGGTGAAAATACAAGAGATGATATAATGCTGTTAGTTCACTGTGGTTTTTTAAAAATCCCAAAGATTTACCCTGAAGGCCAAGTTTTGGAAGATCAAACCTACAGATACAATTATAGGTTTTTCACGTCATTGCAACAGAAAAATCAGATGCCATGAGAGGCCACATAAAATCAGTCAAAATGCTCACTTTATCTGGCACCCTGCCTGTGACAGGGACCAATCAAGGATGCCTGTGGAGCAGTTCAATAAAAAGCCAAGTATGTAGTGACACTTTCCCTGAATACTTTGTCAGCTGTCAAAAATTCTTGCTTAAGGATTTTCTACAGGAGAACTGGCTTGAGATTTAATAATCCTTGATGGGTTTTTCTTCAATCAATTCACCCATGTCAACCTTTGGTAACCACAACATATTGCACAGAAGAGTTCCTTTGCAGACGTACATGTCATGGATAATATTTGCTGCAGAATTAGACAATGTGCATTAGACATATGTACATTAGAAGTACCTGCATGAAAACCACATCCTTTCATCTTTTTTTNGACAGGTATCCACCAAAGCTGTTCTACAATGTCCCTCCTCATCTAGACAGGAGAGAGAAAAAAAACTAACCTGATCACCTATTACAATGTGACCCACCTACTGGACAAGGGAAAAGCTGTGGATGTAACTTCTTTGACTTCAGTAAAGCCTTTGACACAGTTTCTCACAGCATTTTGTTTAGGAAGCTGTCAGCCTCTGGCCTGGACAGGCGCACACTCTCCTGGGTGGGAAACTGGTTGGATGGCCGGGCCCAGAGAGTGGTGGTAAATGGAGTTAAATCCAGCTGGAGCACAAATATTTTACTTCCCCTTGTGCAACTATTTAATGGAAGAAAAAATAGATTATGGAATTAGTGAGGAAGAGATTGCCAGTATGTCTCAAAATACCACAGAGTGACTGTTAGGTCATGATTGAGTTCACCAGCAACACGAACCACCACAGCTAGAAAGCAGTAAACACCTTGGTAGTGCACAATGCCAGCTTTATTTAAATTACCCAAAATTATAATCTATACAGTAAGAATTAGACTTGAAACTCAGACACTTGCTTTTTCCTGGAAAATAAGCTTCCTCTGGTGTGAGAGGTGAAAATACAAGAGATGATATAATGCTGTTAGTTCACTGTGGTTTTTTAAAAATCCCAAAGATTTACCCTGAAGGCCAAGTTTTGGAAGATCAAACCTACAGATACAATTATAGGTTTTTCACGTCATTGCAACAGAAAAATCAGATGCCATGAGAGGCCACATAAAATCAGTCAAAATGCTCACTTTATCTGGCACCCTGCCTGTGACAGGGACCAATCAAGGATGCCTGTGGAGCAGTTCAATAAAAAGCCAAGTATGTAGTGACACTTTCCCTGAATACTTTGTCAGCTGTCAAAAATTCTTGCTTAAGGATTTTCTACAGGAGAACTGGCTTGAGATTTAATAATCCTTGATGGGTTTTTCTTCAATCAATTCACCCATGTCAACCTTTGGTAACCACAACATATTGCACAGAAGAGTTCCTTTGCAGACGTACATGTCATGGATAATATTTGCTGCAGAATTAGACAATGTGCATTAGACATATGTACATTAGAAGTACCTGCATGAAAACCACATCCTTTCATCTTTTTTTAATCTGCTGCCTGCTACATTGCCTTGATAATCTTTACGCTTCGTATTGGGAAAGGGCAGGGAAACATGTTTCTTCCTACATACAGGGAAAAATTTGGCTGACTCAGAATGGGGATACACCTAGAGCAGCATCCTATCTCCAGCAGGGACTGGCAGAGGACTGTAGGAACAAGGCAGACTTACTTGGTTCTTCCCCTTAATATTCTTCCATATTACAACTAATTTTAGCTGAGGGAATTTTGCTTGTTATTCTGAATCTGGTTCCCACTGACTCCATTTGATGACCTCTTGATCCTGTACAGAAAAAAAAGTGGTGCATTTAGAAGACAACATACAGCTTTCTGGAATTACCGTAGTTGGAAGGTTTCCTTTTTTTTCCAAACATGATGTAAGAACAGTTGATCTGTATTCTTCCTTTCCAGACCACATGTGTTTTCTAAACCTGTGCCACACACCCGTGTCATCTCTCTCCCAGGCTGAGGAGTCCCAAACTACATACTCAGTCCATGTACAGAACCTGACTTGCATGTTTTGGTAATTTTTAACCCTAAACCTTATGCAATTTAATATCCACTGAGGTGGAGAACTCAACGCTGCACAGAATGCTACAAACACTGGTGCTTTATAGATTTACACAGTGGTATAATAGTAACAGAAGGATATTGTCTGCTCCTGAACATTAAACTGAGGCCTTCATACAATGAGCTCTAATTTTTGAGAGGGAGCAGTCAGCTCAGATTCTCCTCATCTTATTTATAAAGGTAAAATTGCTGGACAAGGAGGCTTTCAATGTGCGTCATTTTCCATCTGTTTCTACTAAATTTCATGTGTCACTTAATTGCTCTGTTATTCATACTCACATGGTGCTTTTGCATTTCTGCAAAGTCAACCCTCATCTTTGCTATTCTGCAGAACAGCAAAATATTCTGCATATCATCTTCAAACTTTATCTCCTCACTTTTTACCTACTTTTCTAGATCATTTAATTACATGGAACAAAGTCCCAGCAAAAGCCTCTGAAAGACACTGGTAGCAACATCTTTTGCTCTAAAAACTGATCACTTGCTTCTACCCTCTCTCTTATGACACAAGGATCTTCCTTTTTATCAGTTGCTTTAAAAGTCCCCTTTGATTTAGATTTTTAATACCTTTTGAATATCATCAGGTATGCTGAATCCAGATCTCCTTTAGTCTCATGACTTTTCGTTCAGACGACTCCAATATATTTGTATGACACAATATCCCCTTGTAAAATTTCTTCCTCAATATAAAAAAGTTATTTTTCACTACAAAACTACTTTGTCATAAGGTCTAGTTTATGCATCTATCCACTAATTCTCAATGATTTTTTAATAGTCTTCTGTGCTACGCTAGTACAAATAATAATTTGTCTAGTACACATGCCAGTTTTCCAAATTAGTGGTTCTATTTTCCACACTACCTTCCATTTCACTGGTACTAAGACAGGTTCAAGTGGAAAGTTATACATTTCAAAGAGAACTTCAGTAATGTCTACTTGGAGATCTTTTGGAGCACTTTGGATAAAGATTATCAAGTTATGGGGACTCATTAATGTTAATTCTGTCTGTTTCTTTCAAGAAAGTTTTATTTCAAATTGAGACACGTCCACTGATAAAGCCTCTGCAAGAGGGACTATCCAGGCTCTTCCTTAATGAACAGAAGTATGAATACATTTGGGTTTTTCTCTATGTGGCTTTTTCTTCCCTGCATCTTTCCCACTTCGATCATTGAGCTAATCTAACAATTCCATTACACGTTTCCTACTCCTGATGTGGGTTTAGGATTTATTAATATTTTTTTAGTAAATAATTTCCTGTATTATTTTAATTATGCTGCATTCTTTCTGTGCTTTCTCAAATGTTTTTCAATGCGCAGGAAGCTTTTTTTTTTTTTTTTTTTTTTTTTTTTTTTTTTTTTTTTTTGTATTTTTTTTTTTTTTTTTTTTTTTTTGTTTCTCCACTATGGCATCCTCAACTGGTACTAATGTTGTGTGCAGAGATTTGGTGCCCTTGTAAACATCTTCTTAATTTTAACCAATAGAATCAGGTTCAACAAGGCCAAATGCTGGGTCCTGCACTTGGAGCACAACAACCCTATGCAGAGCTACAGACTAGGAGAAGTCTGTCTAGAAAGCTGCATGGAGGAGAGGGACCTGGGGGGTGTTGGTTGACAGCCGACTGAACATGAGCCAGCAGTGTGCCCAGGTGGCCAAGAAGGCCAATGGCATCTCAGCACAAGAAGGATGTTTAGGCTCTGGAGCATGAACAGAGAAGAGCAACAAAGCTGGTGAAGGGGCTGGAGAACAGGCCTTATGAGGAACGACTGAGAGAGCTGGGATTGTTTAACCTGGAGAAGAGGAGGCTGAGGGGAGACCTTATTGCTCTCTACAACTACCTGAAAGGAGGTTGTGGAGCAGAGGGTGCTGGCCTCTTCCAAGTGACAGGGGACAGGACAAGGGGTATGCCCT
>WAAB01010616.1:43179-59328 GCA_013389865.1 Piaya cayana
GGCCTGTTCTCCAGCCCCTTCACCAGATTCATTGCTCTTCTCTGGACTCAACCCAGAGCCTCAACATCCTTCTTGTGGTGAGGGGCCCAGAACTGAACACAGGGTTCAAGGAGTGGTCTCAACAGTGCCGAGTACAGAGGAAGAATAACCTCCCTGCTGGTCACGCTGTTTCTGATACAAGCCAAGATGCCATTGGCCTTCTTGGCCACCTGGGCACACTGCTGCCTCATGTTTCAGGTAGATGAGGTGCTCAGGGACATGGCTTAGTGGCAGGTAGGAATGGTTGGACTCAATGATCTGGTGGGTCTTTTCCAACCTGATGATTCTATGATTCTGTGATTAATTAAGGTCCTCATTTTTGTATAGTTGCCCTTTGTAAAATTTAACAACTCTAAGGGGGTTTTACTTGCTTCTCTGGTCTTTCTTTGCTTCTTCTGTTCCTGAAAATGTTATCAATCCAAGTACATCCTGGTCATGACTACATATAGTGACCCTTACTGTGGCTGTTTTAACACTCGTTACATGCTAATATTGCTCCTTCATGAAGTGCTGGGAAACCTATGCCAGCTGATGTTGCCTTGAGTAGGAGGACTGGACTGGGCAATATCCAGAGGTGCCTGCCAGCCACAACTCTTCTGATTTTATAATGTGATATTCTGTAACAACAATAATATACTAGAAAATAATGCACTGTGAGTATAATCACACTCATAATGTGTTCATATAATAGTACATGCTAATGCTATATTTTTCTTCATAAACCTGGGTTCCACTCCACAAAGATTCCATGTTCCTTGGTGAACACTTTGTTAACATGATTAAAGTCTTCTGTTAGACAGAACAGATCCCCTCCATCAGCACAGATCTCCTCATCTTTCAGGAATGCTTTGCATCGTACATCATCATGAGCCCTATCAGATTTGTAATCAACCTATTAGACTGATATCCTCATTGAAATGTTCCACTTTAGTCTGTCTGTCCCATTTTCCAGACTTCAGCTATTCTTCCACATTTCATATTTGAATATTGCAATATTCTACCTTTTCCTTTGCTCAGTAACACAGAGTTTCCACGTCTTTTTCTGTAGTGGATGCTACATCTCAAATGACATGCAGTTCCACTTAAATACTGACCTGTGACCTTCTTCAGTGCCAACAGCATAGTTACCTTCTGGTTCAAATGAAGATCATCTGTCTGGTATATGCTCCCTTTACTCTAGGACTATCCTTGGCTCCCAGGGAATTTTTATGACTCCCTGTTACAACATTTTCCCATGCAGTTATTGGAAATACGTCTCTGACCCTTTCTAGTCTTGCACAAGGAACCAGAAGCATTTTGGACAGCACAGCCGGAGACGTCCTGACATTCAGCTTCCTATTAAAAGCACCACAAGTACCAACACTTCTCTAGTATTTACTAGAAGCTGATTCAGATGCATTTTGAGGTTCACTTACCAAGCAAGCGATTGCTATGAGCTCACCCATTTATATGAGTGATGATCAAACGACCACTGCCACAGCTTTTCCTTCCTACAGATGGTATCTCTGCCTCCAGAGGGTTAACATTATGCAAGCAACCTAATTCTGAGATATATGACTTGGGGGAGGGGAGTGTGGGAAGTCAGCTACTTCCGTCTGATTGTGAAGATAAATACAACAATATTTGGGCACCCCTGGAAGAAGACTCGACTTCTTGTGTTTTCCACCTTAAGGTAGAAATATTTCAGTATTAAGTTAGTCGTGTAGTGTTGATTTAAGGACTTAATAAAAGACTTAATTCCTTATCTTAAAGACCAAGGGATTAATTTTAACCTGAAAAACATATATATATCTGTTGCAGTAGAATCTGGTTTTATAGAACAACTAGTAAAACCACACCTGATCTGTGCTGGAAATTAAAATGCCTTCCCAAGTGAAGTAAAACTCCATGGAAAAAAAAAAGAAGATGCTCATGAGGAAATTTTAGGAGAGCAGATTTCTGAAAGGCTGCAAGGGGTCTTCATGAAAAACAGTAAGAGGCAAAAAGAATCAAGGGCAAAGAGTGGTTTTGGTGTTTTTTTAATAGCACAAAAATTATTAATTCAGAAATGTTCAGTGCTTGTCAGACTGTTACTATAAGGGCAGAGGAGGTAGGCAGAGATCTCTTCCAGTGGCATCACTAATCAATGGATAAAGACAGACTGAGCAGCAAAGCACACAGGTCAACACTAAGACCAGAGCTGACAGAGATGAGGAATTATCTTGTAGGAATTATCATTTATTCATAGCTATGCTGGTCACTTAGGTTTGGAAAAGTATTCATAAAATGCACACAGCAATAGGAAAAGGTGAGCTGCTACTAACACAGCTTTGAGACAATATTGAGATTCCAAATGCATGTTTCCTCTCCAAAGCCTCAGTTCGTAAAGCTAGGCTTGGCAAAACCTTGGATACCATTATTATTCAAAATTAGTCCTGGGAGAAGATGAGGCCTTTGACATCCAGATTAATTCATAAGGAGGGAGAGCCAGGTCCTTTGAAAATTGTCCTCGCTTTAAGCATCCAGTTGGTGCCTGGGTAAAATTCAGCCTCCAGAAGAACAAGAGCCAAGGCATCTAAGTTGTTGTTGGTTACCTCTGAATTCAAGAAACAAAGGAAAGAATGGTTTTGTTCATAGATTTCATCCAGCTGTGGGAAGGTTATCAAAAGTATCTGCAACAGATAGACAGAACCAAGAAAACAGCAGCCAGGCAGAGACTAGCAGGGAAGGATAGCTGCTGTGCTGAGGTAGAAAGGAGATCCTGACAAAACATGATGCTCAGTGGGGAGAGCAGGAAAGACAGAGTCATTGGAGACACAGGGAATTTGTCGTCTCCTGTTGATTCCACCACCATGCTCTGGACATTGCTGTTGGCTCCTGGCTGTCAGGGGAGAGGTCTCATGGAATATGGACAGGACTGGGTTACACTGGGGCCACCCAGTGAGAAAGAAAAAGCCTCAGCTTCTGAGACAGTAGAAAACTAGCAAGAGGGTCAGCAGCATACTGTGTCCCCTGAAAACCATCCCAGGAATCTTCTCAGAAACAGAGATGAGGAGCTTCTGACAGCAATTACCAACGACTCTCTATATTTAAGATCTGAAATGAGTAGTAATCACTAGAAGAAAAAGAATGTAGAACTCAGATGCTGTTTACTGGAAAAGTTCCCCTTGGGAATCTGACAAACATAGATCCCTGGGAATAGCAAGAGACAGCTATTTTAAGCTAAAACCAGCTTTTTTTTTTTTAAGCTTAAAACAGCTATTTTAAGAAATACAGTCTCTCTTAGCAAGTTTGCAGACAACACTAAACTGGGAGGATCTGTCAATCTGCTGGAGGTTAGAGAGGGTCTACAGAGGGATCTGAGCAGGCTGGACTGCTGGACTGAGTCCAGTAGGATGAGGTTTAACAAGACAAAGTGTTGAGTCCTACACTTGGGACACAACAATCCTGTGCAATGCTACAGGCTTGGGGAAGCAGTGTGCCCAGGTGGCCAATAAAGCCAATAGTGTCTCGGTTAGGGTCAGAAACAGTGTGGGCAACAGGTCCAGGGAAGTGATTCTTCCACTGTGTACAGCACTGGAGAGGCTGCACCTCAAATCCTGTGTTCAGTTCTGGGCCCCTCACCACAAGAACGATGTTGAGGCTCTGGAGCGTGAACAGAGAAGAGTGACAAAGCTGGTGAAGGGGCTGGAGAACAGGCCTTATGAGGAACAGCTGAGAGAGCTGGGGTTGTTTAGCCTGGAGAAGAGGAGGCTGGGGGGAGACCTCATTGCTCTCTACAACTACCTGAAAGGAGGTTGCAGAGAGGTGGAGGCTGTTCTCTTGTCTGAGGATTATATTACAAAGAGAATTTTACAAAACCGCTACCAATTTGGCAGGGCATGCATACTGATTCAGCAGTAACAGGGACTGAAATATTTCCTATTAGAGGCAAAAGAGAGAAAAACAATGTAGAGATGTCCAGCAGAAGAGATACCCTGCTGACAAAGTTGCTTTTGTGGTGAACATTACTAAGCTGTACCTTAAATCAATGGTGATGAATGAATTAGCAGTTACCTCCCTATTCTCTTTTGCCCTCAAGGCAACAAACATCTGGAGAACACCTTTAAGGCTATGACCTTGTTTGATTCCATTGCAGCAGTGAAACCAACAACATCAGAATAGCAATAGACGATATTTCAGTTAATATAAAGGGTGTCTGTTTACACTTGGTTTCTTTTGATGCACAAACCCTTCTCTGTTGGTATAGGGTAGTGCTTGGAGTCTAGTTAAAGAATGATTTGCCTGAGCCAAGGTAACCTATGAAGCTCGGATGAGTAAGGTATCCCAGACGTACTAGGAAAGAGTGCACAAAAGAATGCGATAACAGTTTTACAACCTATCTGTCTCTGTTTCTTCAGTTTGAAAGTCCAGCTATTGTATTTATGTAACCTTCTTTTTGACTCAAAAGCAAGGCTTGAACTGACATTTCTGTGTTGTGACTTTGCATGTCTGTCAGGTGGTAAGTGAGATTTCACTAATCAGGGACTGTGCACAAACCCAAGTTTACAAGATGCCAATGGCATGCTTAGGTACAAAAATTATTGTAAAAATCCCAAAAGCTGAAGGATTAGATTGAGTTGTTTTAGCATATATTTGGCTGTGAGAAGCTGGGCTATCTACACTAAAGCAAATCTTTATCTACTGAAATCCACCTGGATATTTTTTGTTTGAAGACTGGTTGTCCTTAGCAACTTATTAACAAAAGCAACAAAAAGGCTTTTGGAAACAGCTAGATGACTTTGATCTAAGCAGTCAGAAAACCAAAACTCTACAGATGCCTAGTGTATGAGTGGTTGAATAGGAAAGGTTCTATTTTTAAGGCAAAATTACTTACCTATGCAGAGGTTCTTTGAAGTGAATCAATATGTGTTCACTTCTGGTACACATGAACATCAGAGACTTGCCAGTGAGAAAATAATGAATAAAAAGGTAAGGTTATTAATTTTCAGATAAGTTTGGGCTGTTATCTCATTATGATTGTATGCCAGAAGAAAGAAAGGTATTCAAGTATTTTGTAGAGCTTGGTTTTCCAGTCTATCAGTGGAAGGAACTTCTACTAAATGGTCATCTTCATAAACATATGAAAAACAAGTCTGGAGAGTATCAAGAAATAGCTAAAATATATTTATTTAGGGAAGTATTTAGAAGATTTTTCACTTAGAGTGCTTCCTTCCTCATGTTCAGCCAGTTGAAAATGAGCCAGCAGTGTGCCCAGGTGGCCAAGAAGGCCAATGGCATCTTGGCTTGTATCAGAAACAGTGTGACCAGCAGGTCCAAGGAGGTTATTCTGCCCCTGTACTCAGCACTGGTGAGACCGCTCCTTGAATCCTGTGTTCAGTTCTGGGCCCCTCACCACAAGAACAATGTTGAGGCTCTGGGTTGAGTCCAGAGAAGAGCAATGAAGGGGCTGGAGAACAGGCCTTATGAGGAATGGCTGAGAGAGCTGGGGTTATTTAGCCTGGAGCAGAGGAGGCTGAGGGCAGACCTCATTGCTCTCTACCTGGAAGGACGTTGTAGAAAGGAGGGAGCTGGCCTCTTCTCCCAAGTGTTAGGGGACAGGACAAGAGGGAACAGCCACAAGCTCTGTCAGGGGAGGTTCAGGTTGGACATCAGAAAAAACATTTTCATGGAAAAGGTGATTTGGCACTGGAACAGGCTGCCCAGGGAGGTGGTTGAGTCACCTTCCCTGGAGGTGTTTAAGGGACGAGTAGATGAGGTGCTGAGGGGTATGGTTTAGTGTTTGACAGAAATGGTTGGACTCTATGATCTGGTGGGTCTTTTCCAACCTGATGATTACGTGAAGTGTCTGGGGAGATACAGACTGCAAAATACAGAAGTGTTAGTTAAGGCAAAGAAACACTGATTCTCAAATACAGACTTTTCTTTTTAAATGCATGTGTTTCTGGCTATTAACTATGGGTAAATTATCTGGCACATTAAATAATTCCTCCAGTACCATTCTATTGCAAGTAATTGTTATACTGCACTCATCACATCAGCTCCCAAACCATTTCAGCAAGCCTTGAGGACAATGTTGCAAAGTTTTATTATGTGTTTGTTCTCTCTTCTTGCCGTCTGCTAATGAAGAGTGATGTGCTTTGCTGGTTTAATTGAGGGTGAGAGATTGTATGTCAAGGGTGATCTGAAAGGTGACAGGTTTCTGTCAGTCAGAAGGGACAGAGTCTTCAAGACATGTCTTTCTACTAGTGCAAGAAAGAAGTCCAAGAGGGCAGAAAGCTCCCTGAATGAATAGCTCATTGGAACCAGAGTCCTCTGAAGAAACTAGACTGCAGTAGTTCAGTTTTAAAGGGCCAGGAATGTGAACGGTGCACTTCTTAATACACTAATCCTTATATTTCAGGTCTCCAGTTTAATAATATGACCGTGTAGACAGAGGAAGAAGTTCAGAAAAATAAATCTCATGTCAATTTGAGCAAAGAACTGGAAGCAGGGTTGTGATTCCAGGAGATGTGTTTTAGTGTATCTGCAGTTTTATGAACCGGCAAACAGGCAAATGCAGAGACAGCATTAAGAAGCACTTCAACACCATCTACAGGAACCAGAAATGAAAAAGAAAATAACTTAGACCTGCAGTTAATTTTGTTGAACTGAACAGACAGACAAAAAATTTTGGATTACTCAGGTACTTTCCAGAACTCCCATTTTCCTCAGCTGATGAACAAGTGTGTGATATCCTAGCAGCTATAATACGTTTGTTTTTTTTTCTCTCAGAAAAGATGTTGACTTGAAAACTACAGATCTTCCTACCTTTTCCTCTTGTCACTGTGTATTTCTTCTTTTTCAGCTTTGAGAGTGGATTTTTACTATCATGTGGCTTCTGACAAACCTTATAATGTCTATGTTCAAAAGTAAATTCAGTCAGTTATCCATGCTAGACCTGAAAGTCAAGCATACCTCTCGTCCAACATCTAGTAACACTGTTGTCAAAGAGTAAGTATAGCTTTTGAGTGGAATTCTGATCCCTAACTTGTCATGGAAATGCTGGGGAGGATTTACTCCACCCACATTACTTCATATTGTGCCTCAGCACATGAGATCATTGTTTTCCCCAAGGTGGCTTCCTCCTGTCATACAAGAAGAAAGAATAAGAGCAGCTGTCCATGAGATAACAGAGCCAAACCACCAGAACACTGAGGACAACTTCTGGTGTGGAGTAAAACCCTAAACACCGTGTTTCACAGAAGCAGCTTATAAGCCTCAGACAAGAGCAGCACAACTCAGGAGCACCCAGAGGTCCTACAGACCTCTCTGTGGGAGAGAAGGGATAAGTGTCCTCAAGGATTTACACGTGGGTGTGAGGAAGGAACAAGGTGGGGTCAGGGAGCTCTAATGCAACAAGTCAGGATGCGAAGCATCCATGGCTAAGCAACACATATTTACTTCTGCCTCTACTGCCAGGATTAACCCCTCTGCTCTCCTTTCTCACAGGCACTGTGGGCAAAGATGAGGGTCTCACAGGCAAACTCCTGAGAAAGCCTTGCAGGAGCCACACAAACCTCTGTGTGCAATCCAGAATCCTTGAACAACAAGTTCACAAGGGGAGCCAGCCCAGGGCAATTCAGCAGGAGGCAGGTAAGATGAAAAGAGGCTTTGATGGCTGTGGCCTCAGAGACCTCACTGTGCCCCTGCCCCGTGGCACAACAAGGCACCCCAAAGAGGGGTATACACTTCCCCATGTGCCCAGATAAGATATACAGGAGAAGATGGACACTTGTACACCCAACTCGCACACCAGAGGAAATCACCAGGGCAAAAGCAGGGCTTCTCGTTAAGATAGCTCTTGTCTGGGTTTTCTGTCTCCATGTATCCTCTAAATCTGACCATGTGCTGCAATAATCTGTGCCCTGAAGGTCTGTCTGTCCACCTGGGCTGCCTCTGCCAAGATATGGGGAGGGAGATGACACACGTTCAAGTCAGGACAGGCTGTGGCTGTGAACAGCAGCTACTCAAGTACAAAATTTCCTCAGGCATGTGCCTGTTGAGAGGTAAATTTGGGTCCCTCGGCACTGAAGCAGCACTGAGTCAGGAGATAATCTTTAGCCTGAAAAGGAGGCTGAAGGGAGACCTTATTGCTCTCTATAACTACTTGAAAGGAGGTTGTAGTGAGATGGGTGCTGGTCTCTATTCTTCAAAGTACCAAGTGACAGATCAAGGGGAAACAACCTCAAGTTGCACCAGGGGTGATTTAGGTTAGATATTAGAAAAAAAATTCTTTACCAAAAGAGAGGTCAAGCATTGGAACAGGCTGTGCAGGGAATGGAGGTGTTAAATATCGTGTAGATGCGGCACTTCATGACATGGTTCAGTAGGCATGATGATACTGGGCTGACAGATGGACTTGTTGATCTCAGAGGTCTTTCCCGACCTTAACAATTCTAGGACTGGTGCAAGGCCTGAGCAAGTCCAGATGTGCCCACTATATCCTGCCTGGGAAAGCCTGCCCTGGCCAGCAGCAGCAGAGAGCTTAGCCACCCTAGAGCACGGCAGCACTGGGACAGTAGGGATGGAGCAGGATTTGGTCTTGGGGTACAGCTGGCAGCATAGTGGCAGCGTAAATACAGCCAGAATGCCTGCACATCCAGCCCCAGTGCATAATATCTTGAACACCTCACATAAAACTGGATAATTCATTACCCACAAACTTTCTCCTGTTTCTTGTAGCTGGCTCTAAACAGCTTTTCTTAACAGATTTCATGTAACATGAGCCACAAGATGGCAAAGCTTCTATTAGACAGACATGTTTATAGTGAAGCTTCAGTTCATCTTTGAAAAGGTCAGACTTTTCCCTTGTGTGTTTGGAAAAATGAGCAATTGTGCTATAAAAATACTAAAAATACCTAAAATCTCACTTGAAATCACTTCTACAAGAGGTGTCAACGCTGACTGCAGAGTTGAATTTGTCTTATGTGAATAGGGAGTGTAGAATTACAGGCATACTGATTCCTGCACTCTCTGTTAATGAGTTCTTTGGATGTCTTATTTGTCATAATAATTCTGCCATTTGCTGTTTGATTAAGCGTTTTTTAACCTTTCCAATAATCTATTAAATCCTCTGTGAGCTGTGGGTGTGCACATTCTTTGATCTCCATTTATATGTACAGAGTTTCCTAAAGTCCCTGCCAGTTCCTGTTGAAGCAAGAAAGCAAGTTGTTACCCGTAGAGTCGTTCATACAACACTTTGCAGGCATCTGGATTAAAACAGCACCTTTTGTTTACTGAAGTGGCTTCAGGAAACAAATCCCTCAATGAAGCCTTTCTCAGTCTGAACTCAAAAATGCCTTTTATATACACACGTATTCTCTCTATATATAATACATGTCAAAAGAGGGAGCAGGGATTCTTATTATGCCACATGGTTCAAGCATATGTGCTGATTTTAGGGACACTGCAGTGTCACTACAGGATGGCAGAAGACTCTATCTTCCCTACGTTGCGCAAAGGATGTTCAGAGACTTGTACATACAGTTTTGTTTGCAGGGTCTGTAGCTGACTGCTTACAACCATTCTGACACTGGAAGTTACTTTAGGAACAAGCAATCAAAAATTAATAAAGGGTTATATTTTAAAATATTATTTAAATTATTAAATAAATAAATAAATAAATTCAGCTAATATCTCCTTTTCCTGGGACTTTGCATGATACATCTGAAAGCAAAAGCCATCGGCTCCTCTTGAAACAGCTGGACCATGGGAAAACTAATTCCTTCATAGCCAGAGACATCATCCCGCGTGAAGAACCAAATGATATTAGGCAGTAAGGTATTTTAAAACTACAGTGGCACTAGAAGACAAACTGGACTGCACCAACAACATGTGAAAGAGCACTACAAAACCTTTTTTTTAGGAAGGTGAACCAAGTAGCATCCCTTATTTCTTCCTTACACATGAACTGGGATGACTTGGTACATACAGGCTCTGTTCTACTCTTGGAGGGTCTCACATGGTGTCTGATAATATGGGGCAGCTCTTCTGAGCGACTCAGGAGCACCTGAAAATTAGAATAATACCATCAATCTTATTTCATATTTCATCTAAGCTAGCGTGTTTCATAACAATAATAAAGCATGAAACAGGTGTAAAAAATACTCAAAAAGGGAACATTTGTAGAAAGCATCCTGTGTCATGAAGTCAAAACTATATAAAAATAATAGCAGGTGGCAAAAGTGAGCAGAACAGGATGT
Organism: Piaya cayana; assembly: GCA_013389865.1. Classification (NCBI taxonomy): domain Eukaryota; kingdom Metazoa; phylum Chordata; class Aves; order Cuculiformes; family Coccyzidae; genus Piaya; species Piaya cayana. The sequence continues at coordinate 53,442 of WAAB01010616.1, forward strand.
AAAGTTGGGTCTTGACAAATACTTCTTCCAGTGTTTTACACACGCAGACATTAAAATAAAACTGTGAAGGGGTCGGCTCAGCAATGAGACACTGGCGCCATCTAGAAGAGGAATAGAACACGCACCCAAAGAAGTAAAGTGGAGGATAAAAAGCAGCTCAGCAAAGTTTACAAAGGGTAAAAGGGCTCTTCTCGTCCACAGGATTATTATTAATTACAAGGACACATTTCAACGAGGACAGTTCTTTGCTTTTCCAAGCCACAGTGGTACTAGATATAATTACAATGGGTTTTTATCCTGGTTTTGTTGCTATTTTTCATATTATTTAGTCCCAGAATAAGATCCCCCCATGAAGTGGGGATTCTCAGGGCTGACTTAGTCAGCTGCTGCTCACCCTTTCCCTGTCTGAGTCTCACAACAAGGCAGTGCACATGGCAGACAGAAATGCCCCAAATTAGAGTGGGGTGTTAGACAGGCTTCAGAGTGGGGAAATTATGGTGTTTTCCTTCTTTGCCATGTGCAATAGGTCATTTAGGGCAGATGAAGACTCATTTCCATATAGGAAAGCAAAGGTGGAAGGACTGCACTGGCCTTGCTGGCACATTGAGAAGCAGCTCTTCATGACACCCTTATCACAGTCTGGGATTCATGACCCTTATCACAGTCTGGGATTCATGAACATTTTGAACATCATGAAAGCTTCTGTTTCGACATGACAGTCACCAGTCAGGTGTATATTGGACACATGGTGTCTCTTGCCATTACTTAGGAGGGAGATGCTGCCATGGCATTAGCGTTACAAGAAGATACAGTTTGTCTTGTCTGCTAGCAGAGAAATAGAGGAGAAAGACTCACTCAGGTGAGCTGTAGCACAGCTCAAACTAGCCTAATCATCAGGAACCCGAGGATTAGCTATCCTGGATAACCTATTAGCTGGAAATTCCCATCTACAACTGCCATTTCTTGAAAGTATTTGCTTGAGCTTTGTTTCTACACAGAAATCCCTAATTCTGCATATTTCTCTTTTCCTTTGTGTATGGTTTTGTTCAAGATTGAAGAATTGGTTACTTTTTATAGCTGTGCCTTCACTAAATAAACTATCCTGTTCTTCCACTAAAAAGATGCACTCAACGGCATGAGACTTCAGCAGATGCCCTCTCTCAGGAAAATATCTTCACTAAGGTTTAATTTCCATCTGATGTCTGCTTGAGTTCAAATGACACTCAGATTTTTTTTCTTTTGTGTGCTTGAGTCAACAAATTTCATACCCATGGTACAAAATGTCAAACATGTTTCCACAGGACTACACAGGTCATGATTTTTTTGCACATCTACGTTGCTCTGAGAGAATTTGTTCCACCAAAATTAACTCAAAAAGGGGAGAGAGAAAGCATAAGACATCGATGTTTTATCAACTATGGTTCCAGTAGAGAATATCCAGACAAGACGGTCTTAAACAGGGGGATCTTTCGTACATATAGTTGACAGAGAGCTTACATGTGATTTGTGTGCTTTCATAGGGAGAGACAGCAGAGCTCATGGCAGAAGCCTCAAACAAGGTCATTTTATGGGTCATATCAAAGACTTGACTAGCAAAAACATCAGGAGCAGTTTTAACAGCAATACGGAAGAAGCTGAATGAAAGCATGAAAGATGTTACTGCCTCTGTGGTTGCAAAATTACTGACTTGATAAGACTGTGGGTTTGAGCTGCTTGCTGCTGTCCACGTTAGTTGGTCATTGCTGTGGTTCCAACAGTAAAGCCTGAAAGGCCAACATGGAAGAGATCTTGTTGCAGTTGTAAGGGAGGTATTAACAATCTATCTTTGAAACAGAGTAAGGCAGCTGTGGGATAAACATTAAGAAAGTTTTGTGATGTACTGATTTCCCAGTGTGGATAGATTTAGAGAGAGATCACGTTTGACACTGAGTGATGTGGAGGCTGTGATAAGGCATTTGAGAGTTGGGGTGGCTGCTGTACCAGTAGCTCTGATGAGATATGTGTAAGGTCACCGTAACCTTTTCAGGTCTTGGTATAGTGATGCTATAATTACAGAAATATAAATCACTTGATGATTCTCCAGAGGGACATAGAAAAAAAAATGTACTTCAAATTAGGTGATTGGGATTTTAAGAGGCAGTGACTGAGGAATGCTTTTGGAAATTCCCTCCAAGATCCTTGCCTCTACATCTACTTTCTCTTCTCCTGGTCAGAAAAACAAGTTGTAATCATGAAGAATATAATAAGCCAATACCAATACAAAGTCACTCTTTGTTATTTTTGTAAATGTTTGCAATTATAAACATTAACTCTACTTCCTGATTTCTGCTTAACTAAGCTTATGAGTTTAGTGTTATACTCTTAGGGCAAGTGATCTAAATCATTCCTCACTAAAATAAAATAACAAGTATTTATTTGGACTGCGCCCAGACTCAGTCTAATCAGATGAAAATCTGTGTGCTTGGTTTCAAGAGCAGTGGGATTAAATTGAAATCCAAAAGTGGACTCCAGACTTTCTGGCCTCTGAATTTTCAAAACATTCAGACTTGAGTCAAGACGTCGATACAGAAAACCTGAAATGTAGGAAAGTTGGCTGACATGTTTTATTCTACCTCTGAACTTTGAAAGCTGGCATGCTTTTTTCCCTGTGGCAAACGTAAGTAATCACACTCACGACATGACACAAAGCCCACAAGGCCAATATTTTAATGAGGTCAGGCTTTTCTTTGGATGAGAATCCTACAAGCAAAGCCAAAATGCTGCAAGAAAAACTACTTCAAGTGGAAGGTAATTTATCTGAACCAGAATCCTACTGCAGTGTTGGAACTGACCTATGCTGGATATGCTACCTTTCAGTCGTAGCTTCAAATAGGAGCCAAAATTGTTACTCATTGTTAAGACATCTTCCTTAAGGAGATTCTTGTAAAGAGCTATTCCTGAAAGACCCTTCCCCTGGACTGAGGTAGCTAAGCAAGGGAAAGTTCCTCATGTGGATCAGGGGGATGAAAGTTCAGACAGAGGTAGCTAAGGAAGCAAAAAGGGCCAAGAAGGGAGACCTGGAGCAGAAGAACCTGGACTAATAGGTAATAGAAACTGTGAGCCAGACTGATGAATGAGGTAAGGGAAGGAGGAGAAGATAGCTATGCAGTTCAGCTGACTGAATGCTGCTGTGGAGAAGGAAATCCTGCCCTTTCCAGGAAAGAGTAGGCTGCAAGGTCTCAGGCTGGTTGCCTACATCAGAACCCTCACAGGGACTCAGCAAGTGCATTTTTCTGATCTTGTCTTGAATACTGTGAGCTTATCTTAAGCTCATGTATCTACACAGAGCTACAGCCAAAGGCAATGAGAGCACCCTCTTAATCCATATATAATGCAAAGTACACCAACATAAAAATTACCATTTTTAAAATGTTATTCAACTCTCATAGACAAATTGGAGTTGTATTACCCCCTTAGTTTAGAGCATCTTGAAGGGAAGTTACAATTTGTGAAGCATGGGGACAAAGTCACATGTATCATGGCAAATCAAACAGGGAAATTACACATTGGTTTGAGAAAAGGAGCAGAACAAGGTGCTGTAAACAAGGTTTATGGACCAGCTTTATTTCACCTAAAGAAATACTTAAACTGCATGATATGGTTGGATTCATTGATCTGATGGGTCTTTTTCAACCTGGCAACTCTATGATTCTATATGCGCACTTATTCACCTTAGGCTCCCTACTGAAGAAAAGAGAGAAAGGAACGCTTCCAGGACATAACTCAGATTTTACACTGAACTAAAAACCCTGAAGAAGTGCTAATGTCTGTCCACTGACTCCAGAGGGAGCCTTGGACAACTGTGCCCTAATTTCAGTGCCAGCGAACCAGGCCAAAAGCTGAAGAGGAAAGCAGGATATGACAGACTGCGGAGGAGCATCTCTTGAACAATCAGCACTCTTTGTGCGGATTAAAGGCAGAAATTCTTCGGAGCAAAAATAGCTGGGGAAGCAATAGCTAAAGACTGCATTGTTTGTACAAAGGGGAAAAAATCAAGATTGTTTTCATATTTTTTCTGGCATTTTGTGACTTTCGAGAGCTTGGGTGAAAGGCCTCATGCTTTTTTTAGCATAGCTTGCTATGCAAGATGTGCAGATTTTATGTATATTCAGGATATCTCTGCTGCCAGACATCAGTCTTCAATTCTTGCCCAAAATGGTGACAAAAAACCTGGAAGCAGTACTTTGCTTTCTTTCTCTTTTTACCTTTCCAGTTGCCACTTTGGTTTTTGGCTGGGTACATGATTTTGTTCTACCTTCTGAAATGCTCAATGAATCTATGAGTTAGCTTTTAGATGACACAATCTTTTATTTAAAACTTAGTATGCTTTTCTGTATATATATTTGTGTGTGATAATACATACTATATTTAGAAACTGTAGGTAACCAAAACATTAGTGTTAAGTGTTTGATAGGAACGGTTGGACTCAATGATCTGGTGGGTTTCTTCCAACCTGGTTGTTCTATGATTCTATGATTCTGTGATACCTAATGAGAACAGAATGTCTTTGGAGAAATAACAAGACCTTTGCCATGTCTGGATTCTAGTTTTCCTTTAGGTTGTGTGAGCAGGCAGGACATGGCTTTAACATCCCCTTTCCTCTGACTCTGCACCCGTGTTAAAAGCAACCCAGATATCCCCTGTACATGGCCAAAAAAGAGGTTACAGACAATCCTCCTTATTCAAGCATAGGCTCTTTCTGGAGAGGATGTAGAATACATCTCTAAAAGGTGGCATTGATCAGCTTCAGATGGAGCTTTTGCAGGAGCTGGAGAAAAGTTCAGTAGGTAGCAGCATCTCATAGTAAAATGCCTTTGGACAGAGCTGCCAATAAGGTGACACTTCTCATATTCCTTTTCTCCTGTAGCTCTGGGTAGAAAAGCCACATCACAGCATAACAAAAATATGTACAGTTATAAATGGAAACATTATCGATAGAGTATAATTAAGTAAGGATCACTGTCTTTGGCATGAATTGTATACAGCATCATTCTTTCTACAGTCCTCTCTACTAAGGGAAGTAGCTGCTGCAATGATTTACACACTTAAATATGAATATTTGAGTTAAATGCTTTAGTTACTAACTTTTTTTCTAGGAAACCAGACATGTTATACTAAACTATTTTGGTGAAGTTTCACAGGAATAAAAGAAACTTTAGGAAATATATTTTTTGCTCCCATTTTTCAGCATCTCTCATGATATACAAATGAACAGTTACAAGTTACAGCTACTGACACCTGACAATAACCCAGAGACTGGGAAACAGTGCCCTGTTATACAAAGTCAGCACTACACGTGTGGTGTCATGCAAACTGCCCATCTCATGCTCTCTCCTGTGATCTTTCAGGAACACAATGGGAATTATCATGTTACATTCTCTGCCACCACTACTGTGCCTTTTTTGCAAACTACAAGTAACTACTTACAGGCAATCTAGAATGTGATCTAGAATCAATTATACACTTGAAGATTTAGTGAAATTAAGGCTGCCTTCTTCCTTTATTTATATTCCAAATCTGCATCCATCCATAGTGTGTCAAAAGTAATCTCAACAGTTTAATTACTAAGTAGCTTGTGCCCAGAAGTCAAACTTGTGAAATTATTCTGTTCCAGCTCGGTGATTTCTTCCTCTGCAGTAGCTCTAAATGTGGGCACTGCTCTCTTGGCTTTAGTCATTTCAGAATTTGTATCGTGTTACAACCATGATCTGATTCCATTTATATATACTGTTGGCTAAGGTCACAGGAAATGTTCAATGTACCATTTAATTCTGAGTGGTAACTTCTATCTAAACAGTATCTTCACATTAATTCCAAAAATCTGGAAAACACTTCTATTATGATATTT
>WAAB01010616.1:59909-94661 GCA_013389865.1 Piaya cayana
GACAAAAAACCTGGAAGCAGTACTTTGCTTTCTTTCTCTTTTTACCTTTCCAGTTGCCACTTTGGTTTTTGGCTGGGTACATGATTTTGTTCTACCTTCTGAAATGCTCAATGAATCTATGAGTTAGCTTTTAGACGACACAATCTTTTATTTAAAACTTAGTACGCTTTTCTGTATATATATTTGTGTGTGATAATACATACTATATTTAGAAACTGTAGGTAATCAAAACATTAGTGTTAGTGTTTGATAGGAACTGTTGGACTCAATGATCCGGTGGGTTTCTTCCAACCTGGTTGTTCTATGATTCTATGTTACCTAACAAGAACAGAATGTCTTTGGAGAAATAACAAGACCTTTGCCATGTCTGGATTCTAGTTTTCCTTTAGGTTGTGTGAGCAGGCAGGACATGGCTTTAACATCCCCTTTCCTCCGACTCTGCACCCATGTTAAAAGCGACCCAGATACTCCCTGTACATGGCCAAAAAAGAGGTTACAGACAATCCTCCTTACTCAAATATAGGCTCTTTCTGGAGAGGATGTAGAATACATCTCTAAAAGGTGGCATTGATCAGCTTCAGATGGAGCTTTTGCAGGAGCCGGAGAAAAGTTCAGTAGGTAGCAGCATCTCATAGTAAAATGCCTTTGGACAGAGCTGCCAATAAGGTGACACTTCTCATATTCCTTTTCTCCTGTAGCTCTGGGTAGAAAAGCCACATCACAGCATAACAAAAATATGTACAGTTATAAATGGAAACATTATCGATAGAGTATAATTAAGTAAGGATCACTGTCTTTGGCATGAATTGTATACAGCATCATTCTTTCTACAGTCCTCTCTACTAAGGGAAGTAGCTGCTGCAATGATTTACACACTTAAATATGAATATTTGAGTTAAATGCTTTAGTTACTAACTTTTTTTCTAGGAAACCAGACATGTTATACTAAACTATTTTGGTGAAGTTTCACAGGAATAAAAGAAACTTTAGGAAAGATATTTTTGCTCCCGTTTTTTCAGCATCTCTCATGATATACAAATGAACAGTTACAAGTTACATCTATTGACACCTGACAATAACCCAGAGACTGGGAAACAGTGCCCTGTTATACAAAGTCAGCACTACACGTGTGGTGTCATGCAAACTGCCCATCTCATGCTCTCTCCTGTGATCTTTCAGGAACACAATGGGAATTATCTTATTACATTCTCTGCCACCACTACTGTGCCTTTTTTGCAAACTACAAGTAACTACTTACAGGCAATCTAGAACGTGATCTAGAATCAATTATACACTTGAAGATTTAGTGAAATTAAGGCTGCCTTCTTCCTTTATTTATATTCCAAATCTGCATCCATCCATAGTGTGTCAAAAGTAATCTCAACAGTTTAATTACTAAGTAGCTTGTGCCCAGAAGTCAAACTTGTGAAATTATTCTGTTCCAGCTCGGTGATTTCTTCCTCTGCAGTAGCTCTAAATGTGGGCACTGCTCTCTTGGCTTTAGTCATTTCAGAATTTGTATCGTGTTACAACCATGATCTGATTCCATTTATATATACTGTTGGCTAAGGTCACAGGAAATGTTCAATGTACCATTTAATTCTGAGTGGTAACTTCTATCTAAACAGTATCTTCACATTAATTCCAAAAATCTGGAAAACACTTCTATTATGATATTTTAAAATTATATTTTGCTAGTAAGGGAACACTACTTATAGAATCATAGAATTATTTGGGTTGGAAGGGACCTTAAAGATCATATAGTTCCAACCCCCCTGACATAGGCAGGAGCATCTCCCACTAGACCAGGGTGCTCAAAGCATCATCCAATCTGGTCATGAACACTTCCAGGAATGGGTCATCCACAATTTCCCTGGGCAACCTGTTCCAACGCCTCACCACCCTCACAGTACAAAGTTTCTTCCTTAGATCTAATGTAAATGTACCGTCTTTCAGTTTAAAGCTATTACACCTTATCCTAGCACTACGTGCATTTGTTAAAAGCCCTTTTCCAGCTTTCTTTTAGGCCCCCTTCAAGTACTTGAAAGCTACTATAAGGACTCCCTGGATGTTTCTCTTCTCCAGGCTGAACAACTCCAATTCTCTCATCTTTTCTTCATATGGGAGGTGCTCCAGCCCTCTGATACTGTTCACAGCACTCCTCTAGGCTCTCTCTAACAGATCTATGTCATTCCTGTGCTGAGGATTCCAGAATTGGACACAATACTCCAGACAAGGTCTACAAGAGCAGAGCCGAGGGGCAGAATCACCTCCCTTGACCTGATAGTCACACTCCTTTTGATGTAGCTCAGGATATAATTGGCTTTCTGGGCCGTAAGCACACATTGCCCCCTCATGTTAAGTCTGTCATCAACCCCAGTCCTTCTCCTCAGGGCTGTTCTCAACTCATTCTCTGCCCAGCCTGTATTTGTGCTTGGGATTGCCCTGACCCATATGCAGGATCCTGCACTTTCAGAAGTAGGATTCTACTACTGAAATAGAATTCCTGCTAGTACCAAATTGTACATAACTTCAACCTGTGTAGTTCTACTTACATTCCATACTTCTTTTAATAGTAAATGTAGGGAAGCAGGCATGTATAAGGCAGTGTTATCTATAATCTGACCTATTTTAGACTCTTACACTAAGATAAAATGAATCGTCCCCAAACACTGCTGTCCCTCTCCAGTGACTCTACATCACAGCTAGCTCAGACATAAATATTGACATGATGCTAATTTAATCAGTAAGATAGAACCCCAAAAAATAGCTTGAAAATCTATTAAAAGAAAGTTCATACCTAAATGAAAATAAGGGCTTGATTGAGCCTATACAACCTGCTGAGAGCAGAGGCAACTTGTGTGTGCAGAACCCAAGGAGCGGGAACTGCTTGCTGTTGACAGGACTGGTCCTGAATGTAAGAACATGATGAGCTCCCTCTTTTCTCTGAACTGCTTAGACATGCGATCCCATGAGTTGTGCCTTTCCATTCCTCCCTCTGTGTTTCTTCAGCAGCATAAACAGCTTTATCAAGCACATATTATGGCCTAAAAGTCCAGAAAAGCCAAAGAGGCTATTACAGCCATGGTATTACTTTTCTTTATGTTGGTTCACAGTCTTGCAGGAGGGAACTATTACTTCTCTTGGATTATCTGGAGGAGTTTACTAGTAAAAACAATATCTCCATGTTCTTGAACTTTATATTGCTAAATTCAAACCTGTCATTGGTTCCAGAGCTTCTGAGAATCATCATGAGATCAACATCTTTTCTTGACAAAGCAAATGCATCTAGTCTGATTTTTAGAACCAATTAAAAATTTAAAGAGGAAAGCTCTCAGCAGCAGCCAAAATAAACCTTCCCCCTGTGACTACTCCTGCCTCCAACTAGTCAGCATTTGTTCCTAACCATATTTTCACACAGTGTAGTATCTCTTCCTTTGGAGAAACACAATATCCAGTAATACTTTCCAACAATCCATATTTTTCCTGCATTATGGCACATACAGCTTAATAGATGCATCTCTGGCAGGCAAAGGGTCTATCAGTAAAACTGCACACAGTAATCAGCCTGCAAGCACGGTAATAGCTGCTGCTGTTTGACTTGCAGGTGGGTGTTTGGAACTGATGTGTTGGTAAAGGAGGCAGAAGGAGGACAGCCAGAGGGCAGATTCCCAAAGCACCCCATCTGCTTTTCTACCTTCAGTCATCCAGCACAATCAGAAACCAATCCTAAGTGCACTGTTAAACTGGCTTAATGACTGCTTTTTGCCATTGGGATGAAAAAAAAAGGTATAAAAAGTCCTGGGGTTGTCAGCATATTTCCATTATTTTTGAAGTCTCTGGGCCTAGCATTTGGCATACATGCCATCAAAAACAATCTCTATAATCACTTTTCACTGGCAGGGGGCCTGTGAGACCAGAAATGATGAAATACCATCTATCTGATCTACTTCACTATGAATAAATAAATGAGTAAATAGAATGTGATTCTCTTGCCTACCAAACCCGACAGCCCTCAGAGAAAACAGGTTCACAAAAAGATTGAAAACATCTTCCTAATTCTTTGATTCACTCTCAACACATCTAAAATTAGTCTGCAGACTGCTTTAATTAGCAATAGTAAGCAATGTCAGCTGTACATTGCAGGAACGAGGCACAATTCTGCTGCTCCCTGAAATAAAACTGCCAGCACAAAGAGTTGTTGAATTAGGAAATCTTCTCCAAAATCTTTCCGCCATTTTAAACAGACTAATTCACATTAACTCTTTCTTCTAACTTTGCCTTAGATTTTCTTTTCCAAGCTAGAAGATGGAAGTTTTGAGGTCTGAAACCCATTCAGCAAGGGGGATACAGCGCAGTGTCTCCTCTGGTTCACTGCAAGTTTGGGTGTCCATCAGTCCAAACACAACAATCTGCCTTACAATTTGTGGTTCAAAACATTAAAGACCATGATGGCTGAAGTATTTAGAATATATGAAATTGTCTGGGGGAAAAAACAGCTTATTACCATTCATGGGGGAAAAAAAACGGGGGGGGGGGGGTCGGGTTGTGTTTAAAAATATTTTAAGTACTCATAGAAAAGAACAACAGGGGGAAAAGGTCACTAACTTTCAAAATTCAGCAGCACTTTAGTGAAAGTCTGCGTTGAGGCTACTCAGCAAATAACTTAGTCAACCCTGATAACAAATTATGAATTTTTAATAAATAGGTTTCATGGCTTTATCCATGATGAGGATTAACAAATATTCTTTTTTTAATATTGTCTCTACCAATTGTCTCAAGGTGTAACAAAGTGGGAATTTCAAAATATCTAATTTTCATAGCCAAGATGGAGTAAAGAGTGTTCTGTAGAAGAGCATTAAAAACTTACGTGGCTCAGGGTTTACCCAGTTGTTAGTGTAAAATCATAAGAGTGTTGGGTCCATCATGATTTCCTCCTTACAAAGTGGGAAATCCTGACAGTGAGATCCTAGTTCAAGTTAGAGCCCAAGCCCCAGAGCGGAGGTGCCAGTGCTCCTGCTTGAGGAGCTGTGGGTAGCTCACCTCATGCTTTGCCCAGCAGCACCTCCCACAACTAGGCTTACTTAGATCACTCCACAAGCAGGATATCCAGGTGGAAGGTTATGGCAAAGATTTCAGGATTGACCATAAGAGCTTCAGCATCCAGTATTTGAATTTCCAGAGAGGTTTCTACCCTGTGTACAGATGTGTGCTTGTGCCTTGGGTTTCTCCAGAGCAGCAAGTTTTTGTGCAGGCCATACCAAGCCTAGGATTCTTTCTAACTCATAGAAAAAATGTAGTCAAACACATTGAATTTGTGGGAAAGAAGTTTTCATTTCAAATAATCGGTATTTTGTGATGACACTTGCTTTAGCAAAAAGCTCTTGGCCATCTTCACAGAAAACTTTATTAAATGTTTTTTTGCTTTGTTTTCTTTTCTTTCTCTCTCTTGTACATATACACTTGTAAACCACCAGGCTCAAAGGGGCCATAATCCCATTTGAGGCTTCTACATGTGAATAAATGTAACACTAATTGCAGTGTATACCAAGTGTGTGTCATTATCTGGTGCAGAAATAGCAGCCCTGCTTCTGAGTTCAAGAAGTTCAGATTCCAACTCTTAGCCTGTAGACCACTCTTCCTGGAACTTGTTGTACTTTTCTTAAAAACACCCTGAAAAGCTTATTCTGAGGCAGTGAACCAAGTTCAAATGGACTCTGTTTTCAGTCTGTTTGCATATTTGGGCAAGTTTAGAAAGTTCTTATTGGTCCATTCAAAGAGTGTAAGCAAAGAAAAACAAACCAGAAAAAAATAAACACAGACAAATTGCTTCATGAATGACACAACTAATATACAAATCAGACTTCTTGGTTTGGATTCCCTTTCATCTGCACTTACAGTAACCCACATCACTCCAGGATCCCTTGGGCTCCTCCAAGGACCACAAAGAACTGCATGCTGGGGCAGAAGTGTGTTTCTTGAGCTAGGTCTGCTTATTTGTCGATCAGTGCAGGCATTTGTAGAGTTCTCCTCTGTCTAGCTATCAGTCTCCACAAATCTGATAGAAGCGTAATTATTTTGGAAACCTCTATGCCCCTGTTTCATTTGGTTGAAACAGGACAAAGCATTTAAAAGTTATTTGCTGAGGGGAAGGGAGGGAAAGAAGCCAACACATTAAGTGGCCATATGGACCTCAGAGGGGGTTAGAAAAGCTGTTTAAAAACCTAGGAAATACTAGACAGGGAATAACTCCCACAAAATAGGAACAGAAAAGAGCACTAAGATTATTATTAGTATGACCAGAAAAGAGAGAGCATACAAGAACACATACTAGTAACTACACCTTCAGGTTTAATGATTCAGAAATTAATTTGCATTTTAAGTAATCTACCACATCTTGAAACTAATAATATCCCATGTCTTGCCTTTTTTGGTTTTGACGTCACTGTTCCAAAGACAGATCAAGATTTTTTGCTTACGTTTTTTAATGTCTTTATTGTAATTTAAATGTCCAGGAAAGTTATTGATTTGAAGCTAAACCTAAGTGCTCTGAGATTGTGTGCAGCTTTGCCTGATGGGGCTAGAGAAAAGACATTTATAACTCTTTGTACAAATTGGAGTTAGAAAATAATTTGGTGTGAATGAAAGCTATTTGCCCTGATGGAAATCAACCTAAAACACGAGAATGAGTCTTTCCTGATATCACAAGTAGTTTACTGCAGTATTACAGTATTTCTATGCACGCTGCCAAATACACAACATGGAGTTATAATTATTAAAAAATCATCCAATTTCTCAGTGTATTTCAGCAGGTTATCATGTTATCGCTTTGTAAGCAACCATGTGCCCATGAAGTCTGAGCAGTAGCCAAATGATGGATTTATCCTCATCAAACAAGGGTTTCTGTGCCAGTCACTGTCCTAAGTTCCTACCATAATCATTAGAGAGAAAGAGACACTGCCAGGATTTAATTAATCTCGTCCAACAGCAGACATCTAAAATAAAACAAATCATACCTCAAAATGATGATTATTCTCCACTGTTCATGAAGTATACATGGGTGACAGTATTGAACTAACTTGCAGATATCTAAAGGTAGGAAAGATGCTCCCACCTGAGATGTCTACTTGTGTGGGGTATGGATCTGGCCTCCCTGAGGAACACAGAAATTTCTCTCAGCCACACGGCTTTTCACAGCATGAAAGAGGGAGTATTTTAGATTCACTAAAAAGGGAAGACAGCTGTACTTCTGTGAAGCCCCTTGCTTCTGGGAAATCAAGTCAAATTTCTCTTGATATCCCACGTTATGAAAAGACTCACTTACAACCTGGCGTTACATAGGTTAACTCCTACTCGTATTCATTTGCTAATGCAATCTTTGTATGTCTCTCTAACGTTCTCCTGTAGAGCAGATTGCAAAGCCTTTGTGAGCTGGGAAGACCAAGGTACAATTTGAACAGGACTTTTTGGCTCGTAATTTAATTCTTAATTGTCTTTCTTCATAGAACTACATCCCATCAAGATTCTTGCTGCTCAAGAAAAGCAACAAACAAACTGGAACTTCAAATATAATTTAAAGCTTCCTTAATTTAGGCTCTGATACTGAAGTTCAGCTGCATCCCTAACTAGTTATCTCCAAAGGCAAACCAATAGTAGTTTGGGGTTTTTACTTCACTGTAACTGATTTTTTTTCATTTAATTTATGGGTTTGATTGGCTGTTTATATTCAAAGAACCAGGAGGAAGAAATTTAAAAAGGTTAAAGTTCTCTTTTCAGAGGCTGAATAAAGGATAGAAAAAACTGGGTTAGACTAGGATTGCAATCATAGCTCCTCAGAAAGAAATTCCACTAAGAAGCAATAAAAGCCAAAGAAAGGGCTTTTGAAGAACAATTCTCTATATATGAAGTGCCTGCAAGGGACAAAAATGCTCAAAGGAAATACCTTTGGTAAACTGGAGCTAGGAGAAACTCCTTTTGAAATGTTTAACAGTTCCATCCTGGCATTCGCAATATGAAGCTTACACCCAGAAGTCCAAATGGCTTCCAGATGAATAAATATCTATTTTGACCACACCACATTTAGTCTCATTTTGCTTGTTTTTCTGTTCACTGAACCATGCTAATCTGCACCCTTATCCCCACTGCATGTTCTCTCACTTGTCAGGCAATACGCTTAGAAGTCGCAAGCCTTTCTTCTGTCCCCTGGCAGCAAGTCAACCAGTCAGCTGGCAAAGCTGGATAATTACTGCTTAGCCCTAAAGAGCTTAACATTTGTTTGCATAGACTTGTGTCCTGGAAACACCAAGGCACTGAACCAGAGGGCAAACTTTCTTTTCCCTGAACACAGGGAAAAGGGAAGGGACACAAGGGACAGAGAGAAAATAGTGTTTACCAGGAAGGATTACCAGGGACTGAGATATGTAGACTATCCTCTATGGTTGACTTGCTGTCATCATAGTGTAGAAGAGACTGCTGGGCTTCATTCTTCCTTCTTTTATGCTTTTATCAAGAACTGTACATGGCTTCACTGCCCTAACGATTTTTGGGAACTTGCTTAGAGATGCCTAGAAGATGAACAGGCTGTGGCAGAGATGAGAGGAAAAGACAGCAAGGAGGCACCAGGTTATGAGTTCTAAGTAAAGCTGAAGCCTTCTTTACCTGTTAGCATGTAGAACCAACTGCCACATAACAAAGCAGTGCACCAGATGTTGATGACCATTTTCTGAAGCTAGAAAATATAGGAAAGACTGAACAGTCTGTATTTAAGGCATTAAACTCTTCCTCTGGAGGCCTTTTTACATTCTTAACTGTATCTGAAACCCTTTGTGATTTTGTCCAATGCATTTTATAGTTTAGTCTCTGCATCAGTTTTGAAAAAGAAGGGAACGGAAATATTTCACAGTGAGGATGTCTAACATTGTAGAATCTGGATGTTTTAGATAACAAGAACTACTTATCCACTGATGGAAAATGCTACTTAGTGCAATTGGTCTTCTTCTATGGGATATCAATACATTTCTTGAACAGTCAGGACCAGTTGGAACTTTTCTGCCTTTATCTCAAAACAATTAACAGAGAACATCACTAATTGCCAGTAAAGCTGTAATGTACACAAAGCTGTGTGACCTCTGGTACCAAAAGGGGTGGAACTGATCATCATTTGGAAGTTATTTGTATTCCCTGAACGTTGACTTTGGAGAGTTACGTGCACCAGACTTGAGGTCGATACCGTGCAGCAGGCTTACGCAGGATGCTCAGACCAAGGGGGAACAGCAAAGATGAGCAACATCTGAAATGGTAACTCTGTCTTTGTGCTTAATTGCAGGTCTGGACTAGGCACTCTGCTGAAGAATGTGATTTACATATCAAAAGTGCTTCCTGTACTTCTGCATCTATTGTTTTTAAGAAGCGGGGGATTTTATTATAATAGAATGGTTAAAGCCCTGCTTTGAGCATGTGATGACTAGACTGCAAGCAAGAGTTCATTGAAACAATTTCATCCCATCTGTGAGATTTTCAAGGAAGATATACAATGCTTGAGAGGAAGGAGGCTGAGGGAAAAATAAGGAAAGGAATACTGTCCAACATAGGGTGTATAAAATGTGCAGCATTAAAGAAAGAGAATCATAAACCTAAAAGACAAACAAGTTAAAGGTGGAATAATTTAAAAAAAAAAGAAGACGGAACTCAATTTTCATGCAAATCAAGAGTTTTAGACACACTGTTCTTTTTCCATTGCTTACACCTCAAATTACAATTCATATCTACGACTCTAATCAATAGATTTTATTTAAATTAAAATGGTTTGGCATTAGAATTAGGACAAAATGAGGATTTTGGCAAGGCTTCTTTATTCTTCCAACTTCTTTCCCAATAGAAAATGCTCCCCCGAATCACAGAGCTTCCATCATGTTTTTAACAATCATCTTCATTTTTCCATTTGAAGAGAAACTGGCAGGGTGATTGATGAACTGTCACACACCATGACTTGCAGTTATTGAAACACATGAAAAAGCTGTGAAGCACAGTCTGAGCTGTTCTCCAGTCTACAAGAAAGAACATTGAAAACCTTATGGTAGTTCACAGACCCATGTCACTGGGAAAGATTGAGGGTTTCAGGAATATTTAAAATGAAACTGAGAACTCAGATTGTCTGTGGCTGTTCAGAAGAACTCCAGCTTATAGTTCCAGCTTTTTCCCCTGAGCAATTTGTTTATTTTCCTTTCCCCACATATTGTCAAAACTAATGGTTATACACCACTTTGGGGAAAACACAGTATGAGTTTAAAAGTAAATAATAAATCTTATTTCTATATCACATTTCCTCCAAAGAGTGTTCAATACTATATAGACACATTGACTTGAAAGCCATCAGCTGATATTGGGTTGTTTGAATTAACTAGATATTTTAAAGTCATCGATAGAAAGGATTAAAACATTTTTAGCATAAATAGACACTGGATATATTAAAATCCTGAAGCATAAACAGAAGGTGCATAAAAAGGTGCACACATAAGATATGCAAAATTAGAAATATAATAGAGCAGGTAAGCCTTCTTTGCCTGCTCACTTGTTCTCAACATGCAGGTTAACAAGGCTATTAAGAAACTGAAAAAAACCCCAACATTAAGGTTGGTAATACAGACAGGCATTTTAGAGATGTTCACTTCCTCAAGCAGATCCAGACTTGCCATTTAATTGATTCACCTTCGTTTCAAATTCTTGCTTTATTTTTTGACACTGTTATTTAATAAATATGATCATCTATTTCTCTCATACATGGCATTCAGTAAGTCATCTTAAAAGCTGATGTGTCATGGATTAGTACAGCATTTAAAGCGTATCTTAACATCATGCAGTCACCATCCCTGGAGTGTTCAAAATGGTGTAGAAGTGGCACTTTGGGACATGGTTTAGTAGGCATGGTGGTGTTAGGCTGATAGTTGGACTGGATAGTCTGAGAGGTCTTTTCCAACCTAGAATTTAATGATGCTATGATTCTATCTACATATGGTGTTCATACTCTATAATGTGCACATAGTATAATACCACAACATTTCTAATAGCAGCATAATGATTTACATCTATATAAAATACATGATATGCTTCCTTTTTAAGTTATTAATTTCTGAATGTTTTAATATAGTATATATAAAACACTTCCAACATTAGATTCAGTGTGGGCTTGGGCATGCCCAGTTGCCCAGCTTGTCTTGCATCGTATTTCGTAGACTAGTAAAAAATCTTCAGTCCCTCTGACCTGAATAGAGAATAGTCTTCACATCAACAAACAGCAACAATGCTTCCATTAAAACCAAAACCCCACAAAACCCCAACCCCAGAGAGCACTGAGCATTTCCTCACAGGAAGTAAAAAAGTACATGTCAGTATTGTCTCAAAAGCTAGAAGCATAATTAAACATCATCTACATAAGGACACAAAATGAAAAAAGAGCCATAAGGTGGCAGGTCAAAATTTTACTAAAGCAATTCCTTTCTCTCTGGCACCAACAAAATCTGTTCCCTGTCAGAGACTGTTTGGAAAGAATGGACTAAGTAAATATGAAACTTCCTATAAATATTATCCCAGCCTTCAAACATTTGTAGCTCAGAGACTTCCTGAGCTGGAGACTTTCAATTGAGCAATCTCAGTTGATTGCTTTCCCTTAACTTGTCCGTGCAAATTTTCAGCACTTGCATAATCTTGTAACAGGAAGTTATGCGGGTTGAATTTTGTTTGAACTCTTAGGACTAATGTTGTGAAATTAGGGAAAAAAAGTTTTCTGTTCTTCTGACAATTAGTTTTATAAGTTCTCATTGTGATAGCAATCATAAATAATGTAATACTGCTCTTGTCATCTGATAAAATGAGATGCTCCTATCATCAGTATAGTTCTTTTGAACACATGTTCAAAAGCATTTGCTTTATTTTATTTAGCTATTCAGCAGACTAGGGTGACATGAAAATCACTGCCACTGAAAGAAAATGAATATTCATAGAATCACCAGGTTGGAAAATACCTCTGAGATTAGAGTCCAACCATATTTATCTGCCACTAAATCATATCCTTAAGTACCCATCTACCTGTCTTTTAAACACCTCCAGGGATGGTGATTCCACCACCTCCCTGGGCAGCCTGTTCCAGTGCCCAATAAACCTTGCAGTGAAAAATTTTTTCCTAATGTCCAGCCTGAACCTCCCCTGGCGGAGCTTGAGGCCATTCCCTCTTGCCCTGTCACTTGGGAGAAGAGGCCAGCTCCCTCCTCTCTACAACCTCCTTTCAGGTAGTCTCCCTTCAGCCTCCTCTTCTCAAGACTAAACAACCCCAGCTCTCTCAGCTGCTCCTCATAAGAATTTTGTTTTTAAGATTTTTGTGTCAAGTGACACATATACCCACAAAACCTGATATAACTGTCATTATGTGCTATATTCCTTGCCAGAAAGCTATATAAAAGCAGTACTAAAGCATTTGTTTTACTGTAGCAGTTACCTTGGTTTTTAATAATAGTTACCAAACTAAAGGTAATTTAGTGAAAATTTTACATCTCATCACACATATGTCCCAAGTAATTTTACATTTTTAATATAGAACCTTAAAACTGCTTTATTCATTAGGACAAAGGAAATGGCTCTAAAATGTCTAGTCTATAGAAAGCAGATTATGATAATGGATATGATACACTATCTGTGTATAGCCTGGCTCTATATCAGCAGGCTTTGCACACTCTAATACCATATGTTCTGAGTAATGTACCTTAATTTATCTTTTCTTTAAAAACTGGGGAAGGAGACTGTGGAGTAGAAATTTTTAAACTAAAGGCAAAAAAGTGTAACTTTCAAACACAATTAAATTTAAAAAAAAATCCCACATATATAAACAAGTATTATGTCTGAAGGCCACAGGGTGTTATCATAGAGAGCTCCACGGGCAAGGTCTATTTGCTGTCAGTTGGCCAGTCTGATTTTAAGGGAAACACAACCCTAAATAATACTGAGATGAGCTAGGCCATACCTCCAGGCTTCAGGGCCAGAGGATGTGTCCTGGCTATTATTTAGTAGAGACATAGTCAAATACACCTCCAGACTTTCCATGAATGAGAACCAGAATCAGCTGTATGTATGTGATATCGCCTGTCTATACTCACTGAAGTAAGCAGGTAACACCAGAAATGGCAAAAGAAGTTCTGTTGACTGAAAACATGGCATGTTGATAATCTCATTTTAATATACGTTTGCAAGGACAGTGTTTTAAATCTTCTTAGAAAGTGTCAAATTTCTTGTAACAACCTTACAGGACAATTCAAGGTCTGCATTGAACAAGTAGGTCCTAAATGAAGTCACACCTTCTCAGCTAGAGCTACTTGAGAAGCTTACTGAAATCACTGAGACCAGAACAGAAAATGCTTTGTTTGAAATATTGAGGAACATCCACCCTTACGGGAATTCCCAGTTCCCAGAATGCTGCATATGTACTGCCATTTCATTTATTACTCTGGACAGAGTTGAAATGAAGGAAAACGGACAACATAAAACCTTACATCACATGATAAGCCAGTGTCTGCCTTGCTGAAATCTTTGACAGGATGAGTGTAATTAGCCAGATCATGTGTGTGTTAATTATAGCAAGAAAGACAACAAAATGATGATAGTTAAAACAAATCCCACCAACAGGAAAGGGTTATCAAGCTGTAATAAAATGTTTATCAGGAAATGTTGTTAACGCTATCCAAAACATTTCCTGTCTGTAACATTTTGTGGGGGAAAATTAATGTCTAGGGTGCTAGGAATAGCATCTCTGCAAGGAATCAAGTACTTATAGAAAATGGTAACAGCCACAGTTCTAGTTTCTGTCTTGTTTTCCTCTTTGTACGTATTAGGAAGTAACTTAATATGCAAACTGCTTTCAGAAGTTACATGGGCATTCATTAAAGTCTGAACTTCAAATATTAAAAACTAATGGAAAGCAATTCTTTTATGTGTAGTATCTAAGCGATATAATAATGCAGACAGCTAAGCCCTCTTCCTTCTCTCACTCTTACTGATAGAGGAACATTATTTCTATCAGTATATCCTGGAAAGAACAAAAAGGACTAAGCCCAGCACAACTGAAGATGTTAAAAGAGCTACTCTCAAGGGGAAGAGAGACAGGGATTCTCTACTTAAATATTTCTCAAAATAAAACTTATGAAGAATTGTATTTGCATAACCATGAGTTCTCTAAACTAGGAAAAAATGGACTTCTTGCAAACTTAGTCGGTAGTATCACAAAATCACACAAAAAAACCCCTGACATTTTGACATAAACAAAGATTTGTCAGGACCAACTTATAAGACATTACTGAATATGGAATCAAGATATATGGTTATTTCTATACTTGCTGCTTTGTCAGCTGTGTGAAAATTAACTTATAATCCATTATTCCATTCTTAAAACATTCCAACTCCACAAAAGACCATTGAACTTTAATGGGTTCTTAAAGGGAATTCAGCCACTAATGCTTCTTGAGTATTTTAAATAATAGGTTATTGTAAAGCAATCTGTTTATTAATTGACATCTACATGAAAAATATCTTGCTTTGATTAAAAACTGCTATTTTAACTACAAGTTGTATCACTTTTATTGCAAAGATTTTGTAATTTCCTGTACAGTAAATGGAACTAGTGACAAAGTTCTAAAATCAGAGAGGACTCGACAGGTCATATGATTGACTTCCACGACCTGAATTAGGATTGATGAAAGTTATTTTATTTCTGATAAACAATCTCTGATGGTGGAAACTGCAATCTCAGCAGCCAATCTGTTCCAAACTTCCTCATTTCTGCTGTGAGAGCATCTTCCCTATTGCCAATATTGAACCTTCTTTACTTCAATTTTCCTCCTGATCATGCAGGAATCTTTGCAATAGGATTACACATTCTTCAGAATGTTCTTTTCCTTCAGCCCTTTCCTCTTCAGTCTTAGAAGCCATTCAGTCCATCTCCAGCTCTTTTTTTAATTGTTCACTAAGTTTAACTTCTCTTGATCTACTTAGTTGCTTTACAACTTCCTTGAAACAACTTTACACAAACAGTTGACAACTTCCTGCAGCTCGATATTTTTTAAACATTCTCAGCACCAAGAAAAGGGCAGTATTTCTTTTCTGTCTTAAGATACTTCTTTTAAACATCCTAGTATGAAGCTCACCTCGTTTGCAATGGCACTCTACCAGCTAAAACTTGTCTGTCTTCCAGTGTGCCCTCAGTCCTTCTTAGCTTCACATCAAACAAAACTGTAATGAGTGCCACCCAGGTCATTAATAAAAATATTGGAAAGAACTGGACTCAGACTTCTCAGAGGTTTTATCAAACTCATTTATTTGGATAGAGAACCACTGTTAACTACTGTGAAAAGAGTTATCACCATATATGGCAATGAATGTTGCCCTTTTATTAACTGAATAAGATTCAGAGAGTCAGAGCTATGAAAGATGTTCTGATGTAAAATGTTCTATGTATTTTCACAAGCTTCAGAAATATATCCTCTCCCATGTGGGAAGCTCCAGACTCCTGAACTGTGGTGCTCATTTACTACAGCTTGGGCCAGCCTACAGATCTGCTTGATGACTCCTGGAACACCTGCAGAATGCATATTTTATGAAGGGAAGTGGACCCTACCTTGAGAACTTGCACCCAGAAACATCACTGGTGTGCTGAACTTACTTGTGCTTAGATACTGAAAAAATAAACAATACTGAAGACATAGTAGTGAAGAGAAGCAACTAAAATCCTGCATGGAGTGCTTTGATGCTTGTACTGATAAGTCAGTTCACTGGTTTACAACTCTTTATGATTACTGATACATTCCAATTTAATGCCTCGTTACATTTTTAATGTGTCCAAAATAATCTTGCCAAATTAGGGTTAAATAAGCATCAGATAATCAGAAAATAAAATTAGGTAAACTTCAATCAAGTTATTCTGAAGGCCAAGATGAAACTCAGTAATTCAAATTAAAAAAAAAAAAAGACACTTGCACACAACATTCTGGTTTCTAAATTGGCCAGGTATGGATTTGACAGATGGATCACTCAGTGGGCAAGGAAGTGGCTAGATGGTGCCACTCAAAGACCAATGTCCAAGTGGAGATCAGTAGTGAGTGGTGTTCTACAGGGTTTGGTATTGGTGTTGGTGTGGTTTAAGATCTTTGTTGCAGACATAGACAGTGCGATTGAGAGCACCTTTAGCAAGTTTGCTGATGACACCAAGCTGTGTGGCACAGTTGACACATCAGAGGGAAGGGATAACATGCAGACGGACCTTGACAGACTTGAAAAGTGGACCAGTGCAAACCTCATGGAGTTCAGTAAGGCCAAGTGCAAGGTCCTGCACCTGGACCAGGGGAATCCCAAGCACGATTACAGGATGGGTGAAGAATGGATTGAGAGTAGCCCTGGGGAGAAGGATATGGAGGTGCTGGTTTCCATGTGAAAACATAAAAAATGGAGACCATTTTCCACTTTCACTATAAGAAATTCGTGCTTCATTTCTGATTTGAATTTCAGTGGCTTTAATATCTCTCCATTGCTTCCTGTTATGTTTTTTTCTGTTAAATTCAAATGCCAATTAGTACCTAATATTTTCTCATTGTAAGGAACATATAAACTGTAATCCCCTTTAAACTATTTTAATAAACTAAACAATCTCTTTATCTCTGATTTTCAAACCATTGATCACCTTCAGGTCCTATCCCATTTTCATCTCTCTGTCAAAATGTATAATAACATTATATGAAGTGTTCCACTAGATGGCTTAAAACACTGATTATTGGAGACTAATTACCTTCTCACTACTGTTGAGTCCTCTTTGAAGCCCTTTTCACTTCTGTGTCCCCTGGCATTACACTTTCATTTGTTGCTTGCTGACCTAAATCCTTCAGCTAAATGTTCCAGAATGTGGTTTCCCTACTTGTAGATCTGCATCCATTGCTTCGAGTGTTAAGGATTTCACTGTATTAAACTGCACTTTGTTTCTGTGGGTCAGATATACCATCTGTTCCACTGATTCTAAGCATGACCTTCAGCCTAGCACAGTACATGGCATTTCCTTGAGTTAAATAGAGTATAACTTTTAGAAAAATACCCAATGTTGCTTTAAATTGTGCACTGAGGAATCAATAAACAGCTCACAGCCCAAGATGAAACTTGTTTTAGGGGACAATTACTCTTTGCTTTACTGACAGTCTGAAAATGAATAGCTTCAGCTTCCACTGGGTGTTGTTACCAACATCTGCTTGACTGAAATTATCAGGTATATTATTATATTTACACATGCATCTGAGAACCAGCAAGTTTCCCCCTCTCACACCCCACACCCCCCCCTCCCCCCGAAATGCATTCAAGAAATCAGAAAACTGAGAAGGGAAAATGGTAACAGATGATAAGTTGCTTTGTGTTAGAGAGTGAGCATTTTATTCTACATAAAGAGAAAACAAAACTATCAGGCACCACACATAGTCCTTATTGAGCCCAGCGCCCCAAAAATCTGTTGCCTACACAAATCATGGATATCTCCTCACAGAATCACAGAATCACCAGCTTGGAAAAGACCTCCAGGATCATTGAGTACAATGATTCCTATCAACCACTAAACCATGCCCCTGAGCACCTCATCCACCTGTCTTTTAAATACCTCCAGGGATGGTGACTCAACCACCAGCCTGGGCAGCCTGTGCCCATGCCCCATGACACTTTCTGTGAAAAAATTTTTCCTGAAGTCCAGTCTGGACCTCCCCTGGCACAACTTGAGGCCATTCCCTTGAGACTATTCAGGTAGTTGTAGAGAGCAATAAGGTCTCCCCTGAGCCTCGTATACTGAGGGGCTCTTGCAAATGAAGAAACCACTCCTAGCAAAAAGTACTCTTAATTTCATCTTGGAAGAACCAAAGTGACAGAACCCTCTGATGATATACCCTCTGATGCCTACAATTATTTCAAGGTGCATGCATAGACCATTGATTTGAATTATACATTCTGAACTGTAAAAAATAGTTGTCAAACTAAAAGGAGATAGTGCCCCCATAGAACACCACAGTCAGTAGTAGAGAACATGCATCCATTAGGGGAGCACACGAGGAAAGCGCACTGGTAGTTGGTAGAGCTATACAGGCACTTTATGCATCATGTACATGAAGAATAGGATGCATGGGACAAGTAGCAGATCAGCTGAGACAGTCATACAATGCAGCAAGTATGGAGAACATACTGTCTCTACTCCTTTGGTAACTATGAGGACAAGTTCTTGCTAATTTAGGTACATATACAAACCTTATTTTTGGACATCAGAAGTCTCGTATCCAAGTACATCAATATTTAAAATATCAAGACACTCTTACGCGGCTGTCATTCCGAAACCTTCTCTAGGTGAAAGATTAAATTTTCTCTAGAAAGATAGTTCCTTAGCCCTAGAGCAAACTTTCTCCTTCCGAATAAGGTTTCCACAGCAATAACCTAACAAGATCATTGGATACCACGGCAAGATAGCAGGGCATTATCACCCTCAACATAGGAGTAGTAACCAAGAAATACAGCCAAGTTGTTGCTTTTAGGAAAACGTGTCTACTCTACCCTCTTTGGGAGTTATTAATTAATTTTAAAGAAAAATCTGAGGAGAAACAGAAAAATCCTCTCACTTCCCAAGGGAAAAAACCCACTTGCACATTGGAACAGCATAGCAGTTTCTGACATTCCCTTAACAGTCATCTTTGACCACGTGTCTTGCAATATGTGTTGTTGTCCCATGTATTTAGGCCCAGGGAATGGTTTGAGACTTGGTGGAAAGTGGTGTTATCCCTTCAATGCTATGCTCGCTCTGAACACCTTTGAGGTCTGACACACACACACAAAAATGAGATGGCGCCTGTAATGTTATTAATGTTATTTAAAACATTAAGAAAAACAACTACCATCAGCTTTACCCTTCTGAGCTGACACACAGCTGCCTACTACGCTGCCAATATTCAAAGCAATTACACAGATTATTTTCTGAAAGGCTGCCGAGGATCTCTGTCGCTTTTGCTTTCACATCTTCTACCAAAAAAATAGATTCTTCTGAGAACTGACTTGATTGTTAGCATCTCATCAACAGAACCCTCAGACAACAAGTGAAAAGTTTTCATCATGTATTTCATCAGTTTCAGAAGAAACTCAATGTTAACTTGCTGCTCACTCTTGCATACCGGTATTTTCCACTTGAGGGTAAGAAAACATCTGTATTTGCATACATGTCCACTCATACTGAGTGAAGCGATAGCACTGAGCCTTGTCTTGATACCAAAAATGGCAGCAAATAAAACTCTCTAAGACTCATTTTAGTATTTTAGAAAGTAAGCTCCCTTTATTAGGCCTGGGCAATGTGAGGGAGTGATCTCAATCAATCGACTGCAGTGAGACAAAAGCTGGTTACAGAATGTAATTCCTGCCTGCATGGATATGTATAAATTTTCCCAGAAATCTTATGCATATTCTATTACTTTCCAAGGTCTAATTTTAATGTTATTATGAAACTTCACAACAGTCAAAACTGTTGCTAATTTGGAGCTGGCTCCAGCTCTCTGCCTGACCTTGTCTTTGAGACAGGAAGAAAACTTCAAACAGAGATGATTATAGAAGAAGAGACACCTGTTCAGCACAGAACATACTGAACAAAAGACATTAGCATTTTCAAAGAATGAACAGTGTCTGGAAAAACACTGTTATTAAAAAAAAAAATACTACCAGAGGGACATTCTGCATAACTTTCAAAAAACACAATTACTTAGATGAAGCTTTAACTTAAATCAAAATATTCTATTTCTTGTACTAGTAATTACTTTTTGTATCAGTCTCACTGCGACAAAGAGGGAAATTCAGAGTGGTGGGAAGAGGTGCTGGCCCTACATGACAAGCTGTCTCACTCCCAGTGCTTCCAAAATTATAATTTGATAGATGCTGTGAGTTATACTCTATAACCATCTCTTTGTCTCTCCCTCCTGTTTTTGGCTCCCAAGATACACAGTTAGTCTCAGGGGGTTTTGTGTCAGATTGGTTAAAGGATTTTCATCAGACAAAGGGTCTTGCTTTATTCACAACTCAGAGCTGGGCCATCACCTCAGTAAGTGGTAGAAGACCACACAAAATCATCAGATATTTCTATATTTTAACATGGTGTTATACAATAGGTATTTACTTTGGAAAGTTCTTGGTGTTCTTCCATGTGCTCCTAGTTCTTTATTCTTCATTAACTCAAAAGTCTACCTTGACCACCTCCTCTGTCTCGCTTTGGTTCTCCCTCAGAAATGATGCTTCAACAGGTCATGTTCCTCCTCTGGTCCTAAAAGCCACTTATCTTCTTTCTTGAGACACATCTATTCACCTATTCAAGCTGTTCCATTAACTTATACCTACAGCTAGTCTATGCCTGTACTCAAAAATAGGTTGACCTTTTAATCATCAGTTATCATCAAATCTAATACCTACATTCTAAGTCTGACATTTCTTAAAAAATCTGTTGTTTCAGTTGGGCTGAGGCTGTACATGAGACAATTGAGCAGTGTTCTTGCAGTTGTCATAAAGATGTATTTCCAACACCTGTTCTTATGATATTCTTAATACAATATTCTTATCACAAGCAACTATCAATAATAGCTAACTTCTACATGGATATATTTATCATATTTCCTCATTTCCACGATTTCAATACAGGATGGGGGATGATGTGATTGAGAGCAGCACTGAGGAGAAGGATTTGGAAGTGCTGATTGATGAGAAGCTCAACATGAGCCAGTAATGTGCTCGCAGCCCAGGAGGCCAACCATAACCCAGGCTGCATCAAAAGAAGTGCAGCCAGCAGGGTGAGAGAGGTGATACTGCCCCTCTATGCATCTCTTCTGAGACCTCATCTGAAGTATTGTGNCAGACTGTTCACGAAGGCCCTTAGTGATAGAACATGGAGCAATGGGTCTAAACTGGAGGGGCAGATTTAGACTAGACTTAAGAAGGAATTTCTTCACAATGAGGGTGGTGCGGCACTACCACAGGTTGCCCAGGGAAGTAGCGGCTGCCCCATCTCGGGGGGCAGGACCTTCGGGCAGCCTGATCTAGCGGGAGGGGCAGAAGGGTTGGAACTGGATGATGTTTAAGGTCCCTCCCAATCCAACCCTTCTACGAGTCCCCTCCGCACACGCCGTCCCTCCCCACCGTGCCCAGACCAGCACAGGCTGGCAGAAACAGCCCCCCGGGCCGTGCCGGGAGCGCGGCCGCAGCCCCCCCGCAGTGGGCGGTCCCCGAACGGGTCGGCCCCTCCCCGCCCCCGCGGCCGAGGCGGCGCCGGAGCGCGGCGGTGGCGGCCTCTTCCCCGCGCTCGCTCTCTCTCTATTTCGCTCCCCGCAGGGCGGGAGGAGGAGGCGGCGCCGCCCGCGGGGAAGGTGAGCGGCGGGGCCGGGGGGCGGCGGCCGCCCCCGCTCCTTCATCCGCGGGCAGCGCCCGGCGCCACCGTGACCGGGCCGTTAGCCAGGGGGCGGGGCCGATACCGAGGGGGCGGGGCCGACAGCGAGTGGGGTGGGGCCGATACCGAGGGGCNCGGCGCCGTAAATGAGGGGTGGGGCTGTAAGTGAGGGGTGGGGCCGTAAATCAGGGGCGCGGCCGTTACGGGGGCTGGAGTCGTAAATGAGGGGCGGGGTCGTAAATGAGGGTTTGGATCCCCCTCCCCACTTCAGCAGGTTTGTGGCTGACACTAACGTAGGAAGAGGTGTTGATCTGCTGGAGGGCAGAGAGGCTCCGCAGAGGGGTCTGGAAGGTCTGGATGGAGGGGCTGAGGTTCCACATGGCCAAGTGCAGAGCCCTGAACTTGGGGGCTAACAGCCCCGTGCAGCTCAACAGGCTTGGGGAAGAGTGGCTGGAAAGCTGCCTGAAAGAGAAGGACCTGGGGGGTGTTGATTGAAAGCCCAGTGAACGTGAGCCAGCAGTGTGCCCAGGTGGCCAGGAGGGCCAATGGCATCTTGGCTTGGATCAGAAGCAGTGTGGCCAGCAGGGAATCATGTAATGACTCTCCCCTGTACTTTGCACTGGTGAGACTGCACCTCGAATACCATGTTCAGTTCTGGGCCCCTCGCTATAGGAAAGACACTGAGGTGCTGAAGCATGTTCAGAGAAGGACAATGAAGCTGGAGAGCAAGTCTTATGAGGAGATGAGGGTTGTCTAGGCTAGAGAAGAGAAGGCTGAGGGGAGACCTTATTACTCTCTACAACTGCCTGAAAGGAGGTTGCAGATGGGTAGGTTTGGTCTCTTCTCCCAAGTGACAGAATCATGGAATCACCAGGTTGGAAAAGACCTCTGAGATTGTCAAGTCCATCCATACCTAGGTGGCCATTCCTCGTCCAATCACCTGTCAGTTTGGAGGAGTCCAGAGATAGATGATAGGACAAGAGGGAATCATGTCAAGCTGCATCAAGGGAAGTTTAGATTGGATACTAGAAAATACTTCCTCACAGAAAAGAGTTATCCGGCACTGGCAGAGGCTGTCCAAGGAGGTGATTGAGTTGCCATCCCTGGAGGTGTTTAAAAGGCAGGTAGATGAAGTGCTTGGGGACATGATGCCTTAGACGGGTATGGCTGGAGTTGATGATCTCTAAGGTCTTTTCCAACCTAATGATTCTATGATTTCAAGACTGTTGTGGAGTTGCTACAGGCAGGGCTGTTATTGGGGCAGGGGGGGAGGCCATTATGGGGATGCTATTTGGTGGCCTCTTGAGCTACTGGAGAGTGTCCAGAGAAGGGGCACAAAGCTGGTCAGGGTCTAGAGGGGAAAGCTATATGAGGAGCGGCTGAAGTTGCTTGGTCTCTTCAGGCTGGAGGAGACTGAGGAAGCACCTCACAGCAGTTTACTGCTTCCTCACAGTGGAAGAAAGCACTGACCTCTTCTGTCTGGTGACCAGTGATAGGACCCAGGGGAATGGCAAGAAGATGTGCCAAGAGAGGTTTAGGAAAATGCTCTTCTCTCAGAGGGTGGTAGAGCACTGGCACAGGTTTCCCAGGGAAGTAGTCGCAGTCCCAAGCCTAACAGTGTTCAAGAAGCATTTAGACAATGCCCTCAAACACATGGTGTAAATTTGGGTTTGTTATATGCAGGATGATCCTTGTGGGTCCCTTCCAGCTCAGGTCATTCTGTGATTCTGTGGTTGCAACTTTTGTTGGGGGTTAAGTTTGTGTGGTCTGGGAGAAGAGCTCTGTCCCAGGTGTGCAGAGGAGACATGAAGCTCATAGTACATCAGACAAGATTAGCTCAATGACCTGTTACAATATTAATGAAGAGAAAGAGTACTTGGGAAACCAAGGATTGTTAGTGTGGGGGAGATGGGAGAATTGTGTTGCATTTCCTTGTAGAAACGAAAGTTCTAATGTTGATGGATAAAAAGCAAGGGTACAATTGGCAAGGGGATTTTACTCCAGATTCTGAACTGAGGAAGGTCTGTAGGCAGTTGTCTTTGGGCACTGTTGAAAACCAGTTGGGCTGAACTAATAGAGAAGGGTGTGAAAGCAGGTCTGAGTAAGGGAAATGTGGAGAAAAAACGGTCTCTCTGAGTGTGGAGTAGGAGAACTAATACTGTCCAGGTATGAGAAATAAATTTGATAGAAGGATGTTGGATGTGATTGAGGTGATGGACTGTAATGTAACAGAAAGGGATTGTATGGATTAAAAAAAAAAAAAAGGAGTCAAGCATATAACTCCTTGGAGAAATAAAGAAAACGGTAAGAGCTGTGCTGTCTGCTACAGACCACAAGAGTTGGTTTTGGATAAATATATCATTTACTGAGAGGTACTGCCAGGAATTGTGTCACGGGTGGGTTTGTTTCATAGATATGGGTAATGGCATCATTTGCGAAGGACAGGTAGTTAGTGATCTAGTCATTCTCGCATATAACTGCTGTAAGCTTAGCAAATAAGTGCTGAGTTGTTTTGAACTTGATTGCATTTAGTAGTGTGAAGAATTCTGAGAAGAGCTGTTTCTTTCTCATATTTATCTCACTATTATGAATTATTTTGCTCTGTTACATGATTAATATTTTTAATAAAGTTCTTTTAAAACCAAATCTTTGGAATAGTACTCTTTCCCTAAAACTGGTTCCTTAAATTTTCATGTTGGAAGGTCAAAAATGAAGAACGAGTATAGTTTAATTCTACCAAATCAGTTATATGGTAATCTAAAATTTGTTGTTGTATTTAAAATAGACAGGATCTAACAGTTGCATCAGTTGTACTTTGATATGTTTGTGTGTATGTACGGATTATGGGAATTGAAGTGGGTTTAGCGTTTGGCTAACAATTCAGCAGAAAGAAAGAGGTTTTCAAGTTAATTATCTGAAAATCTTGGGTCAGCCACATTAAAAAATGCAAATGAATATTTTTCTTCAGCATCTCAATTTAGATTTAGGTTATGTTAGATTTCAATAGGTTAGATTTAGATAGAGGTATGACATCCTATTCCTAAGAGACTGTCAAAGAAAAATGTGTGATTATTTTAATACACTTCAACTTCTACAGATAATGCTCATTTTATTTTTTTTCTTTTACTGCAGAAGTAAACCACTAATCATGTGAAAATAACTCCAGCACCCTCCTGTTATACTTTTCAGCACTGAAGGTAGTTCTTGCATTGTTTCCATGATCTGAAATACTCAGTTGCCTTGAAAAGGTATTTTTGCACTTGTAGGAAGAAGTGTAAATATTTTAAAGTAAAAATATTTTTTGATTGACACTTTATCAGTCTTCTTTAGCTCTGACTTTGACACTTCAATTAGTCTATTATTTAATGTGTGGTTTTAGAGTAAACTTCACTTCTACTTTCTAATCTTTGTATTTCTGGCTTTTGTTAGTTTGTTATACAATTTCTTTCTGATTAGTTGTCAGTCACCTTATTCAAATCTTCATTTATTTTCGTTCAAGCAGGTGGATAGCCAAAACTTTGAATTATTTTTTTTTCAGGGTGACCATAGGGTTTGTAAAATGAGATAAGAATTTGAGACTATTTTTTCTTCTGCTTTAAACATTTTCTCTCTGGTGAGTTTTTTCAGTCAGTTCCACTCTTGTTACTCACTGGTAAATGATGCAACGTTCTGCATCAGTGATGGTGACAGCAGTTCTGAGGGGAGAAAAAAGGAATAAAATAAGAATGCGGAAAGTAAAGCAACTTTATATGAACAGCATGTCTTACCATCTTACAGGACTTTAAAGTGTCCTAGATGATTTTATAAAAATTAAATTAGTGAGACTCTCTTGCTTGCCCAAAACCCCATGGTGGAGTTTTTTTGAGGCAAGGGGAAAGTGGCCCCAGAAGTCTACATATGGTTTTTCTAAGCATTTTTGTCACTTGGGGAAGAAATTTCACACCAGATCCTGACACCCTTTTTTTTTTAAAAAAAAAAAAAAATGGAGAGTTGAAAATCACGCCCTCTGTTTTCTTTCCTGTCTTCTCACTTCCTTCAAAAATGTTTTTTATTGATGTACTTTTTATTGCAGGAATATTGAACCTGCATTAAAAGATATTGCTGAATATGGGTAACAGAACAGCATTCCCACTACCTTCTTTGCTTTTCATGTGCATGTGTTTTCTTTTGTGTGTCGTTTACATCTTATTTTTCACTTCTTTTGTTCTTGGCAACAAATTTCTTTTTTGAGGTGATGATGGACCTGAAAAAAAAGGTTTTTGCAAGTAGCTTTCAAGCATCTAGCTCCTATACAGCATCCTGCATGTCGATGAACCTCTGATGGATTCAGTGGGGTCGTGCAGGAGGTCTGTCCCTGGAGCCAGCAGGTGGAACTGGATGTTGTGCCAAAAGAGAAGTGGCGTCTGACAACATGTTTTTGGCTAAAGGTTTGCCTCTGGAGATTGAGATAATAAAACTGTGCCCTCTCCAGTCACTTAAATTGGAAATTTCTGTAGCAGTTACCTTCTTTACAAGGTCAAGGATGTCAGTCTTTCAGACTGTCAGCCTTTCAGAGTGTTTTGGATCTAGCCTCAAAACTGCACATAGATTTGCTCTTGCAATTAGTGAGCAGCCAGTGGAGCTTGCATCAGGAGCTGAGAAATCACAGTCTGGTGTCAAGAAGCAAGAAGGGAACAAGGGAAGACTGTACTTCAGCTGGAGTTGGAGATAGCAGTTTTTCCAACAACCTCCTATTGTTTCTCAGGATCTGCAATTTCTTAGTAATGGAAGATGCTGC
Source organism: Piaya cayana (assembly GCA_013389865.1). Lineage (NCBI taxonomy): Eukaryota > Metazoa > Chordata > Aves > Cuculiformes > Coccyzidae > Piaya > Piaya cayana. Next base: position 86,147 of record WAAB01010616.1, read on the forward strand.
ATCAGGGGAAGAATGAATGATAATCAGAGTTTATTGTCAGCACAGGAGGGAGTTGTGACATTTTACTGTTTGTACATCACTTGGACAAGTTAACATCAGTTCATGACTACTCTGGTAGGAAACTGCTGATAAATCAGGAATATCAGAGAAGGTTAGGTTCCTTTTCTAAAGGTGTCAGCAAGTCCCTTTTTTTACATGACTTTTTCCTCCTCATCTTCCCTAAGCTTTTGGTTAGAGTCCCTGAGGAAATAGCTCAAGACCGACCTTTGGTTCAGCGGATGAGAGTTATAAATGCTCAAATTAAGTGTGAGGAAATACTGAGCGTTCTGAAAATTTTTGTTTGCTTGGCAAGTTTCTAGAGAGAGAATATACAAAAATGGTTGCGTTCTAATGAGTCAGTGAACTTGTTTAAATTTTTAGGATTAAGTGGCCTTAGATTGCTAATAGAACTTGACTATCAGAACTGTTGTAGCTGAACTGACACCAGGGTCGTAACTTTAAAATTCCCAGACCTAAGCTTGGATTGCCAGAGTATGCTGTTCAAGTTCTTAAATTGTACTTGGATTCCAGATAAGAGATTTGTGAAAGTTTAATATAAATATTTTTGTATTAAAATGCTGTGCATGCTTTAAATAGAGATAATGTACACAAAATCAGCTGTTTGCTTTCTTGTTATTTGAAAAAATAAGTTCAAACTTCAACTAAATAAGAAAACAATAAATCACTTAGCAGCAAGAGCTTAACAAGTAACCCTGTACCTGCTAAGTTCTAAAGCTTGGTAAGTGGCCGTTTGTGCTTATTCAGGGCTCTGTGCAATTGCACATGAATAACTGTCTAGTGCTGTTTAGTTCTTAGCTGCTGCTCCAGCGTGGCTGGATACTCTGTAGGTCCTGCATTATATCTGCCAGCCCCGTTTCGTGTTGGGGATCTCCAAGGGCATTTCAAATAGCAGTAATGTGCTAATGTGTGGCAACTAAATAAGCCCTTTAGTCTTTCTTAATTGAAAATGAATGAGTTTGCTTCAAGTCATTTCGGTTTGGTTGTATGCTTAAGTCTTAAGCTCACAGTCAACATGGACAAGAAACTAGATGGACTTTTATACGTGAGCTGAATTTATAATTTTATGTCTCAAACTAAGTGTATAAAATATACTGTGTATGTAGACAGTATGTAGATTTTACTAAAGCATTAGCTTAACAGTGTACATATTCAGGGTAGTTGAGCTGCAGCAACTGTTTGATTTTATTTTTTTTTAAGTAAATAAAAAATTGGTTATTCAGTAAATTAAATCTTACTTGTTAAATCATTAACATTTATAGTATTTAAACCGTGTGATTTTCATGTATTCTATGTCCTTGGCCTAGGTCTTGTGGCACAAAGTCTTACATAAGACACATTTAATAGTAAGTTAGCTAGTTTTATAAAGCTAAATTTGGTACTTTTTTAAAAGTGTGCTTTGCCTATGAAAAGTAAAAAAACCCCAACTTCTTGTTTGTTGGATGTTATTCTGCCTGTAGTCAGAATTTTAAAGGCATTTAAGTTTCAGTGAAAAATAAACAGATGTTTAGCATTGGCTGAACCAGTGTACCTCAAAGAAAATGAGGTGCACAACTTCAAAGCTGCTTGCTCATTTTTGTAGCTTTACTGAAAATGGAGTTGCATGGCTTTATGTTAGGAAGTAACTCAAGAAGAGTAGAACTGTGCATATTTATTCAGGAAGAAACATCTGATTATCTATTTCTATTGGTGATGATTGTAATAGAAATTATACAAGTCACTTACAGGGCTGGTGATACTTTCTGAACCAGAGTGAATATTTTTACAGTTCTCAGTAAATTTTGAATGGCCTATACACTTTTCTGACATTGGTTTTCAGAACAAAACTGAAATATCTGAAGCCTTAAGCCAGAAATGAAAAGCTCCAACCAGTGTACGTTTTCTATGTTGAAATATCTTGAAAAATAACATCAGCAAGGTTCTAAGTTTATTTTTATTGCAATAAAAAGAATGTTGTGTTAATAAAACTTCCTTTCCAATCACAATCTGATTAAGTTTACTACTTGCTTTCATAAAATGTTTTGTCCAAGAATTATTTGTTGTGGTAAAAATATAGAAGAGCAGAGTCAGTCTGATCATTGTGCAGTTGAGTGTGGAACCAAAGTTGACTGACCTTTGTTTCTTTTTTTCTCACTCTGCAGAAGCAGGTGATTCTTTAGTAGTAAGTGTATATAGTTCCATATTATTGCTGCAGCAAAATTCTATGGTGATTTTGACCACAGTTCTCTCTCTGCAGGGGAACACAAGCACGAATCCATATGGAGGATGAATCTCCTCCTCAAGGAGTCGGTGTCAAGGTCAGAGTGTGAATTTTTATTGAGAATTCTGTACTGCTCTACTTGAAAGGAGGAAGTTGATTCCATTTAGCAGTAGCTTACTATGTGCTAGTAACCTTAAAGATAAACAGAAAACAAAAACCATGTGTAGGGAAGCGATACAGCTCACAGGGATAGTTGAATTTAGTGTTAAGTTCTGAAGTTATGTGTTCCAGCCAATGTTTGAACAACAAGTTTGTTTAAATTTACTTCCATGACATAATTTGATGTAAAAACTTCCTCCTATTTTTCTGTTTTATTTTCATTGAATACTCTGTGTGTAAAACTTAACAACACATCCTTCAGATTTTGGGCTTAATAATGATACCTTTTAAGGTGATTTGTGTGACAAATGAAACTGAATAACCAGCTTTCAAACCGATTGCTGAGGTCAAATGAATTGTAGAAGGTTTAGAAATTCTTGATGCATAACTGGTGCACCTTTGGGAGACGTAGTTGAACCACGTGAACTGTTAAATTCTGTTCTAATTCTGTCTGTCATGACTGTGCAATAAAACGAGGGAACTAATCATTTATGGGACATAAATACTGGCAGGCTGATAGTTAAGCCAGTTTTTGGATTTTTGGGACAAAATATAATGGAGAACTGTGGGAAGGGAGAAAATCTTGAAAGATGACAGAATATGTCTTACTCGGTTGAATGCAATCCGGAGATGGGATTTAGATTATGGGAGTGTGTTAGTCTGATAAATTCTGATTTTGTTTCTTTTTTGGGGGAAAAAAACCCCAAACAAACCAAAACAGAAACCCCACCCAAGTCAAAAATTCAGTATTGTAAGTTTTTCCTTAGGTGCTTTCAATAATAAAGGATTTTTTCCTTTACTGCGTTATTTTAGTGTTAAGAAATGCTACAGTTTGGGGTCATTTTAGTTGTTAATTATGAGGGTAGAACATGAGAATTTTGTAGGAGTTTACAGAAAAAGCCTTTTCTATTTGAGATTAATGCATTCTGACTCACTGTGTGCTGCAAATTTAGAGCCTACATTTTAAAGAAACCAGTATGTTATTCCAGCAAGGAAATCTGTACAACTGAAGGACACACTTACTGTTCTTTTGAACCTTAGGTTTCATCAGTCTGGAGTAAAAGTGGGATGCAGTTTTGTTGATGTGGTTTGAAGACTAGTCTGTGTTGCTTTCAGTATTCATTATCATATTTCAAAAGCACCTAAAATCCTCCATAGAATTAAGGCTAACCTATTGACATGAAACAAACTGTTCTGCAAGCAGCACGTGACTGAAACCTGATTCCATATAGATGTATGGAATACTATTATAATCTTGCTACATCTCATGGAGGACAGCACTTGCTAGGACTAGCTTAGACCTACTTGCTTGCCAAATTATTTCATAACATAAATGTCTTATTGTCCAGCTGTCTACTGACAAATAGATTGTGTCAGCAGAATCTTACTTCCTTTTCCCTTGCAAATTTGACTAAAATTGGTCAGTTATTTGGTGTGAGGAGATAGGGAAAGAACTGGTGTGATCAAAACCACATCTTTTCTTTAGGAAATGTGACCAGCCCTCCTTTCTCTTCCTCAGAAGTGTATTAAAGAGTGTGTGATAAACTGCTACTCATTTAAAGATTTTTATTGAGGATTAATTTAAGGATTCTTTCTTTCTTTTCCAATGTTATCTCTGTTTGTGCGTTCATTTTTTCATCTTTAGTGATGCTAATCAAAAAAAAGCAATATCCTCATAACTGACATTGTGTGTTTCAGACTCCAAACTATAATTTATTTACAACTTTGTTTCAATCAGCAGTAGAAAAAATTATATTCTATAACAGATCATTTTGTAAGTCTGCTACTTGCTAGAAATAAACTAATGATGTAATCCTCATGGTTACATTGTGAACTATGCAATGCCTGTGATGGGCAAGATCTATTCTTCCTTGCCTTCTGATCTGGCAAGTAAAGCTGCTTTTCTTTCATGTCTAAAACCTGTTTTAATTTAAGGAAGGAAATCTTTATGCATGCTCCACGCAAAGTTTGCTATTAAATTTGGATACTGTAGCATTATGCATACTCTACTAAAGCAGTAGCAATGTTGCATGAGATTCAGATGTTAGCTTGGCTAGTGTTAATGTCTGGAGAGATATGTTTTTCTTTGTCATATATACTTGAATAAGTTGGAAAATGTTCAATTATCTTTTTTCTTTTATTATGTGTCTACTTAGATAACATGCAGATATTCTTAGGAAGCTCCCAATTTTTTGATAATACAGAAATATTAGGAGAGGAATTCAGATGTAAAGGAGAAAGGAAAGTTTTTCAAGTTCCCATTTTCAATGCTTGAAACAAGTGTGTATATTTTTCAAAGATTACTATATTCTTGGGCATAATTTTTTATGTTTTCTTTTTCTTCTAACAGTAATTTTAGCACCAGAGGAAAAGACACAAGTTATTTTCAAGTTCTGAATGTCTACCTTCCAGTTTATAGTGGAATCCTCTATGTTGACTTCTATAAGCTAGTATTAAGTTGTATGAATATAATGAAAATATGACCTCACCATTTGACTTCTTATGTGGTACTTTTCACCATGCATGTAGATCCTTTCTTTCTGGATCACAATGTATGTTATTGCTTTATTTTAATGGCTTCCCTCCAAGTATTGCTTTAGAAATATAATACTAGCTTGTGGTTGAAAAAGGAGGTGGTAGTGTATCTCTAAATTTATCCTTTTTACTCTGCAGAAGTATAGATTTCTCTCTGTATAGGTGTTTATATCTTTTTTTTTTTATAATATCAGGTCTTGGAGGCAACTTTATTGTCAGCCCTGAAGATGCTGGATGTTGGGAAATGGCCAATTTTTTCTCTCTGTTCCCCAGAAGAGCTCAAGTTAATTCGTCAAGCCTGTGTATTTGGCAGTGCTGGTAATGAAGTGTTGTATGCAACTGAAAATGATGAGGTAATTGTCCAAGAGTGTGTATGAGCATGATATATTTAGTCATTTATCTACCAAGTTATTCTGAAAGCCAGTACTGTGACAGTATACCTAGGAAAAGGCACATGTAAAAATGCCCAATCCTTTTGAATGCTACTAAAACATTTTCAATTCAATGAATTCCTACCACAGTCAGAGGATAAAGAGACGTTTCTTGGACATTTCTTGGAGGTGCATAGTGGTGGGATAAGAGGCCATGGAGACAAGCTGAAAGATGGAGAATTCTGATTTAGTATTATGAAAAAAAAAAAATAATGAGAGTGGTTAAATCCTGGAGAGGTTATGAGGTTCTTTCCTTGGAGGTGTTCAGGACTCAAATGGACATGGCCTTGAGCGAAATGATCTATGTAGACCTTTGCTGAACAGGGGATTATCCTAGGTGACCTTTGGAGGTCTTTCATTCCAACCTAAATTATGATTCTGTGATTCTTTTATAACAGGTTTTTGTGCTTGGCATGAACTGCAGTGGGTGTTTGGGAACAGGTGACATGCAGAGCACTATTGAACCAAGGAGGCTGGATTCTCTGTGTGGCAAAAAGATAGCCTGTCTGAGTTATGGAAGTGGTCCTCATGTTGTTCTTGCTACAGAAGGTGAAGTATGATCTGAGTATTACTTTTTCAGATACATTCATTTTTATTAGTCCAGCAGGTATGAAAGTTCTGTGCTGGTAATGTGAGAGGAATTGCGACAGACATTCTGGGCAACATGGGTTCATGAGAGGCAGGTCCTGCCAAACTAACCTAATCGCCTTCTATGACAAGGTGACCCATTTACTGGATCAGGGAAAGACTGTGGATGTGGTCTTCTTGGACTTCAGTAAAACATTTGACACAGTTTCTCACAGCATTCTGCTACAGAAACTGTCAGCCTCTGGGCTGAACAGATGAACGCTCTCCTGGATGGGAAACTGGTTGGATGCCTGGGCCCAAAGAGTAGGGGTAAACAGATTTAATTTCAGCTGGAGGCGAGTCACAAATTATATCCTCCAGGACTCAGTGCTGGGTCCAGCCCTGTTCAATGTTTTTATCAATGACNTCTTCTATAACAGATCATTTTGTAAGTCTGCTACTTGCTAGAAATAAACTAATGATGTAATCCTCATGGTTACATTGTGAACTATGCAATGCCTGTGATGGGCAAGATCTATTCTTCCTTGCCTTCTGATCTGGCAAGTAAAGCTGCTTTTCTTTCATGTCTAAAACCTGTTTTAATTTAAGGAAGGAAATCTTTATGCATGCTCCACGCAAAGTTTGCTATTAAATTTGGATACTGTAGCATTATGCATACTCTACTAAAGCAGTAGCAATGTTGCATGAGATTCAGATGTTAGCTTGGCTAGTGTTAATGTCTGGAGAGATATGTTTTTCTTTGTCATATATACTTGAATAAGTTGGAAAATGTTCAATTATCTTTTTTCTTTTATTATGTGTCTACTTAGATAACATGCAGATATTCTTAGGAAGCTCCCAATTTTTTGATAATTCAGAAATATTAGGAGAGGAATTCAGATGTAAAGGAGAAAGGAAAGTTTTTCAAGTTCCCATTTTCAATGCTTGAAACAAGTGTGTATATTTTTCAAAGATTACTATATTCTTGGGCATAATTTTTTATGTTTTCTTTTTCTTCTAACAGTAATTTTAGCACCAGAGGAAAAGACACAAGTTATTTTCAAGTTCTGAATGTCTACCTTCCAGTTTATAGTGGAATCCTCTATGTTGACTTCTATAAGCTAGTATTAAGTTGTATGAATATAATGAAAATATGACCTCACCATTTGACTTCTTATGTGGTACTTTTCACCATGCATGTAGATCCTTTCTTTCTGGATCACAATGTATGTTATTGCTTTATTTTAATGGCTTCCCTCCAAGTATTGCTTTAGAAATATAATACTAGCTTGTGGTTGAAAAAGGAGGTGGTAGTGTATCTCTAAATTTATCCTTTTTACTCTGCAGAAGTATAGATTTCTCTCTGTATAGGTGTTTATATCTTTTTTTTTTTATAATATCAGGTCTTGGAGGCAACTTTATTGTCAGCCCTGAAGATGCTGGATGTTGGGAAATGGCCAATTTTTTCTCTCTGTTCCCCAGAAGAGCTCAAGTTAATTCGTCAAGCCTGTGTATTTGGCAGTGCTGGTAATGAAGTGTTGTATGCAACTGAAAATGATGAGGTAATTGTCCAAGAGTGTGTATGAGCATGATATATTTAGTCATTTATCTACCAAGTTATTCTGAAAGCCAGTACTGTGACAGTATACCTAGGAAAAGGCACATGTAAAAATGCCCAATCCTTTTGAATGCTACTAAAACATTTTCAATTCAATGAATTCCTACCACAGTCAGAGGATAAAGAGACATTTCTTGGACATTTCTTGGAGGTGCATAGTGGTGGATTAAGAGGCCGTGGAGACAAACTGAAAGATGGAGAATTCTGATTTAGTATTATGAAAAAAAATTATAAGGAGAGTGGTTAGATCCTGGAGAGGTTGTGAGGTTCTTTCCTTGGAGGTGTTCAGGACTCAAATGGACATGGCCTTGAGCGAAATGATCTATGTAGACCTTTGCTGACCAGGGGATTATCCTAGTTGACCTTTGGAGGTCTTTCATTCCAACCTAAATTATGATTCTGTGATTCTTTTATAACAGGTTTTTGTGCTTGGCATGAACTGCAGTGGGTGTTTGGGAACAGGTGACATGCAGAGCACTATTGAACCAAGGAGGCTGGATTCTCTGTGTGGCAAAAAGATAGCCTGTCTGAGTTATGGAAGTGGTCCTCATGTTGTTCTTGCTACAGAAGGTGAAGTATGATCTGAGTATTACTTTTTCAGATACATTCACTTTTATTAGTCCAGCAGGTATGAAAGTTCTGTGCTGGTAATGTGAGAGGAATTGGGACAGACGTTCTGGGCAACACAGGTTCATGAGAGGCAGTTCCTGCCAAACTAACCTGTTTGCCTTCTATGACAAGGTGACCCATTTACTGGATGAGGGAAAGGCTGTGGATGTGGTATTCTTGGACTTCAGTAAAGCCTTTGACACAGTTTCTCACAGCATTCTGCTTCAGAAACTGTCAGCCACTGGGGGGGACAGGTGAACGCTCTCCTGGATGGAAAACTGGTTGGATGGCTGGGCCCAAAGAGTGGGGGTAAACAGAGTTAATTCCAGCTGGAGGCCA
>WAAB01010618.1:0-32839 GCA_013389865.1 Piaya cayana
AAAAACTCCCCAAGGAGTGATCAATAAGCAGAACGGTTCCCAGAGCCCTATCTATCAATGTTAGATATTGTTGTTGTATCGATGTTAAGGCATTGTCACCAGACTGTGGGTGACCCCAGGACAAGGTGCCCTGACAAGGATCATTATTCAAGGCTGTCCCCGCTTTGCTTTCAGATGAGAGGCCCACCAATCCCTGGATGGCGACAAATTAGACAATTAGAAAATTTTGCTAGTTCTACAAAGCACCCTGTTGCTGTCAGGCACACAATAATAAGAGCTTAGGTAAATTAGTAGGCGATGAAAGCCAGCTGTGTGGTCATTGCTCCTACACACAGCCATATGTGGCTGTTTACAGGACATCCCTGAGAATGGATGGAGCAAAGGAGAACAGGGCAAACTAAAAATACTTGGCAAAGTTGTCTGCTCTTCATTTAACAAAATAAAAAAAATCTAATACAGTGTAATGGAAGCCATCAATTGCCCCTGTGTAATACTCCGCTTTAATACTCTGCTTTTAACTATTAATACAAGTTTTTATTTCTCTGTAATATGTCAGAAATGAGCAGCATCACTGTGATGTTGTGTGAAGGATAACAAACGGCATGGGTACAGCAGTGCAGCTGTGAAACAAACCCAGACCTGAAAACTGAGGGGTGAGAACACAAACAAAAAGAAGGGAAGGCAAAAGCAGTTTCCACTCCAAAGATAATGAGAGATGTGCAAGCCTGGAGCCGAGAATCAGAAAGTCAATGGTATGTACTCCGTTCCCTAAAGCATAGAGCTGAGTATCAGACCTGTGCACTGCTACACAGACGCTAAGCATGAAACAGATAGGTCACACCAGCATTTGCCTTCTGTGCAGCCATGGTGCGTGCACGGCATGGTGTGGTAACCACAGTGGATTTAAGAAGCTATTTTCTAATGCAGACAATCAGGGGGCTAAATGCCAGATTGCAACAAAACAGAACAAAAAACCCATTCCTTCTATTACCACTGCTACAAAATAGGGCTAATCGCTTGCTGATGTGCAAGAGGTAGGCAGATAAAACTGCTGCAATGCATGGAAACTGGAATTGTGTATGGGCACCAATGCTGTTTAATGTTATACATGGTGATATCAAGGGTGAGATCAGGGGCACCCTCAGCAAGCTGGCAGATAACACCAAGCTGAGTGGGGCATTTGTCACAGTGGAAGGACGGGATGTCATACAGAGGGACCTGGACAGGCTGGAGATCTGAGGCTGGGTGAACCTCAAGAGATTCAACCAGACCAAGGGCAAGGTCCTACGCCTGGGTCAGGGCAATTCATTGTTTCAATGCAGGCTGGGGTATGACAGGAATTGAGCAGCCCTGAGGAGAAGTGCTTGGGGTGCTGGGGGAGAAGAAGTTGGACATGAGCTGGCAACATGCACCCGCAGCCCAGAAACAATGTGTTGTGCTGCATCCAAAGCAGTAGGATGAGCAGGGACGGGAAGGGGTTCTGCCCTCTGCTCCACTCTGGTGAGACCCTACCTGGAGCCCTGTGCCTAGTTCTGAAATCCCCAGCACAAGAAGGATATGGAGCTGTTGGAGCGGATCCAGAGGAGGTCACAGAGATGATGTGAGGGCTGGAGCTCCTGTGCTATGAGGCCAGGTTGACAGGGCTGGGGTTGTCCAGCGTGGAGAAGAGAAGGCTCTGGAGAGAACTTAGAGGAGTATCCAGTAGGAAAAAGGTCCCAGGAAAGCCAGGGAGGGACACTTCATCAGGGAGGGGCTCTTCATCAGGGAGGGCAGGGGCAGGACAAGGGTGTGTGGTTTTAAGCTTAAAGATGGAAAATCAAGATGAGGTCTTAGGGAGAAATGTTCTCCTAGTGAGGGGTGGGGAGGCCCTACCCAAGTTGCCCAGAGAAGTCTTGTCTGCCCATCCCTAGAAGTGTTCAGTGCCAGGTTGGATAGGACTTGGAGCCCCTGATCCAGTGGGAGGTGTCCCTGCTCATGACAGGCAGTGGAACTGGATGGGCTTTGAGATTCCAAACAATTCCATGCTTCATTAACCACAGAGCCACAGCACAACCATGAGACAAAGCCACACACCAACATCTCAAAGAGCACCAGTCACACCTTCATTTGTGTGAGTTTGTTGCTGGCACTTAAAGACAACATATGCAGCAAGGGAATGGCCTGTTCTCCCCTGGCTCCCCCTTGACTCCCCTTTGACTATTTTTAGCTGCTCTCACAGGACAAGAGCCATCATTTATTTTGTGGAACATGGAACGTCATATCCTATGAGTGCTTTGTGGTACAAAATGTGATAGCATAGCTGGTGAACAGTGACCTTCCATAATGGAAGTGTCCTGTAGAACTAATGGAAATGATAACCCATGGCTTTTACCCAATGAGTACATCCCTCTCCCAGGACAGTTCTGACAGCCAAGGACAACTCTCTCTAGAACGTTGTGCAGTTCAGGCTTGTTTGGTGAAGGGTGTGGTTTTCATCCGTTCAATTCTGTTAGAACTCAATCCATTTAATCTCTACCCAGGTCTATGGAACAGCTGAAGTGTCATAAACTAGAGAGAGTGGCTCTAGGGAGAAGGAGTTGAGCTGCTGGAGAGTGAGAAACTCAACAAAGCGGCTGGGGAGGAACAGCCCCTGTCCNAGTATCCAGTAGGAAAAAGGTCCCAGGAAAGCCAGGGAGGGACACTTCATCAGGGAGGGGCTCTTCATCAGGGAGGGCAGGGGCAGGACAAGGGTGTGTGGTTTTAAGCTTAAAGATGGAAAATCAAGATGAGGTCTTAGGGAGAAATGTTCTCCTAGTGAGGGGTGGGGAGGCCCTACCCAAGTTGCCCAGAGAAGTCTTGTCTGCCCATCCCTAGAAGTGTTCAGTGCCAGGTTGGATAGGACTTGGAGCCCCTGATCCAGTGGGAGGTGTCCCTGCTCATGACAGGCAGTGGAACTGGATGGGCTTTGAGATTCCAAACAATTCCATGCTTCATTAACCACAGAGCCACAGCACAACCATGAGACAAAGCCACACACCAACATCTCAAAGAGCACCAGTCACACCTTCATTTGTGTGAGTTTGTTGCTGGCACTTAAAGACAACATATGCAGCAAGGGAATGGCCTGTTCTCCCCTGGCTCCCCCTTGACTCCCCTTTGACTATTTTTAGCTGCTCTCACAGGACAAGAGCCATCATTTATTTTGTGGAACATGGAACGTCATATCCTATGAGTGCTTTGTGGTACAAAATGTGATAGCATAGCTGGTGAACAGTGACCTTCCATAATGGAAGTGTCCTGTAGAACTAATGGAAATGATAACCCATGGCTTTTACCCAATGAGTACATCCCTCTCCCAGGACAGTTCTGACAGCCAAGGACAACTCTCTCTAGAACGTTGTGCAGTTCAGGCTTGTTTGGTGAAGGGTGTGGTTTTCATCCGTTCAATTCTGTTAGAACTCAATCCATTTAATCTCTACCCAGGTCTATGGAACAGCTGAAGTGTCATAAACTAGAGAGAGTGGCTCTAGGGAGAAGGAGTTGAGCTGCTGGAGAGTGAGAAACTCAACAAAGCGGCTGGGGAGGAACAGCCCCTGTCCCAGTCTGTGCTCTCTACAGATGAGAAAATAGTGCTAAGGGTGGACAAAGGGCAGACCCACAATCACTTTGTGACCAGCAGCAATACCTCAAACCATCTCATGGACTGTGCAAACCAGGGTAGTGCCAAATGAAGGGGGCTGAGGAGAGACTTCATCGTGCTCTGCAATTCCCAGAAAGGAGGATGAAGCCAGACAGGTGTTGGTCTCTTCTCCCAAGTAAGAAATGAAGGGATGAGAGGAAATGGGCTCAAAGTGCACCAGGATGGGTTTGGATTGGATATTGGGAAAAATATCCTCACTGACAGAGCAATAAAGCCCTGGCAGAGGCTGCCCAGGGCAGGGGTGGAGCACCCATCCCTGGAAGGGATCAAAGAATATGTAAACATAGCACTTTGGGACAGGGTTCAGCAAACTCAGAGGGCTTTTCCAACCTCAATGATTCCATGATTCTGTGAAGCAGGGGCAGACAGCTTCCCCTGGGGGACTTGGGCAGGAGCTGCCCATTCATCCTTCCTCCACATCTCCCCAATGCAGCCCACATCGAGTCAGAGTGTGGGTGATGGAAGAGAAGAATTTTCTGTTCAGGGGGGTTGTTAGGTATTTCTTGGTCTTATGTCATGATGACTCAAGGCAGGAGGAAGAGGTGAAGAAGAGCTGCTTGTTAAAGTGCAGTTATTGCTCCTCTGTTATGGAAACACAATGAAATCTACCCATTACTCTCAGTACATTTTTATCTTGTCTTTCCTTCTAAAAAAAAAAGAAAATGTGCCTTGAATTAAAGTAATCTCAAAACATAAACACATTTTGTTCCCAACATTTGAATAGACTTTGTTGTTTCCACCATTTATATTTAACATTAAAGTTTAATCATGAAGTTGTTAACCATAAAAAACTATTAAATGAGTACAGAATGTTAAAAAACATTTAGTAAGTTATTTCAGAATGAGCTCTTGAAAAGAAAATTTATGCATAGAAACAATGGAGAATACAATTAAGAGCTCTAGGGATCTGAGAATGATTTGTCCAGACATTACATAGTCATTTCAATTTAAATTAAAATTGTAACTATTTTCTAGTCTACTAAAAATATGTGGTGTCACATTAGGAGTTTTAATGGAGCTTTCTCTGGGGAACACAGAAAAGGTAGTTAGCAGCACATAAATAACTTTATATTGGAAACTGAATAAATTCTCTGCCAAAATCCTAATATGATAAAACCCAAAAATGACAGTGGATTATTCTGTTTTCTCTAATGAAGCACAGCCCTGATATTAAAACAGCTCACAGGGTGCCTGCACAGGTTCACCAGAGCTGCCTGGCACAAGAAATCAGTGCTTGCCTGATGTGTTTCCTCAAATTGACAAACACCTGTGTGGATTACGCTGTGTTCGGAAATCACATCATCATTATCTAATGGTGCAATCTTCCCTCTTCTCTTTTGAGCCCCCTGATCCAGTGGGAGATGTCCAACCAGGGGGTGGAACTAGATAGACCTTGAGGTCCCGTCCAACTCAAACTGTTCCGCAATGCTATGATTCCTCTCCTAGAACTCATAGAGTAAGTTGCTATGGTTTATCCAAGATCTCTGATGTTGACAAGATCAGCTGAGTCAAAGCTTTAACCACTGAAAAATAAATAAAAGCTTTTCTAGTCCAGAGGTGCTTGAGATCTGGGAGTGAAAGCCAGACTGAATGAAGAGCAGGAAAATGTGTTCTACCTGCTTTGCTCACCAGCACTGTACTCTGATTTCACAAAAACATGGCTCTGAAGTTCTCCCACCAGTGCTCCATGTGGACCCTCAGCAGTGCCAAGGGATGGGAAAGGTCTCATCCCTCAACCTGCTCTTCTGACCACAACAGAGAGATGCTGCCTGCCTTTTCCTCCCAAGCAAAAGATCCCACTCCTGCTCCCCTGCTCAAAACCTGAATGAATCCACTCAATTATCACATCTGTAGGTTCCTCCATACCTTTGGATCGAGACTGGTTAGTGAAGTTTCTTCTCTCCTACCATCACTAGCAGGGCAGTATGGGTCTTAAAGAAGACGTGTGCAGCATCTGCACACACTTAAGGGTGTAATGCTCCTTGTGGGATGGAAGGCAAAACCCATCTGCGATTGCATGGAAGTGCTTTGGGAAGGTGGAAACCAACTCCAAGATGTTTGAGGACAGGACAGTGTAGGAAAAACTCTTTTGAAGCTGTTTTGCTATTACAGCTCTCAAGTACCCAGAACTTCAAGGCTTTAAAGACTGGCAGCCACTGCCAAATATATTGTGGAAGTAACTAAAACTGCATTGTCTCTCCCAAGAAACATTGCTGGCATCTAGACATTTGATAAGCTTTCTGTCTATCATTTCTGCTTGGTTTTTTTCCACTCTTCGCTATTTTCTCAAGATACAGATGTCAGAACAGTAATTCCATTAGTTAGCATATTGGCTTTAATTAAGTGAAACAAAGGGCAAGTAACTGGACAAGTAGCCTCAGCCCCCAGCAAGTGTGGAAAATCAGTCTGTATGTTTTTCCTTTCTGTTATGTCTGCACTGTTAGCAGCCTATGGGTTCAATAACAGGCTTAGCTTCAATAGCACCTCCTCTACAAGGCCAGGCTGAGAGAGTTCGGGTTGTTCAGTCTGGAGAAGAGCAGGCTATGGGGAGACCTTAGCGCAGCTTCCAGTGCTGAAAGGGGCTCCAGGAAAGCTGAGAAGGGGATTTTGATGAGAAAGTGCAGGGATAGAATGGGAGGAATGGTTTCCAGGTGAAAGAGGGGAGATCTTAGGAAGAAGTGTTTTCCTAGGATGGAGGGAGGCCCTGGACCAGGTTGCCCAGAGCAGTGGTGGCTGCCCTGTCCCTGGAGGTGTTCGAGGTCAGGTTGGATGGCACTTGGAGTCCCTGATCCAGTGAGAGGTAGCCCTGCCCCTGGCTGAGGGTGGAGCAGGATGGGCTTTAAGGTCCCTTACAGCCTAAACTGTCCCATGATACTGATTCTTAGAAGTAACACCAAGAACACACTTGTGTAAAATGAACATAAATTACGTTTAGGCACTAAGGTTCCTGGCCAGGGGAATGAAGTCAGGGCAGCCTCTCCCCTATAGCATAATAGCAGATTTCAAGACTGATGCACATGACATTTTGGAAGGTGGCTGCCTGCAAGAGAAGCAATCTGAACACAGGGCTGCAAGATAAAGCTTCTGCCCTGTGCACTTCTATTCAAGGGCCTCCACAAGCAGGCACACAAGCCCTAGTCCTTATTACCCCACAGACCCTTTATTTGTTGACCCTTGGTTTCGCATCCCTGGATTTCACTCAGGATCAGGTGAAACAGATTCCAAGCAGTCTCAGTCAACAAATAAATTGCTGGTAGTGTAGCAGCAGCATGGTTTCAAAAATATCACAATTGAAACTTGCTTCTCAGCTGTTCTGTGATCCCTGCCACCAGATGTCATTCATTCACAGCAATGAACATTAGCAAACAACATGAGGATGGAAGCCTGTGAAGAGGAGCCTTATTTCACACATCAGAGCCTGTAAGACAACTTGAATAAATTATTTTCAAGTTGTTTTTAGCTTAAAATAAAGGAAGGAACATGACTTCATAATTGCCATCTGTCCTTTCATAACATCAGTCTTGTCACCCCAGGGAGGCAATCATTACTTGCAAACATGCTTCTCAGCAGTGGCTGCCCAGATATCTCAGGATACTTCTTTAGTCATTCCTGACATTAAAACTCCAGGAATGCATAAGCAAGTGACTGTTGCAACTCTCCAGTGGTTGAAACATCTCTCAAGTGATCCAATACACACAACATGCCCTTTGTGACCTCAGTTGCTATCTATGTGTCTCCCTTCCTTTGGCCCCTTCTATCTTCTGTCCTTGTTTTGATTTTGATCAAGTTCAAGGCAGAATCCAAATTCTCAGGGAAGAGTTTGTGTCCAAAAAACAAGCAAGCAAGCAAGCAAGCTCAGAGTTGGCACAATCCCACAGCACACCAGGTATGTATCAGCTGCAGTCCTTGAATCCACTGCTGGCATTTTTGGCAGATATTCAGCAAATTCTAATTTCAACATCCAATAAACCCAAACCAGACTAATACTGCAGCTACAGAAGTCCAGTACAGAAGGGGTTTCAGTGCTGATATAAAGCCTTAGGCACCAATTTGTTAGAACAAGAAGTTAGGGATGGTTTTATCATTACAGATCCTTAATTTCTGTGCTGGTATTGGTGATATTTCCTGCACTGTGGGCACCACCACTTCCACTGGTACACCAGTAGTGGAAGGATGTCAGAAGCGTGGAAGCCTCCTCCAGCAGTAGCACCATTGCAGGTCCCCAGGCTTAGAGACCTTTTCCAACCTCAATAACTTTATGATTCTAACACATCTGTCTTCCCCCAGCTCCTGCAAAGCTGAAGGCAGGAACACCACTACATAACAGACAATAAGAGCACTGGGAGGGACACCCTTCCTTTTGAGGAGACACATCCCTGTTTGAAGGCATACAACATCCAAACAGCTCTCATGTGCACTTGCTGGCTCTGCACATTTCAAGCCCAGTTTCTAAAGCATAGTTAAGGTGTCACTGAGCTCCTCACAGGCATTCAAGATTAGAGATGGCTTCTCCACACAAAGCAGTTAAAAGGTACCACTGCTTCAAAGACAAGGATCTGACAATCTCATAACACAGGAGCATGGGAGGGCTTATGCAATTGTTGAGCCTCACCGAGGCTCAGTAACAACACAGAGATGCTTTATATGGGATCACAGTTCACATCCTCACTCTCTTGACTTTGCATTCATTGACAACAGCCCTGTTTTGTACCACACTGAGCACAGAGCATAACTCCAGGCATCACAGCTGTGGCTCTGTTAATGATCTCAATAAATCCTGCTTAAGCAGGGACAAGAAGAGAATTATGCAAATTACTTTCTGTATCACACACATTGGATAACTGACAACATCCCAAACCAAGCAACAGAACACACATGCTTTAACCTGCATACTCATTATAAGAGTATGAGGGGAACATAAGAGGGGAACAGCTTAGACATTTATTTCAGGAGTTACAGAGCAAGAGAAAAGGGAACACAGACATATGTACAAAGTGTAGCTGTTGGGAACACAAGGAGAATGAGATGTCTCAAAAACTGCTGCGAATGAAGAACCTTTCCAAGCAGACCTAGTGCTGGAGGCCCTGGCACAGAGTGGCTGCTCTGTCTGCACTAGCACCAGTCATACCTGGCAGCTGGATAAGATGTCCTCCACCAACCGCTTGTAGACCCAGGCATCACCTTTAAGCCGCTGCCTCCGGATGCCCAGCACTTCAGGTTTACTGAGTTGACATACTTCCAACTCAAACTCCATGGTTACTTTGCCAAAATCTGACTGCATTTTACATTTTAAGCAGTAACTGCAAAAAACAAAGGGAGAACAATAAAAGTCAAACTCTTTAATGTCCATTTTGCAATGCAATTTCAAAATAATAGAAGCATCTCACAAATTATCCCATTGCTATTCAGAATATTGAGAAACAACCCAGAGTTTAGTGAGATGAGAGCTTGGAATACTTCAGTCCCAGAACACTATTGTTGTGCCCAAGTGCCAAGGTGTAGTACCAGTGCCCTGCCCAGCCACAGGAACCACAGCTGCCACAGATCCCCATCTTGGGGCACATGGCTGGAAGGACAGGGATGTTCCCAGTACTTCCCTAGACAAGAAACACCACTGCAGGGAGGCTGCTGCAGCTCAGCAGGGATGGAAAGGGGGAAAACTGAATGTGAAGTTTAAATCATTACACTGGGAGAAATGCAGTATCTTTCCAGATTATGAGTTTGGAAATGCATCAGAGGGTGAAGAACTCTAAGTAACAGATATTGTAAAACATCAAGCAGACAAGAAGATGATCTGAGGGCTAAAGCACCTCTGCTATGAGAACAGGCTCAGAGAGTTGTAGTCTTTTAGCCTGAGAAGAGAAAGCACCAAGGAGACCTCAGAGCAGCTTCTAGTACTGAAAGGGGCTCCAGGAAAGCTGGGGAGGGGCTCTTGATCAGGGAGTGTAGGGAT
The DNA here is from genome assembly GCA_013389865.1 of Piaya cayana. Taxonomy (NCBI): domain Eukaryota; kingdom Metazoa; phylum Chordata; class Aves; order Cuculiformes; family Coccyzidae; genus Piaya; species Piaya cayana. The sequence continues at coordinate 9,633 of WAAB01010618.1, forward strand.
AGGACGAGGGGAATGGTTTTAAGCTGGACGAGACTGAAATGAGATCTTAGGGAAAAATGTTTTCCTGTGAGGGTGATGAGGCCCTGGCCCAGGTTGCCCAGAAAAGTTGCAGCTGCCCCATCCTTGGAGGTGTTTGATGCCAGGTTGGGTGGGGCTTGGAGCCCCTGATCCAGTGGGAGGTGTCCCTGCCCATGGCAGGGGATGGAACAGGTTGGGCTTTGAGGCCCCTTCCAAAGCCAACCACTCTATGATTCTGTGGTTCTAAGAATTTTAGAAAACACATATCCAGAGGTGAGCATAGCATTTCTTTCATGCATAGGGAACCAGAAAGCAGGCTTGGATCAGAACTAGGAGCCAAGCCGACTCTCAGTACCTGAATCTAGTTCGTAAATCCTACAAATTAAAATACAAATCTTACAAATTAAAACAAACCACACAAACTCATGTGAATCATGTTCAGCTTTTAAAATTTATGGGAGGGGTTAAAAAAGCATGTGGCTGTGGCACTGTGGGGACAGGCTCCAGTCAACACGGGGGTGCTCAGCTGATAGTGGGAGTGGATGAGCCAGAAGGGCTTTTCTACCCTCCGTAATTCTGCGATTCTATGATCTCTTGGCTAAATGCCAATGTCTTTTGACTACCAAGAATAAGAGTTAAGTAATAGATATCAACACTGTCTCCCAAAATAGTTTGATTATGGCCATGAGACTGTACCCCAACAAGCATTTTTTTAGTCACAACTTCATGAGACAAAATTCACATGAGTATCACCATTATTAGTCCATATCTGTCAGTCAAAGAGCAGTGTTAGAGCTTAGTGAAAGTTGTTTCCCAGTGCATGGACACATTCATTTGATGCACTGTACAGTTTCTACAAAACCACTGTATTTTAGAACATGCAGCTGCAAAAGTCAATTTAAAAGTCCTTTATCAAGGACTGCAGTACTAACTAGAGAAATACAAGCTGAAATCATATCTTACGCTTACCCCTTCTGAACATGTTCCACATGCTTATTCGAAAGAACAGTAATCAGCTCGTTCAGCAGTTGGTCTGGATTCTGCATCTGAGTGGTGGTAACATTATAGAGTGCCTAAAGTAGTAGGATCAGTAGATAAACAGACAAGGAACAAAAATAAACATCTTTCACCTAAAACTGAGGACATTATGGAAATTTACATTAAAAAGCTTCAGAAGAGCAAACCACAGTAACTTCCCAATATTATTGTAATTCAAACATTTTAGTAGGACCAGGAACACCAAGCCACAGCTGCTGGCCAGGTGGTATCAAAGCGCGTATGAGCTAAGAACCAGGATATTGGAAAAAAAATATTTTCATTGATGATCTCAACAACAAGATCAAGCACAGCCTCAGCAAGTTTGCAGATGACACCAAGCTGAGTAGTGCAGCTTTCACACCAGAAGGATGGGAATTGATACAGAGGGACCTGGACAAACTGGATAACTGTGCCTGGGTGAACCCGGTGAGGTTCAACAAGGCCAAGGGGGCAGGTCCTACACCTGAGTCAGGGCAATCCATGGATTCAATACAGGATGAGGGACAATTTGATTAAGAGCAGCCCTAAGGAGAAGGACTTGGGATGCTGGTGGGATGAGAAGCTTGACATGAGTTGGCAGCATGCACTCACAGCCCAGAAACCAATCATGTCCTGGTCTGTGTCCAAAACAATGTGGCCAGCAGGGGATGGGAAGGGATTCTGCTCTGCTTCACTCTCTTGAAACCCCACCTGGAGTCCTATGTCCAGTTTTAGTGTCTCCAACATAAGAAGGATATGGAACTGTTGGAGCAAGTCCAGAGGAGGACATAGATGAAGCAAGGGGTGGAGCCTGTCTGCTATGAGGATGGGAGGGGTTCAGCCTGGAGAAGAAAAGGCTGTAGGGAGGCCTTAGAGCAGCTTTCAGTACTGAACAGGGCTCCAGGAAAGGTAGGGAGGAACTTTTCACAAGAGGATGGGCTGATAGGATGAGGAAGAATGCCTTTAAATTAGAAGAGAGGCATATTTAGATTGGACATCAGGAAGAAATTCTTCTTGATGAGGGAGATAAGGCTCTGGCCCAGGTTGCTGAGAACAGTGGTGGTTGCCCCATCCCTAGGTGTGGTAAGGCCAGGTTGGATGGAGCTTGAAGCCCCTGATCCAATGGGAGGTGTCCTTGCCCATGGGTCTTGCTTCCAGCTGCTCATACTCCCAAGTTATTTGCACAGCCTGGTCTCCCATCCAAGAAACTGGTCAGGTTTGCATGCAATGTGTGCCCTCAACTCATAAGAGTGGCCTTTGCTCTTGGAAAATCTTCTGAATGGAATAGAGTAGCTGAACTGCATGGTCAGAAAGCACTGTGTTCCTTTTTACTGATAAGCAGTTTGGTAAAAGCTTAGGGGGGTTTTTTTCAGTAAAAAAACCCCTAAGTTTAGTACAGGAGGAGTTGGAACAGCAACAGCTCCAAGAGCTAGGCAGCTGAAGGGCACATAGCTTAAATCTACAGAATTGTTTATGTCTCAGCAACAGTCTTACCTCCTTAATCACATTTCACAAGCATCCTCTACAGCATCACGTATAAATTCCTCCCTGTACAAATTTTTGAGGTATATTAAATGGTTTTGGAGGATGTGTACAGTTCTTACTGCACCGGTGTTTTGTCAATGCCATACCACATGTATCCTACTAAACACAAACTGCATGAGCCAGCTTTAGGAGGTACAAATCATCAATGCAATTCTAAAGCACTCTGTGCACAGCACTAGTGGAGGAACTGCTTTTACTATGGCTAAAAGAGGAACAAAGAGCCAACTGGCAAAGATGCAGCGACATAAAAACTTTGAAAAACAGAATTACACTGACAGCGCCAGAAATTCTCTCATGCAGGGGTAGTTATCCAAGTGTTAAGTTTAATCTTAGGTTCTCTTCACCTCTAAAGACTGCCTTGGGACACGAGCATCCTGTTTGGACCACAGACACCTAAGCCAGGAATGTTATCCACATTTTGGTTAGATGGGATATGGAAAGCAATGGCCAGACTCCTCTCTTAATCTGCTGGTGACTTGCCTGAGCCCAACCTAAATGCAACATCTCTTAGCAATAACTGAGACATTTTTACATTGACATAGACACAGCCAGAGCAACCACACTGTCCTAAAGAACATGGGCAAGTCCAATCACAGATGTCCTCTCAAGACACTAGATGTTTTCAATGATTAAACATAGCATGTAAAAGTTTTCCAGCAATGATACCTTAGTCTTTCTGGGATATCTTGTGCACATTTTCCTTTTGCTTGGTGTAAGCTTTGTGATCATTTTATCCAGGCCTCTTTCCAGAACTCCGAATATTTTGGCTTTCCTCTTCTTTTGGCTACTACCCAAGTAGTTGAGATCCATTTCCACTAAATTACACCTGGTAAACAAATTGATCAACAATTTTCCCTCTGCACTTAGAAACGTCATTTCAGATATCACTAAAATACCACTAGACCTGACAAGAAGGAGGAAACTGAAACAGTTCATTATGAGAGTTTGTTTGAAAGTCAGTTCACATTTAAACTGAGATATGTGCACAGAAACTGCCACCCCCAGGGGAGCTGGAAGAAGGAATTTCAATGGAAAACAGGAATATATTCTGAAGACAATTAAGTTACATAGTTTTAAACTTTTCTCTCCTTTCAGTATATTCTAGTGAATGGAGAAAGAGGTTTTATGATGACTTTTACCATGGGAATGGAAAGGACAGGTTCTAAGGCAGAACATGGATTAAGGTAGTCCTGCTCTAAATAGAAAGTGTACACAAATAACTGGACATTTACTTTGTTTCAGGATGAAACTCAGCTGTTATCAATTCATCTGTGGTTTTTTGGTTTCTGGGCTTCTTGGCTGGGGTGACTGCAGTAAAATGGTTCTCTGCAAGACAGCATCCAAGACAAAGCAGGTTGAATTATTTTAATAAAGGATTTTTAATTCAGCAAGGATTAGTCATTATAGAATCATACAGCTTCCAGTACTGAAAGGAACTCCAGGAAAGCTGGGGAGGGACTCTGTACAAGGTCCTGGAGAGAAAGGACAGGGGAAGCTACTTTAAATTGGACAGGAGAAGGATTTTGATTGGATACTAGGAAGAAATTCTCCATGATGAGGGAGGTTAGGTTCTGACCCAGGCTGCCTAAAGTAGTGGTGGCTGCCCCATCCCTGGAGGTGTTCAAAGTCAGTTAGTATGGGGCTTTGAGCCTCTGATCCAGTGGGAGGTATCTATGCCCATGCAGGGGGTGGAACTGGATGGGCTTCAAGTTCCCTTTCCAACCCAAACCACTCCATGATTGTATGATTAATTACATCCAAAGCACCTTTGAGGGCCTCTGTCTGGACAAGTATGGTCTGTACTTGCATGTCAATCCATCTCTTCGCACAAGGAGTCTTTGGAGCAGGAAGTGCAAAGGGCATTTCATTTCTTAAAGCTGGCTCCATATCAACATTCCCTTTGTTTCCATGCTCCTTCAATTGCACTTCTTTTGTCACTGGATTTGACAGTGTGAATTCTGTATCATCCAGCTGCGTATCGTGCCTTGAATGCTACAAGAGACAAAAAAAACCTCACAAAACCAAAACCCAAACATCGCCTGATGCATTCCAATCACATTCAGGGATGTTACAGACAAGAAAACTCTAAAATTGAAGAGGTTAACATCCTGCACTGCTTGCTTACTTAGCAAAAAAGTTAAAAGCCCTTCAATATTTCTGATTTCCCCTACAATTTGCTAATAAATATCTCCAGTAATCTGCCATGTGTTCTGGTCTTGTAAATTCACCTTACATGTTTAAGCCTACTCCTTATGAGCTCATGTAAACTCAGCTCAGTTTTCATTTGATTTAGTTGTATAATTTTAATTGCTTCATTGGATTTTCTTGCCCAATACAGACAGGTTGAGCTGCTTCAAAGACTTGTCCAGCTCTAGCCTAGTTCAGAGATCTTGTTTTCTGTACCTTGTTGTTTTCCCTTCAGTTTTTAAACGTTCAGTGACATTTTCCTTTATTCCCTAGGAGCTGTTTTTACATAACTTGAGCCTTGATGCTTAATGTTTATCAAATTAATCAGGTTTTACAGCTAGATGAAACCACAATTTATGTTCAAGGCAGGGTTGGATGGGTTTTAGAGCCAGTTTGTAACTCCCCTCAGCCAGGGCACACCAGACACCTAAATATATCACCAGTTCCCATGTACTCAAGGAGAAGATTTTTTTTTATTAAGGAGAGTGTATCTATTACTTTTAAAGGAATTCGTATTTACTCTTCAAATACCTGCTTTCTTTTGCGAGTATGTATTTTAAATTCCTCTGATGGCAGTTCTTCAGAGAGTGAACCTATGCCACAAAGTTCCATGGATCCAGAAGCACTGAGCTCTTCCGGGTTGTTTGGCACATGTCTACATGTCATCATTTTTTCAGGCTGCAATGAAAGATTCATTCAAGATTGAGATTCCAGTGAACTACTAAAAACAAAATTTAATCAGGAAAGTGTCACTAAAATCAAAAATCTTATTTCTAAATTCCTAATTATGGTTATGAACTAATGGAAGTTCCCATGCCCATGATTTAAGTTTTATAACAAGAATTTAGTACTGCTGTTACATTTAACTCTTGAAGCTGGAGTTTGCATGTGCCTTCTGTTCTTTCTTTGTACTGAATGCAGATGCTTTCCAATTTAAAGCTGTCCCCCCTCACCCTATCACTCCAGGCCCTTAGAAAGAGTGCCTCCACAGCTTTCCTGTAACCCCTTTCAGTACTGAAAGCTGCTCTAAGGTCTCACTGGAGCCTCCTCTTCTCCAGGATAAAGAACTCCAATTCTCTCAGCCTGGCCTCATAGCAGATGGGCTCCATTCCTCACATCATCTCTGTGGCCTCCTCTGGTCCCATTCCAACAATTCCATCTCCTTCTTATGTTGGGGATTCCAGAACTGGATACAGGGCTCCAGGTAGGGTCTCAACAGAGCAGAATTCTGTCCCTGTCCCTGCTGGTCCCACTGTTCTGGATGCAGGCCAGGACACGGGTGGTTACTGGGCTGTGAGCACACATTGCTGGTTCACGTCAAGCTTCTTGTTCCCCAGCACCCCCATTCATTCTTCTCAGGGCTGTTCTCAATCGTGCCATTTGCCAGCCTGTATTGTAACCATGGCTTTCCCCAATCTAGGTGTAGGACCTTGCCCTTAGCCTTGTTGAACCTCAAGGTGCACACAGCCCCACTTTTCTAGCTTGTCCAGGTACTGTCCTTCTGGTATGACAACTGCTCCACTCAGCTTAGTGTCATCTGCAAACTTGCTTTGATAAATGAAAGCACTTTACAGATCACAGAGAACTTCAGACCATTCCCATGAGCAGCCAAGGAGAAATTCCATGCAGTACTCATGATGCACTGTGCCCTCCCAGACAGTTATGGCACTGAAACAGCCCAGGCTACTAAAACACACTAATGAGGAGAGTGAACTGTTTAATGACCAAGACTTTGACTGCACAAACATGTTCTTAGTTTAGGGCAGCAGCCTGTTTTCCCAGGTTGACCACTGTGAAAATGTGGCAGCATTTTAACCAGCACATTGTCTGGTTCAAGTCAAAACCTTACCTCCAGGTCCACCGACTGCAATGGGTCAGCATGCTCTGCAGGACCCAGACACTTTAAGTGAATGCACTTGCCATGAGCCTTCTTGTGTTGAAGCAGAAGATATGTTGCTGACAAATTGTCATAGTTCCACTAGGGAAAAGAAGAAAAAGAGTATTTTAATCTCCTGTTTTGAAACATTGTGAGCACAAAGCAAGCTCAGCCTTCAGAAAGCTTCTGCATTTCTGCAGTCTGTTCTACCTGATGTAGAATCTGAGAATCACAGAAGCACAGGTTGGTTTGAGTTGGAAGGGATCTCAAAGACCAGCTGGTTCCACCTCTTGCCTTGGGCAAAGACACCTCCCACTGAATCAGGGGGCTTAACGCCCCATCTAACCTGTCCTTGAACACCTCCAGGGACGGGACAGCCACCACTATTCTGAGCAACCTGGGCCAGGGCCTCACCACAATCACAGGAAATCATTTCTCCCTAAGATCTCATCTCAGTCTCCCTCCTTTCAGCTGAAAACCATTCCCTCTCATTCTGTCCCCGGAAGCTGCTACTACTGGAAGCTGCTCTAAGGTCTCCCTGCAGCCTTCTCTTCTCCAGGCTGGACTACCCCAGCTCTCTCAGCCTGGCCTCATACCAGAGGTGCTCCAGCCCTTACATCATCTCCCCAAGTGTACTTTCAGACTTCAGCTGATTTAAACTGTTTTGGAGGTCCAGAAACAGAGCACAGTGGTGGTTACTTGCACGTCAACTTGTAGAAAACTCACAGTAGTGAAAATTCACTCTGGGACCAGAATCTACTGAGGCGAAAGGCAGAACTGTTAATTTAGTTTAGCCAAGATTTCAACAAGTTTCAATTTTTCTGAAACCTCCCCAATACTTCTCCAAAAGCAGCATCAGTTTTCATTACATTCAGCAGCTTTGCTTATAAGGCGCACAGGTACAATGCCTATCAGGCTTGCACAAGAGTATAATTATCTTATATTAGTTTTAATGAATTAGAAATCCTCCAGTAATGGACTATGCAAACACCACAAACCTACTTGGAATGACTTTTCCCCTTCATATCATTCAGATTATTTCCTATAACTGCAGAACAAGTAGCCTTCACACCACAAAGCCATCTGAAATTATTCTAAAACCCTGTTTCTACCACAGTTATGTGGGAAACCTAACAAGTTTTCCAAAGCTCAGAACTACATTATTGCTACCATGTACAAAGCAGTAAAAAAACAAATTTCAAGGGAGATTTTTCAGATTCAGGTTAAAGCTGGAACACGCATGTTTTAAGTCTCTTTTATATTTTGCAATGTCATTGCTAACACTTCCCTAATTCTTCTAGAATTAGTCAGCTCAGCTTCTGTTGTTTGCATTTAAAAGTGACTAAACATAAATATAACTCCCCAAAAATAGCTGGGCAATCACCAACCATGTGGAGTTTAACAAGGACAAGTCCTGGATTTTGCACCCAGGACACAGCAACCCTGAGTGTCTATGTAGTATGGAGAGTGCAAGGAGTAGAGCAGCCCTGTGGAAATGGATCTGGGTCTCTGCCCAAGGGTGAGGTGACCATAGAGTGTGTGGAGCGCAAGGAGAACAGCTCTGCAGAAAGGGATCTGGGCTCTGGCTGAGGGCGAAGTGACCATGAGCCAGCAGTGCCCTGGCAGCTAAGAGGGCAACCATGTCCTGGGTGCATCCAGCATGACATAGCCAGCCAGGTGAGGGAGGGCATAGAGCTGGGAAAATGTTCAGAGCAGAAGTGCGTGAGGGTTGGCTGAAGTCCCTGTGTCTGTTCAGCCTGGAGAAAAGGAGGCTGAGAGGAGACCTCATTACTTTCTGCAGCTTCCTCACACAGGGAGGAGCAGGCGCTGAGTAATTCTGCCTGACCCAAGGGAATGGCAGCAAGAGGCTGGGGGAGGTTTAGATTGGACATTAGGAGCAGGTTCTTCTCCCAGAGGGTGGTGGAACACTGGAACAGCTCCCAGGGAAGGAGTCACCATGCCTGACAATATCTCAGAAGCCACCAGACTGTGTGAGTATTGGGGTGTCTGGTGCAGAAAGAAGAGTCACCTGATGGCTGTTGTGGGTCCCTTCCAGCTCAAATAATTCTGATTATGTGAAAATGTGTTTTATTGTCTATGTGCATGATGCTCTGATATTTTTCTCTTCTCCCCCTGCCCCTACTCCCTACCCTGCATTACTTACTGAACTATTCAAATGCAAAAATTTAGACAGCAAATGCAGCTGTTGTTCAAGTCTGAATTTCTGACAGTCTATTTTGACTTCATGATATTCAGAAGGATTTTACCACGGTGAGAAATAGCAGTAAGGTTTAGGAAATATCCTAGAATCATGGAATGGCTTGGGTCAGAAGACCTCAAAGCCCATCCAGTTCCACTCCCTGCCATAGGCAGTGACATCTCCCACTGGACCAGGGGTTCAAAGCCCCATTTAACCTGGCCTTGAACATCTCCAGTGATGGGGCAGCCACCATTGCTCTGAGAAAGCCAGGACAGGGCCTCATGAACCCCATTGTGAAGAAAGATCACAAGCACAATTAAAGGTGGAAAAGGGAAAAACAAGTTTGAACTTCAGTACTCTAGCTATAAACTAAAGCTAGATTCTGAAGTTCTGCACGGACTCCATAATTCTGAAAAGGATAGATATTTCACCCTTGAGAATGAGGGAGCATTAGTCAACACGGTAAATTTATTTACTGTATTACTATTTAATTACAGTAAATTACTGGTATATAGTCCTTACCTGTGACAGTAATTCCAATACAGTTTCATGGCTCTTTTTATGGAGCACAGAAAGCGTTGTTATGCAGTCTTCATCAAGATGTACCAGCTGCAAGAACACAACAAATATTGAAGCACAAGGCTTTAAAGTTCTCTCATGATTCATGTCTGACTGACACTATTGTGAAACCCCACATGCCGAGTCAATAATCTACTGTCATTTCAGACCCTGTGTTTTAAATATTCGAAGTATTTAAATAGTTAGCATCACATCTAAATATTGTAGGTAACACACTGAAAAAGCCTTACAACCCCAACAGCTTCACAGCCAAGTGCCTACTTGGTGAGAGGTGGTGAATTAGAATAAGCAAGTCTCACAGCAGAGATTTTTACCAGAAACTGAAGCTACACTTTAGTCTCTTCTTAAATATCCAAAGCCATCAGATATGCAGCTCTCTGAAGCCTGCCAGAGATGATGCTAAAGGCACAGTGAAGCTGTGCTATATCCAGAGAAAGGGTGGCATCCAGTGCCCAAACACAGGCATTGCCTGTAAACACACAGGAACTTCTTGATTGTCACTAGTGACAGTGAGATAATTCTTCTCCCTCTCCAATCTCCTTAGTCTCCCACAAAACTAAAGCAAGTTTTAGAGACAGGATGAGTATACTTTCAAGGAGATAAAATTTTTATTCAAACTAGCAATTTTAAGCAAGGACTAGATACAAGACTAGAACCAGAGAACCATTTAGTTGTGGAAGGGACCTCAAAGTGCATCCAGTTCCACCCCCTGTCATGGGCAGGAACACCTTCCACTGGATCAAGGTACACAACCATGATCACACCTAGCATGCCCTCAAGAATATGTGGTTAGCATCTCAAGGAAAGCTTTGACCAAGCATCTTTGAGAATCCAATTCTCATTCCTATGTGGAAAACCTCACTTTTTATAATAAATCAGGTTTTTTTTTTCAAATTAAGCATTAGCTTCAGAATACAATGAAAACACATTTTAAAATTCCTCTTCAAGGGAAAGTAATAACATGTCGACAACAAGAAGAATCATAAAGGAACCATAGCCATCTCAAAGTTTATCTTTGGAGATGATCCTCACAGCCCTGTACTGCAAGGACAGCAGTAAGCCAATAAAGGTTACATTAAATATTATTCACCTGGCAACCACTACTTACTGAGCACTTGCTTTGCCACTGAATAGCATCAGAATAACCTTGCATGAGCCAGCGGTGTCTCAATAGATCTTTAACTGTGATCCGCTTCTTTGGATCTACCTGGTGGGTGATAAAAACAAAGCTACTGCTGAAATCCCACAGAAGAGTAGGAGAAACAATCAGTAATTTACTCAGATTTTTAGGGTGGTAAGAAACTCAAATGAAACCAACATTGTTCAACAGCTTCAGCAAAAGAAAGGTAAGACAAACAAGCTGTGAGGAGAAGTTACAGAACCCACTTTTACATCAAGTGACCCAGGAATATTCAGCATTGGCCAAGATCTCCTAGATGCAATCCAAATGTATGTTAAGTATGTTCAGCTTCATTTATAAAATAGAGCAGTTTGGGCCAAAAGGGACCTCAAAGCCCACCCAGTTCCAAACCCATCTGCCATGGACAGGGAGATCCCACTAGATCAGGTTACCCAAGGCCTCATCCAGCCTGGCATTAAACACCTCCAGGGATGGAGCAGCCACCACTGCTTTGGGCAACTGGGGCCAAGGCCTTCACACCCTCATTGTTAAGAATTTCTTCCTAATGTCCAATCTAAATCTTCCTCATGCAATTTAAAGCCATCCCCCCATGTCCTGTAATTCCATGCCTTCATGAAAAGTCCTTCCCCAGCTTTCCTTGAGGCCCTTTCAGTACTGGAAGCTGCATTAAAGGTCTCCCTGAATCCTTCTCCAGGCTGAACAACCACAACTCTCTCAGCCTGGCCTCAGAGCAGAGGCTCCAGCCCTTGCATCATCTCCATGGCTTCCTCCATGGGCATGTTCCAACACATCCATCTCCTCCTCATGCTGGGGTTTCCAGAAATGAACAAAGGACTCCGGATGGGGTTTGACCAGAGCAGAGGGGCAGAATCCCCTTCCTCCCTGCTGGTCCCACTGCTTTGGATACAGCCCAGGACACAAGTGGCTTCTGGGCTGCAAGTGCACATTGCCAGCTCATGTCAAGCTTCTAATCCCCCAGCACCCGAAGTCCTACTCTACTCTTAATTTTCTCCAAGAATTTGTAATGTGTTCCTGTTTGAATACTGAATATTAATAAAGTATTTAATTGATGCAATGTTTTGCAACAACACTTTGTAGTCCCAGAGAATAAAAGGAATACCTTTACCTGCAGCATTTCGTTAAGCAGTAGTGCACTGCTAGGAGAGAGCCACTTAGGAGTGATGTACTTTCCTCTCTGCAGAAAAGAAGAGGATTTAGAATGAACCTTGAACAGCCAGCTCAAAAGAAACGGATAAATTACTTGGATGACAGCAACATCTGTATTCAGTACAAAGGAAGAACAGCAGGCACATGCAAACTTAGCTTTAAGACTTGAAAAAATGTAACAGTAGTATTAAATCCCAGCTCTATGATTAAGGAAAATGCTATGTTTGAATGATCAGCTGCAGTTTTCATCCACTCGGCTTGCGAGACTTCCATCTGAGCCCACAGTGCAGGTATCCTGCTTCTTATCTTCAGCGATGTTTTATCACATTAACTTGATAAGGTATAGAAATGCAAACACATTGGAATATGAATATTACAAATGACTGATATCAAGACTTTGAAGTGTGAATATTCATTGAAAATATTACTTTTTAGACACTAAAAACAAACTACCCTCAACACTTAACTGCTCTTTCTTTGAGTAAGTGACATTTAGTGTAGATTTTTGATCTCTACTCATGTTGCAGACAGGAAAAAGTTACAGATCCAACAGAAAAGTTTCAGTCATATTTACTGGGTGTTTTAGGGTTATTTACTTTCAATTCTATAGTAAAAGAAAATAGCTTTCAGATTTGAGGAACAGCAGAACAGAACCAGAATCACTGTCAAGGATCATTTACTTCTCAACCAAAAAGGAAAAAACGTAGAAATCATCAGCAGCCATTGTGAAACAACAGCCAGGTTGTCATGGCAATTTTCTGTCTACAACCAATGCCTTGGTAACAATTTGTATTTACATGCAAGATACATTTCTAAGCAAAGTATTGCTTCGGCATCACAATTACATCTTTACAAACACTACTAATGGGCTGTTTATAAACAGTTACTAGGCTCTTTACTCTGCTTTACTCTGAAACTAAGCCAAGTAACATGTGCATTGCACATTTTGTTTTTTATTTAATGCTGCTACAGAGCTTGAGGTAAGGAAACAAAACTAGCACCTAGTTGACCAAGGGCCATGCAATGGCTACCACATGCATAAGATCACAACAGAATTAAATGGGTTTTTACAGAATTTACATCATACATTTGACTTTTTCCTTTCAAAAAAAGGAAGTAAAACCATGGGAAGAACACAGTGCATCCAAGTCATACAACCTCATTTAGAGTCAAGTAGCAGATCAATACACTGGCTTGGAACAACAGTTCTGAGTTGATGTTGAAATGCATTTCAGGATCTATAATGTGTGAAATTAAATTCCACAGTAGTGGGGAGATGTCTTCATTTCCAAGAATTCTCAGCTTACAATCACATAAAATTAAAACAAAAGCCAGAACAGAAGCAGCAAGCCTATATCTTAACACCTGCAACATCATCAGTTCTCAACTGCTTTTCATAACTTGGTTATAGCAGCTCACTTAAACAAGTTGTAGCACCAAAACTCAGTCCAAACAGTACTGGTCCCAGTTCATGAGCATGCAAGACATCATCTGTGATGATCTTAAGGTCTCCATTCACGTTTCATCTACTGGCATGTTTAAGAAAGAATCCCTTAAACAGATCACCCACCAGGCTCTGAATCCTGGTGTAATGGCCAGAATAAAGGATTTTGTTGTCCTACAAAAGCTTGTCTACATGGAGATATGCTCTCATCGTACACCAACCTACACAGTTCACAACCAAAGCAGAAAAGGAAGGTAGCTCAAATCTGGCCCACAACCCATTGGACTCCTCTGCTCCCTGTGATTTTACTGTGATACTGGAAATGCTTCCTAAGATTATCTGGGCAAGACTTAGTTGTATAGTTTAGGTTTAGGTAGATAACTCCCTGCAAGAAGCAGAGACATCTGTGATCTCTATGGATCCCCCCATCCAAGATATTCTATGATTGTGCCAGCAGGAAAGTCACATCATTTCAATGGTGACTTGTGACTATCAGCATCTTTACACAGCCTCTTTGGATCATTTAGCCATTTTTTCCTTTAAATTCTCTACAGCAATTAAACTGAACTTCCCGCAGACCTTCTGCTGAGGTACTCAAATCCAGTCCAATTCCAGACTAAAAGCCATGCCTTTCAATGAACAGATCTGGTCCTTCATAGAGCTCTGATTGTTATGCACCCCAAAAATGCTCCTTGTGCAGATCGACTGTCAGTAGACTCGTACCAGAGCAGTCCCTGAACACTCTCCAGGTGTTTGACACACAAGGTTCTGTATGAGAGAAGAAAGAGGCAGAGGATGTCAAAGCCCTTATGCAGCCTAGCTGCTCCTCATCCCACTCACTTACTGAAGGCTTTACCAACACAAATTCCATGGCAGCCTAGAATTGATCAATAAAAGTGTGCATGATGTGGAACAGTGGGTATTCTGCTGCAAGAGGAGGAGTTAACAGGGAAACAGAAACAATTAGAGTTCTATTACTTAATGTTTATTCTGCTTTTTCTGTTGCTTATGGTGTCTTACACTTCCTTTTCATTTCGGAGGAGGAAAGTGTAGTCACAGAGGTAGAATCCTGCTTTTCCAAGACATAAGACCTGACATTTAAGAACATTATTTTTTGGTGAATCAAATGACACATTTACAATTATATTCTATACAGTACAGGGAGAAAGCAAAGGTCCAGAATAAGAAATCAAGCCCACCAGCAAGAAAACACTTCTCCTGAAACTCAATTTCCTATTATACTACAGGACCAAGCTCGAGTACTGTAAAGGCAGAGAGAATATGGAAACAAATCCACTAAATATCAATACCGAAAGTTGCAGAGTAGCAAAATTCAGCAGATGTGCTGTGATAAGGGCAAAAGGGCATAACAGCTTCTGCCATCAGAAAACCAAAGGCCTCTCAATGATGCATCTGTTCCCAGTGCATTCTCACACCATCCATACCTACCATTATTTTCCGGTAGAGGGCCATGACATTGTCATCATCAAAGGGGAGAAAGCCACACAGCAGAGCATAGAGCAGCACTCCCATGCTCCAAATATCTGCCTGGAAAATGAAAAAGGAGAGTATAAGTTTACATGATTGATATAAAACAGCTTAGAGATGTAATATTGTCCCCCTTTGGCAAAGCTACATGCAACTCATGAAAAGCAAGCTCAGAGCTCTTCCAAGTGAGAGCGCACAACCCAAATTCAATCTTTGGTTCACTGGTAAAGCCAATATCCTCTATTAAGTGACCAAATTGCTGCGTTGTCTTCAATGTACACTGATTTCCCTGGCAAAAATGAAACCAAACTCAGCACAAGGGATTTAGCATGGTAGATTACAAATTACAACAGTATGGTTACAATCAACTTCAAAGCCCTACTGCTTCTTCTCTATCTGTACAGATACAACATCTCATACCACCTCAAACTGTTATTCCCACTTACACCATAAAGAAAGAGGAGGCTTGCAAAGCTCTGGCCTTCACAGAAAGCAGAACAAAAAGACAGGAGGTGTTAAAGCCCAAGGACAGTGGCATGAATGGAAAAACTACTCCATCCCACAACACAACAATCTGGGAAGTCTGAGTGGATTGCAGTCAGTGTTTTGGGCAGATGGACAAAAGGCAAGTAGTGGGTCCTAATGTTCCAGACGTGGATCAAAGCTAGATAAATGCAAAAGAAGGAACACCGAGTTTAACTACACTGAGCTGTACAAATAGAGCGAGTTCTTAAGGTAAAAACAGGACTGGTAAAGCATACAAGACAGACTTCTAACAGGAGTTGGATAATTCACAGAACAAGTTACTGCTCAAAACAGTGAGCAGTAGAAGGAAAGAGTTTAAGTTACCATTAATAGGGCACTAAAATATGGAGCCACAAGTGGAGACAGGGAAGAACTGGTCACAAACTATGGCCAAAGGCACCATGACTGCTGAGGCCAATCACATTTCTTGCGAGCTACCCCATAGTGCTCAAGAGAGAAACCACACACCAGTGTACCTGAACCTCATCACCAATAAAAACGTGGGGCAAAATCCTAATTCCAAACCACGGTACGCACCTCTGATCCAATGTATGCTTTGCCCTGAATCACCTCTGGGGCTGCGTATGCTGGACTTCCACAGCACGTCTGGAGGGGGCAATCCAGGCCACCCTGGAATGACAGAAAATCATCGCACAGAAGCTCTGGCTTCAACACAGCTTGTGTCTTTTATTATTGGGCATTATTGGTGGCCTCAGATGCTTCACTTCCCCCTGCTGTGCATCTTCTACTTTGCTGTGGTGTAACATGGCCTCACTAAGCAAAAACTGTCCAACATTGTAAGCATCCTACAGAAGTTCTGATCCCAAGCAGCTCATTCCTCTATGATCCTAGCAGCCATTTCCACAGTTCCTCCTTTGTGACTGCAAATGGAAGATGGAACTCGGGAAGAAGTGATGCAAGGGCTACTGGGCATGAGGCTAGCTAGTTATTTATACCACTATTTAACACAATAACTTTGTTAAGAACCACTAAGAAAATTTCCTTATTAAAACCACATTATTGCCTTGCCTGGGCTTTGTTCTAAGTGCAGAGAAAGGTGACATGATGTTCTAACAGACTTGATACCCTTCAGGATGCTCTTGCATGAAACAAGTAAAACAATCCAAGCACAAGGAACTGTCTTTGGATCAGGAAGTCCTTCTTCACATCAAGTTGTTTAACAGCACCCACCTTACATGTTAAGCTGACAAATAAAGGGCTCCTAGGAACAGATTCTAAATGCAGAAAAAAATTCTGTACAAACACCTGGAATTGGATGACTGGGGCTTGGAGTCCCCAGATCCATGCCCATGGCAGGCAGTTGGAACTAGATGAGCTTTGAGAACCCTTCCAATCCAAATCATTCCATAGTTCTGTGATTTGTAAACATAGCTGAAGTGTTTGATTGAACCACTATCTTCAGTGCACACAAGTGTTCTGAAAGAAGAAGCGCACCACTGAAACTTCCTAGGGAACACATGCACACGCAAGTTTGGTGTCACAGGCCTCAATCTGACAGCACAGCTACACATACAGGATGATCTCTGCCTCAGATGATGGTAAAAGGTGAAGTGTAAGAGGAGAAAATGATCCAACAATCTGGTCATAACATACAGTTAACTGCTCTTTTGCCTCGTTAAGACCCTACTAAGCTATTGGTGATGTGGTGGCAACTATGTAAACACTTGAAGTTAGGGTCTTTAGGGAAGTCTCTGCATGGCCTCTGACCTGAAGCATCCACGCTTTATCTACCTGCAGTAGCAAATTTAGCTCAACTGTGTGAAAGCAATACTCTTACCTTTGGCTTTGCACAGAGTCCAAAGTCTATCAACTTCAAGTTATGTTCCTCATCGATCAGCAGATTTTCCTGGTAAAAGAGAAAGCTGTAATTAGCACTATTGCAACCAAAGTTGCAAGTGCTTCTATACCCAAAGTATCCAAGGAACCATGCTTTATTTCACTTTATGTAATGACAGAAGTCCATGGTGACTAGAAGAAGGGTAATGTGCCCATTTTTAAAAAGGGTAGAAAAGAGGATTCTGGGAACTACTCATCTGTCAGCCTCACCTCTGTGCCTGGCAAGATAGTGGAACAGATCCTCCTATAAGCCATGCTAAAGCACATAGAGTGCATGGAGGATGGCAGCCATCATGGCTTCACCAGGGGCAAGTCCTGTATGATCAACTCAGTGGCTTTCCATGACGGGGTGACTGCAGCAGTGGACACGATAATCAACAGTGGTGATCTATTTAGATTTCTGTTAAGCCTTTGACATGCTACCCCACAACATCTTTCTCTCTAAACTGGAGAGATATGGATTTGATGGATGGACAGTACAGTGAATAAGAAACTAGTTGGACGGTTGTATCCAAAGAGTAGTGGTCAATGGCTCAAAGTCCAGGTAGAGATCTGTGACTAGAGGTGTACCTCAGGTGTCCATACAGGGACCAGTGCTGTTTAATACCTTCATCAATGGTATTGACAGTGAGATTGAATGCACCCTCAGCAAGTTTGCAGATGACACCCAGCTGAGTGGTGTAGTTGCTACACTGGAGAGATGAGATGTCATCCAGAGGGACCTGGACAGGCTGAAAAGTGGGCCTGTGAGAACCCCACGAGGTTCAGCAGGGCCAAGTGCAAGGTCCTACACCTGGGTCAGGGCAATCCCTGATTTCAGTATGGGATGGGGGATTGATGCGATTGAGACCTGCCCTGCAGAGAAGCACTTGGGGATGCTGGTTGATGAGAAGCTCAACATGAGCCAGCAAAGTGCACTGGCAGCCCAGAATGCCAATCGTATCCTTGGCTGCATCAGAAGAAGCGTGGTCAGCATGTCAAGGGAAATGATTCTGCCCCTCTATTCCTCTCTTGTGAGACCTCATCTGGAGTACTGTGTCCAGTTCTGGAATCCTCAATGTAAGAAGGATGTGGAGCTGTTGGAAACGGACCAGAGCAGGGCTACAAAGATGATCTGAGAGCTGGAGAACCTTCCATATGAGGACAGGCTGAAAGAGTTGGGCTCGTTCAGCCTGGAGAAGAGAACGCTCCAAGGAGATCTTACAGCAACCTTCTAGTACCTGAAAGGGGCCTACAAGAAAGCTGGGGAGGGACTATTCATAAAGGCTTGTGGTGATAGGACAAGGAGGAATGGGTATAAACTGGAGAAATGCAGATTTAGATTAGACATTACGAATAATTTCCTCACCATGAGAGTGGTGAGACCCTGAAACAGGCTGCCAAGGGAAGTTGTGGATGCCCCATTTATGGAGGTGTTTAGCGCCAGGTTGGATGGGGCCTTGGGTAACCTGATTTAGTTCCTGCCAATGGCAGGGGTGTTGGAGCTAGATGATCTTTAAGGTCCCTTCCAACCCTAACTATTCTATGATTTTTTTGTTGTCATTAGCAGCTAGAGTTTTCCTAAAGTGGCCTGCAGATTTCAGGCAGTTACTAGTGGATATATCCCATATTCCAGGAGGGGAATATTAGTTCCTATCACTCAAGAAAGACTTGAGGACCAGGAGGGTGACAGACAGAAAGCTGAACATGAGACAGCCATCTGTTCTCACAGAAAAGGTGGCCAGTGATATCATGGGCTGTGTTAAAAGCACAGCTGGCACACATGTAAAAGTTACTCTCATCTGCTCAGCACATCTAGAACAGTGCATCCAGTTTCTGCCCCCAGCACAGGAAAGATATCACACAGAAGCAAGCTTAGTGGATTGCTACCATCCACTCAGTAGGCTGGAATGCTGGCTTGATGACAGAAAGATGTGCTTTCAGCTCGTAGATGAGAAAACTTTGGTGGAGTCCTCACAGCAGCCTTTGAATACCCACAAGTGTCATGGTTTGATTTTGGCCCCTTCAGAACAGCCAGGTTTGTGGCTGAGGAAAAAAAAACAAACTACAATTCCCAGGTATTCCATCCAACCTTTTCTACGTAAATCAGGGTGCATTGTGGGGGTTGGGCACTTCCTTTTCCGGATCAGGCTCCATCTTGTCTCTCTCTTCTCTCTGGTGTGCGTTGNATTATATATAATCACTTAGCCTTTGCCTGCTTTGTATTTTTTTTGTATTCTCAGTCTCTCTCTCTCCTTCTCCTGTGAGAGGGACTGTGATTGCTGTGGGGGTTTTTGGGAGAGTTTTGACTCAAACCATCACAACAAGGAAGACATCAAGGCAGAGCTGATCTCTTCAGAGCAGCCCATGGTGGGATAATGACAGACAACAGGCATCAAGAAACATTCAGACTAGAAATAAGGAAAAGCTGTTCTCTTAAGTAGAGTGAAGAGCTTGAGAGGCTGGCCAGAGAGATACACTGCCTCATCCTCAGGAGAGGCTGAAGATGTGGCTGAATAAAACCCTGAAAAGCTTTGTTGGACAGTGCTTTGAAAAGTAGATTCAAGCTGAAGTCCAAAAAGTCACTTCCCACCCAAGTTATCACATGACCCGAGGAATCTGTCAGCTCTCCAGCTACAACTGAGCTCCTTCCAAAGGGTAGGCAGAACTTCACAAACAAAGCATTAATTGGATTCAAAGTCTTCAGGACCTGTCTAGGAAAACGCTTGTGTGCTAAGAATTTGCTTTCTTAGAGATGTATTCATCTCCAAACCCACCAATTTCTAACTAATACAAGACAACCTGAGCTCAAGTCTTCCATTTGCTAAATTCTGTAATGATAGAAAAGCCACAAGATAGGTCCAGCAGTATGCATCTCCCACCACATACTTAAACTACTGATGTAATTTCCTGGGTGCCAAAACAGAAGGATCTGCACAACAGACTGGCACCATAAAGAGTTAGTCCAGGTACAATCTTAAATAAAGCGGATAACAGGCACATAAGCAACCCTCAAAGTCAGATCCATATCTCTGCTCCACTCATCTGAAGCATGTTCCTCTGCTTCATTTTCAGAGGAAGCTCCTTTCTCAGACAGTCACATCCAGCTGAGTTGAGGAATGCAGCAGCAAGTAGAAATAACACACTTTCAGAAGCTGTTAGAGCTCTAAGAAGAAGAGAATGGAGAAGGTACGACTTACTCTGGCTGCTCACATAGAAATAAGCACTGATTCTCATTATTTACATAAATCTGACTGCTGTTCACACTTACTGGTTTGAGATCCCGGTGGGCGTATCCCTGACTGTGAATATATGCAATTGCTGAGACAATCTGTCGGAAAAAGACACGAGCCTCTTCTTCGGAAAGGCGGTCCTTGGATATGATATAATCAAACAGCTCTCCTCCGGGACAGTACTGCACAAAGACAGGAAAGAGAACACAGTTAGAATGCAGTAACAACATCTCAATGAGAGCACTGGACACTCTTCCACTGCTTTACCAGAGCAGTGCCCAGCTGTGTCCTAGGTCAAGACTACACAGAGGAAACAACCTGAGCCACCCAGCACTTGCCTGATGTGTTGTGGGGAAATGTACCACTGTTTTACTACCAAGTGTAAAGCACAGAGTGCAATCAACATAGAAGTCCCAAACTCTTGAATGCACTGTGAAAGTTTTACTGAACTTATTGCAACAAGAAAGGTGACAAATGATTTGTGATCATAACAAGTGAACAGTAACAACTTTAAAGGCAATGTGTATGATCACTGAAAAGGATGAGTACAATAATTATGAAAGAACCATCAACAATTGCCCCATTATCATCATCCAGAGCTGCAGTCATTGAGAAACCCCAGTCACTGTAACGATTTGCTCCAGCTTTGCTACTGCTCAATGAACTACTTCCATCATTCGAAAACCACAGAGCCTCTGGTCTCAGCCACCCTGTTGGTCCCTCCCAGAGCCTGGCCAGGGCCCAGGGAAGGAGGTTAAGTGAATGGATCAAAAATCGTTTACTCTGAACTTCATCATCTACCACTAGAGCAAAACCCAGGAACCCTTGTCACAGCAGAAACACTATTCCTTACCTCTAACACCATGAATATTTTCTGAGATGTCTCCATCACGTGATACAGTTGGCAAATGTGCTGGTGGCTCAGGTTCTTCATGGCATCAATTTCTAATTTAACACGATGCATGTCATCCTAGGAGACCACAACAGTAAGCTCTGAAATAGCCAGCCACTCTGAAAGCCTGTGCACCACAGCAAGCCTCTGACTACTGCACAACATGAAATCCTACAGCATGTCAAACACAGAATGGCTTGGTTTGGAAAAGACCTTTGAGGTGGGGTCCAATCATAAATCTAGCTCTGCTAAGTGTCACTAGACCAAGAAACTAAGTATGACATCTACTCATCTTTTAAATCTCTCCAGGGATAAGGACTCCACTACCTCCCTGGGCAGCCTCTGCCAGTGCCTAAGAACCCTTGCAGTAAAGAAATTCCTCTTGATATTGAGCCTCAGTCTCCTCCAGTCTAAACAGACCCAGTGACTAAAGCCTTCTCCGCAAACCCTTCCTGTTTACCCCTCCCCAGCTCCGTGCCCTCTTCTAGATGCTCTCCAGATACTTAAGATGCTTTTTATCCTGTGGCACCAAAAATCACACACTATTCTGCTTGAGCTAGTCATAATCATTAGCTTCCTCAATTTTACAGCCAGAAAACACTGCCCTCCCCACAAAAAGGTACAATATGTGGGGATCTTCTGTTAAAACTCACATCTATAGCATGGGTTAACAGACACAGGACAAGCAGGCCGCAATTTGTCATGTCACACCCCTGTGTCCCCAAGAACCCCACAAGAACAGTGGAAGATGCAACTAATCTTTTGGCTTACCCCCAGAGCAAGTTTGTCCATGATTTTTATTGCAACTTGTTCACCAGTAAGGCGATGTCGTCCACATTTCACCTTTGCAAACCCACCTAGAATTCAGAGGAGAGATTTAAAGCTCAGTGTTGCTATGCTGCCTTGCCTACCATCCCTTAGTTACACTGTAATACACAGCATGCACTGGATGTCGTGTCATCATAGGCAGGTTTGGGTTGGAAGGGACCTTAAAGACCATCCATACATGGGCGGGGACACCTCCCTCTTCATCAGTGGCTCAAAAACCCATCCAACCTGGCCTTGAACAGCTCCTGGGATGGGCCAGAGCCTCCCCACCCTCATAGGAGAACATTTCCTCCTAAGATCTCATCTTTATCTCCCCTCTTCCAGCTGAAAGCTGTTCCCCCTCACCCTAGCCCTGCAATACCTGATCAAGAGACCCTCCCCAGCTTTCCTGGTGCCCCTCTCAGTACTGGAAGGGGCTCTAAGGTCTCCCCACAGCCTTCTCCAGGCTGAACAATCCCACGCCTTTTCAGCACAGGAAGTGCTCCAGCCCTTGGATCAGCTCTGTGGCCTCCTCTGGAATCACTTCAATAGTTCCATGTCCTCCCTGTGCTGTGGACTCCAGAGCTGGATGCAGGGCTCTGGATACTTCATTTAGAGGAAGCAACAATGACTGCCACTAATTTCCAATTACATTTTAACATTTCTACCCCCAGACCACATGCTTGACACCTGATCTGCAGTTTACAGTCACAGTTAATCCATGCTTGGGTAAGAGTTGTTGTGGATAGTGCATGCCTACTTTATTCACAGATAGCCTACCTGTTCCAATTGTTTCATGTATCTCGTAGTACTTGAGGACCTCCTCGTAGTCATCGATACCCATGGTGGGAGTAACAGGGATTTGCAGTTCTTGGCGCCTGCAATGAGGGATTGCAGCCCATGTTTATGCTTTTCCGCTCTGAAGGTCTCACAGAGGCAGAAAGCACATCCAGCCAGTGATGGAGCACCAAGTAGCCCTCAGCACAGCCCTCCATTGAAAGGGGGGGGGGGAGGAGGGCAAGGCANTCATCAGTGGCTCAAAAACCCATCCAACCTGGCCTTGAACAGCTCCTGGGATGGGCCAGAGCCTCCCCACCCTCATAGGAGAACATTTCCTCCTAAGATCTCATCTTTATCTCCCCTCTTCCAGCTGAAAGCTGTTCCCCCTCACCCTAGCCCTGCAATACCTGATCAAGAGACCCTCCCCAGCTTTCCTGGTGCCCCTCTCAGTACTGGAAGGGGCTCTAAGGTC
>WAAB01010621.1:2702-44060 GCA_013389865.1 Piaya cayana
TTTTTTTTTACTTATTTTTCGGTTAAATCCGCACTCCTTCCCCTTCTGCAGGGGTTAAAAGAGAAGTTTTTAAGTGTGTGCCACCCTGTGCAAGTCCTTTCTATCTGACATCCTTGCTTGCGAAGGCTTTTGCCTTTGATATGTGTCTTGCTGATAGAAATACTTCTGGGTCAGAAGTAGTTACATTCCTTGACTGCTAGACCTAGATGTCTTCCAGTCACATTTTTCAGATGCGAGACGGAGGAGCTGGTTCCTCTGACTACTAGTGAACTCCTATGTGGTCTTATGTTAGCTGTAGAAAAGGGATGGTAGTGCTCTCCTTCTCCTAGAAGTTGACTAGCTTGCTAGCTAACATTTTATGATCTTAAAAAATGCATTTGCAGTATAAGCTAGCATCAACAAACATTAAAGAATGTGTTCTGTTCTGTCTGTCTGTCTGTCTGTCTGTCTGTCTGTCTGTCTATCTATCTCTTTCTTCTTTCCTTAGTCTGAACTTCATTTCTTAGTCTGAACTGTGCCAATATTTTTCCAAGCTGCAGCTGATGGTGTCTGGTATCCATGGGCTACAGAGGGCTTAGGGACAATTAGTCGTTTCTAATAGGAGGTGAATGAATGAGTACAGTGAATAATAAGCTACTTATGGACCAAGGTATTGGAAATGAAGTCAAGGTTATTCCTCCCTAAAACCTGATTGCCTTAATCAGCTGAGTGGAAGTGTGCAGTCCAGTAGCTGAACACAGAAGCTTTCTTTCATACATCTTTACAACAAAGGCAAGATATTTAATTTCTTTGCATTTGTGGAGGTGCTGGTGGTTCCATCCACTTTGATGTCCACTCCAGACACAGAAGTGGGGGTCCAGACATAAGTACCTCCTTTGCAGAAGACATAGAGTTAAATACACTCTTTTCCCTAATAATGTGATGTGATTTACTTACCTAAATACTTAGGTATTGAAACAAAGAAAATTACACTTAATAGCTAATGTAGTTTTAAGTAGTTATTCTTTATTCAACACTGGAGAAGACTCAGAAGTTGTTCTTCGAATTCTTCTGCCCAACAGTGATTTCAGAGAACTTTATATACACAGAAATGTCTTCATATTCACAATTTTTCCATGAAATGTCAAGCACGCCTTATTCCTGGAACCTCGTTGCATATCCAGGTGGGTAAAATTAATCCCATTCAGAGATGTTAAAGCTTGGCCATACCTGAGCAGTTGATGATAATGACTCTGGGTGATAATAAGACATGAGTCCTTATCATTATCTTAGTCATTAGTCTTGTTTTAACACATTCCATCTCACCATTTAAGAATGACCGTTTCAGTGTGCCTGGATCCAGTGCAGAGAGAGAGAGGTGAAGGCCAGCTCTTTAGGGCAACAAGTATGGAATTCCTGAGCGTACCTTGAGTTACAGTCAAGAATAATCTCAGGTAGGAATATCTGGTGAGCACTGGTGAACTTCCTAGCCTGAAGAGAGAACACATAAGCATGGTTTCTTCTCTCTCTGTTCAACATAGCTCTTTAACTAGAAGGATGGATCGAAGTCTATCAATGGATGTATTTGTGACAAAAGCCACATATCCAACACAATTTTTGTTGGAAACAGGTAAAACTTATTCAACAGGACTTTTATTCCTGTTAGTGCCATATATGCTGTCTTTTCAGCTGCTCCGCAAGCATCATCTATGGCACTGACTTCTCTCAGCTGTCATGGATCACATAGTCTTTATGTTGTTCAACCATCTCCTCCAGGGACACATTTTTTTCTTTAAAGTTAAGGCTGCCTGTGGAAATACAGTTGTTTGGTTAAGCTTCTTTGCTTACTTCTATCATGTTCTGAAAGTTTGTTGACATTCTCTGGCCACTTGCTGTGCTTTTTTACAGTGAAATGAAAAACACAATCCTTTGCATCCTGCGTCTATAACCCAGTTTTGTTCACAACTGAGAGTGATAGATGCACTGTACATAAACTCAGAACATACAAAAAGAAAAGTAGAACTTTAAAAAACAAACTAACTAAACTGTTAAAACCCAGCCTTCTGAAAACTAGACTAGGAAAGAAGCTGGGTGATGCCTAATGTTTGAAAACTGTTAAGTTAGAGAAAGGGAAATATTTAGTCCTCTGTGGAAGTTAATGTGAAGAGGCAGAGGTAAAACTCTTTCTTGCAGGGCTAAAATTATGAGAAAGGCAAGGACTTTAGGTTTCTCTGCTGCACAATAGACTAATTCCAATAGACAGGGCTTGTAGTAGAATAAAAGCACACTTCAAACTATCTAAGGAGGAGTTATAATTTATAACATGTGCCTTTCTTTTGGTTAACTCCTGCTGAGCCTCCATCCAGTTGATTGTGTATCCTGTCAGGTCGTGTAGCAGTCTCAGTACACATCCTGAAGGTCTGGGAGGTGCAGAGGCCACATCAGCCTAGAATTAATTTGTCTGGGATTTCTTCCTATCTTACTTGTTCTTTGCTTGTTCCTGTACTAACACGGTCATTTTCTTTATACATAATGTGTTTCTCATGTTCCATTTTTACTGACTGACAACAAGCAAGAAAGCATATGTTAACTTTTGCAAATGGAAAATAGAAAAGCCATATAATATTCTGCTCTGAATAAATGCTTTCAAGCCATTGGTCTTGAGACTAAAGAGTCAAATGTAAGTCAAACTGTCACAGATATCTTTTAGGGAAACCTATAGTCAAGGGACTCTGCAAAGAATCAGGTCTCTGTGTGCAGGGTTTTTTGCTGGTAAGGGAATCCTAAATGGATTTCTGTTGAAATAGGCCGAAAAATGCAGAGGCAGGTGATAGGTATAACTAATGCTCCTAGAAACGTACTCCATCAGAGTAGCAGGTTTACCTCATTGTCTCCTTCTGATGTTCCCCTACAATCACATTAACCTCATGTTAAACTAGCCCTGATTGCTTCTGGTCTCTAGAAACACCAGTCTGGCACAGAATTCCTCAGCTGCATGTTCCCATGTTACAGTAAAACTGTTGCCTGTGGGAGTTTAGCTCCTTTTGTCTTTCCAAATCAAATAGGAGGTTCATCCAATATCAATCTAATCCTGTTTCTTAAACCCTACAAGAGGGCTTTTGAACTGAAAACACCCAAGTTTTAGAACTGAAATTTAAGTTACGAGTAGACAAGGTCCTGAGGGACATGGTTTAGTGTTTGGTGGGAATGGTTGGACTCGATGATCCGATGGGTCTCTTCCAACCCGGTGATTCTGTGATTCTGTGATTCTGTGATCCTTTCTACAAACTTCATGGACTAATTAATAGGAAAGAAGGATTTTGTTATTTTTTTTTAATATTAAGGGTTTATATTTTTGTCAGAAGTATTACATTCTCCTTCCATGAAAGCTCATTTTTCATTATTTTTAAAATTCAGAGATGTATAAGTCATGTAAATAAATCCTGCATATAGAGGACTGCCTTAGGCAGTGAAACCCACATTACAAAGTTACACAGATTTTCCTTTGTTTCCCCACAAGGCAATGCCACATGCTACCATTTGCATTTTCCCAACAGTGAAACTACTGCAATGTCAAATTAATAAGAGTGTACAGAGTGTGTTTAACAAATGCTGACACATAACCTGTGGTGACTTGGCATGCAACACTTTGCTTGGAATTTACAGAGGTGCACAGAACTTACTGAAAAAAAAAAATCACATAATAGCTGTAAATAAATGAACACATCACTACAGTCTAGCAGGCTTTGGGCAGGTCTGAAGCTGGCATGCACTTCAAGACACTCAGAATAGTAGGTAAAGCATGTGTCCAATACATATCCCCTTTGGCAGGACCAGTTGGTGGGTCCTTTTAGCTTGTGAACAAGTGAGGACTAATCAGTCCTTCTGAAATTCTCCATACTCTTTTATTCCATGCTCCATAGAGGTTCCCTTTGTTGTCATGGTTTTGGCACAGAGTAGGACACACAGCTCTTGTTCAGTGGCTGTAAGCTGTCTAATTCACAAATTTGTAATCTCCCAAAAGTATGTGCATTGTCATTTTGAAATTTTGATGTCATAAACCCCAAATATTCAGTGAGATATTTACTCAGATAGAGCATTACCATCATTAATTTTTTATTTTTTTAATCTGTCCTAGTGTACTGTTTTCAAGTCAGATTCCTTCTTGCATGGTTTTTTTTTTTCTAGGTTATCCCACAATACTGTGCACAGAACTCTATATTCCATGATATTTAATCAGTTGCTGGAATAAAGTAGAGAAAGGTCCCTTACAGTTTGTAATGAATATTACCTGTTGTGGTAGATCTCATGCAGAAATAACATAACTTCCAACTGTTTCAGCACAGTTGAAGACCCTCCTTTTTACAAAGCATACAGGACTTTTTCAAGGAATGTCTAACATATGATATACAATCCTCCATGACAGTAGTATCTGTAGGAATCTGTTGAGCAAAGATCTGTGTGACCAGTAGGAGCAGGGAAGTGATTGTCCCCCTATACTCAGCACTGGTGAGGCCACACCTCAAATACTGTGTCCAGTCTTGGGACTTTCACTACAAAGAAGACATTGAGGAGCTGGAGTGTGTCCAGACAAGAGTGATGAAGCTGGTGAAGGGGCTGGAGAACAAGTCTTATGAGGAGCTGCTGAGAGAACTGGGGCTGTTCAGCCTGGAGAAGAGGAGGTTAAGGGGAGACCTTATTGCTCTTTACAGCTACCTGAAAGGAGATTGTGGCAAGGCAGATGTTGGTAACATCTCTCAAGTAACAAGCAATAGGACAAGAACAAATGGCTTCAAGTTGTGCCACAGGAGGTTTAGGTTGAATATTATGAAAAATATCTTTAGTGAAAATGTGGTGAAGCATTGGAACGGACTACTCAGGGAAGTGGTGGAATCACCACTCCTGGAGGTGTTCAAAAAGCAAGTAGACCTGTCACTTTGGGACAAGATTTAGTAGGTATGATGGTGTTTGGCTGACTGCTGGACTTAATGATCTTAGAGATCTTTTCCAACCTTAATAACAATATAGGCAATAGGACATGCAGATTTTCCAGATGGCTTTGAATATGTACTTCTGAAGAGAGATGGGAGCTTCCAGAGCATTAGTAAAACTCCACTGTTAGTCAGTAAATCCTGAAGACCATTGCATGGAGTCAAGTTTCTTGTTAGAAATCCATCTCGATGCAGCATACCAATATTGTTACTCAGGTGCTTATTTGTACTCTCAGTCCTGTCCTTACTTTTTGGTGTAGCTGAAGGACAAGAGATTTTTATTTTTGTTTAGATAAATTGTTCTTGCAGCTGAATTACTCCTTAATGCAGCAGTTGATTAATCCATCTGCCTTTCTTTCAGCTGCAGAGTTGGCTGCTTCAATTAGCAGTTGTTACTTAAAAAGGTGTCATCTGTGGATTGCGAGAGACAAATCACTAGACTTTTGTAATATAACACATTCTTTTTTAGATATTTTACTCTATGCTGACAAGAGAATAACCCTTCAGAATAAAAACCATAACATTTGAAGTGATAAGACAGTATAAAAATTGAAATACACAGTTAAAATGGTAAAGACATGTTTCTGAGGAAGATGACTCCTCCCCAACTAAACGAGGGAAATAACTTGTTCTGAAGTAAAAGGTGAGTAATTGTTGGGCTATGCTTACTACGAAATGATTAAAGCAATTGCAATAATGTCG
The DNA here is from genome assembly GCA_013389865.1 of Piaya cayana. Taxonomy (NCBI): domain Eukaryota; kingdom Metazoa; phylum Chordata; class Aves; order Cuculiformes; family Coccyzidae; genus Piaya; species Piaya cayana. Next base: position 8,375 of record WAAB01010621.1, read on the forward strand.
CATACTTTGAGGTAAATCCCTCAGTTTGACAAGCTGTCAGTCAATACCTCACTTGAGTCATTAGGAGTTTGAAAAATCCCTGTAATAATTAGAAAGCAGTATGTGATAAAGCTGAAAAGTATTACATAAAAGCACAGGTGTCCTCTAAATCTGTATTTAGGAGGGAGAAAACAAATACCTGTATTGAGTATTTTGAAAACCACTAGAAATACTACAATAATACAATATTCAGAAATTATGTTTCTCCTTTGTTCTGATATAGTGCTTAATGAAACCCTTCACATTTTGACTGTCTAGTTATCCTAATTGATAACCAAAAAAAATCATTAACCTATAACAGAGGAATAACTTTAATAGAGGAACCAATGGGATCCTTGTGGTTGGTGTATACTACAGACCACCAGATCGAGGAGAACCAATTGATGAAGTCCTCTTCCTTCCGCTACAGGAGGCTTCACACTTGCAAGCTCTCATCCTACTTGTGGACTTCAACCACCCCGACGTATGCTAGAAAAGTGGCACAACAAGCTGTAGGCAATACAGGAGAGTCCTGGAGTGCATTGAGAATAACTTCTTAGTCCAGCTGATAGAGACTCCCACCAGAGGAGATGCAATGCTGGACCTAATTGTCACCAATACAAGTGAACTCATAAGTGATATTAGGATCACAGGAAGCCTGGGCTGCAGTGATCATGCACTGGTGGAATTCACGGTCCAGAGGGATATGGGACAGGTGAGGAGTATAGTCAGGGCACTAAATTTCAGGAAGCAGACTTCCAACTCCTCAAGGAGTTACTTGGTAGGATCCTCTGGAACATGGTTCTCCAAGAGAAGGGAGCAGAACAGAGTGGGAAATATTTGAGGATGCTTTCCATGAAGCAAAAGAGTGCTCAGTCCCCATATGTAGGAAATCAGGCAGAGAAGGGAAGATACCAACATGACTGAGTCAAGACCTGCTGGGTAAACTGAAGAAGAAGAGGGAACTGTGCAGACAGTGCAAACAGGGACAGGGAACCTGAAAAGTGTATTGGGAGGTTGTGTAGTGATGAAGTCAGGAAGGCCAAGGAACAGCTGAAGCTGAACTTGGCAAGGGGAGTAAAGATTAACAAGAAGGGCTTCTGCAGGTACATCAATCAAAAGAAGAAGGTCAAAGAGAACATACCCCTACTGATCATTGGGAATGGTGACCTTGTATCAACAGACAAGGAGAAGACTGATGTACTCAACAACTTTTTGGCCTCAGTCTTCACTGATAACTGTTCTCCTCACCCTTCCAGGGTCATAGGACAGCAAGATGGTGACCAGGGGGACAACCCCCATCTTCTAGAGGAAGATCTGTTTTGTGACCAGTCCATGGGACCTGATGAGATGCATCCCAGAGTCCTGAGGGAATTTGCAAATGTGACTGCCAAGCCACTTTCCATGATATTTGAAAAGTCCTGGCAATCAGGAGAAGTTCCTGGTGACAGGAAGAAGGGTAACGTTGTGCCCATTTTTAAAAAGGGCAGAAAAGATGACCCTAGGAACTACTGACCTGTAAGTTGTAAGTCTCACCTCTGTGCTTGGGAAGATCATGGAACAGATCCTCCTAGAAGCTGTGCTAAAGCACATGGAGGACATGGAGGTGATTAATGGCAGCTGGCATGGCTTCAACAGGGACAAATCCTGTATGACAAACTTAGTGACTTTCTGTGATGGGGTGATCATATCAATGGACACAGGTAAACCAATGGATGTGATATATCTGGACTTCTGTAAAGACTATGACATAGTCCCCGAACAATGATATGGTGGATAAGAAACTGGTTGGAGGGTCATATTCAGAGGCTGAAAGAGTTGAGCTTGTTCAGCCTGGAGAAGGCTCAGAGATCTTACTGGGACCTACCAGTCCTGAAGGGGCTACAATAATGCTGGAGAGGGACTACTCATAAAGGCTTGTGATGATAGGATGAGGGGGAATAGCTATAAACTGGAGAAGGACAGATTTAGTCTAGCTGTTATGAAGAATTTCTTCACCGTGAGAGTGATGAGACACCGAAACTGGTTGTCAAGGGAAGTTGTGGCTGCCCCATCCCTGGAGGTGTTCAAGGCCAGGTTGGATGAGGCCTTGGGCAGTCTGATCTAGTGGGATGTGTTCCTGCCCATGGCAGGGGGCTTGGAACTAGATGATCTTTAAGGTCCCTTCCAATCCAAACTATTATATGATTCTATGATTCTATGATTCTATGATGACAAAGTTCATAATGCAAACTGTTTAAAACTGAAAGATCTTTTTAAACATTTAAATATAATCTGTACCAGATTTTCTGTTTCTATGGTGCAGATAATACCATTATAATGGGTCAGGCTTCGAAGAGTTGGTTTACCTAATAAGAATGTTTTAGAATGTTTATCTTAACTGCAGCAAAACCTTCCCAATATATGATTCTAGTCATGTCTAAAAGAACCACTCATGAAACATGTATAGAATCTCTGCATAATAGAAATATTTTTGAAGAAGTATCTGGAAAAGCACATGTTATTTTCTGCATTGCAAAGGCACATAGCTCTTACCTATGTCTGAAAGTCTCACAAGACTGTTCTTTATAATTGCCTTATTTTCTTTTTGATTACTCAAAGCATACAGCATTAGAAGTTCAAATACAGTCTTATGAAGAACTATTCATATACGCTGGACAAATGCTATGCCCTCCCCTCATAAGCACATACAATTTAAGAGTGGAAGAATGTATACAATGTTTGCAGCAAATTAATTCATGGTAGCAATAAATTCATGGTAATCCATTAATTCAATGGATACATTTTGCCAATTTTTCATTGGAAAAATGGTTGTGCAGTCTCTTGGCCTTTACAAAGTAAAAATTTAATAAATAGCTGTGACAACCAGAGGTTCAGAGGTAAAGAAGAATGTTCCTAAGTCATCTGCTTCCTTTTAATATTGCATCTCTTCATAAGAAATGTTACTGTCAAATGAACATGAGGTGAACCTGCTGCAGTTTGAAGATCTTGATGGATAAAAGGCAGTGTCACACTCCTATAATTCATCATTTATTTAGAAAAATTTTTGACTATTTGGTACCTGAGGCAGATAAATTTCATGATGTTTACCTGAAAGATGGCAATCATAACTTTTGTTGGCTCTACCTCTTTGCATTTTTTCTTTTGATAAAGCCTTTAATGATTTTCCTCGGTTTGAATGCAATTTTTGTCCTTTCTGGCACCTTTTTGTTAGAATGGAATTTTGTTGGAAAAAGCATTTTGTTTTGAAGTTTATAAATACCATGTTTATACTTTGCAAGTTGTTATTCCCCTTGTATTACAGCACAGCACAGTTCCCAGATACATTTTAGTTGATGCACAGTAAGTGAATTGTGTCTATTTTCCAATTGCTAAGTTCACAGCCACAATTTACTTTTCTTTTTTTCTTTTTTTTATCCTTTTCCTGCCTTAAAATGATTGTATTGCAATTATAACTGAAGCCAGGTTAGCCATAATCCAACAACCTTTCAAAACAATAATCTTGGGCATTACTGCAAATGGCTGTAGGATCAGAGAGCTCATTGCACACTGGTTGATGCATGTTAACTCACTTTCTTAGGTGGATAGAGCAGTTCATGATTAAGTCTCTGCTGCTTGCAGAGGTGTCTAGTTCAAACTTTGAATGGCTATGTTTTTAGCAGCAGCAGTTTCAGGAGTGACTGCAATGTACTCTCAGCAGTAGTAGCTGAGAGTATGAAACGTCAGGCTATACTAATACTTGCATCTTCATTTCCAAATACTGATTTAGCTAGACAGCATTTCAGACTATTAACCTTGCTTGTCTCTACTGCTTTGGAAATATTCAGGTAGAAATCTAACTGGAAGTAATTCACAATGATAGCAAGTCTGCCTCAATAGCTGGTATGTTTATGAAAAGTGCTAGTTCTAGAATTTCTACTTGCTATGTTTTTCCTGTGGAAATTTCCTTAGTATGTAAGTGACAACAAATTTTAGCAGAACACTTCTATACATAGCCATTAGAACATGCCAGGAAGCACTATTAGATTTCAAAGGATTTTTTCATATGAATTCCATCTGAACGTTCTATTTTTCTTGTGCTTTGGAAATAGAGACCAACATCCAACTGTGTAATATCTGTTGTATTTGCTTAATCACAGTCATTTATATTTTTGTCTAGATCAGTAAGGACAAAAATCTCACATCTGTTATGTTTACTATTTCTGTAACTTTTCCTTCTTTACAGTGGTGAAGGGAGTAATTATGTTATCACTATGTATTTTTTTTAAAGCATACTTCTTCCCCTTTTGCACAGGAGAATAAATGTAAAAAGAGGATTTCCCATGCATCTTCTGAGGTCATCTTCTCAGTCTCTCTATCAGGAGACCTACAGAGAAAGTGCTAAGTGGATATGGTTTTGCTTTCCATACCACAAGCTCACCAGAGATGTTTGGAAATGGAAGACGACTTTCCCTCATTTACAGCCTTACAGCATTACAGTCATGAAGGCTGGCAGCTGAGTCTTTAACTGTCCTCCAGAATATGTTGCTTAGATTTATAAGGTATGCCCCTTTCCTACTGGACCAAAAGTTACCGAAATAGCTTGTTCTCTGTGCAAATTCAGTTGTAAGCAAAACATTCTGTTGCTTTTTATACTTCTCCAGTCAGAAGCTGTAGCACCTTGTTAATGAAAGCTAACTGAGTCCTTTCTTTTATCTGTTTGTAACTTGGTAATAGGTGCATTTGAGTGAAGACTTGAGTTGTTAGTTTGAAATTTTGCCTGTATTTTCCTTTGTGTTTTACCTTTTATTGCCACATCCTTCAAACCTTCAAGTGTGTCTGTAATTAGAGAGATAGGAAACCTAGCAGAACTAAAAAGAAAACTATACTTTTTAGGTAGTTTAGGACTTCATCCTGCAAAGATTCACACATATTTTGCTTTATTTGGGATACTTTGGCTGAAGGGATTCAGTTGTTTACAGTATATGGAAAGTAGGGATTCACAAGTGTTAGAAATACAGTTTTGAAAAATCCCATGGACTTTGGACTCAGATCAACTTCCCAAGTGCATAAGAATTATTTAACTTCAACACCAGTGATACAAATGATAAAATATAATGCTATCAAATTAAAAAGCAATGGTGATTCAGTGGGCTGGTACAAGAAATAAGCTGAAGAAATCTTACAAATACTGAGTTTATTATTATTAAGTGCAAGTTTTGTTATTTTTTTATAATAGAGCCAGTGGCTAATACATTACATATAGATCCAATCTTACACTAACCAACTTTTAAAATTACCTTAAGAAATGTGCCTGCAAGGAAGAAATCAGCTACACAATTTTGTCTATGAGTTCTGTAGAGTGATTATTCTTTATCTTTTGTAAAGCATTTATCTTTCATTATAATAATGTATCTTAATTCCAAAGAGAATAAAAAAAATGAGTCTTTAATCATATTTGATTTCTTAAAAGTGAGGGCAAGAGTAGTGAAAGAGGGTGAGTTTAGGACTGATTTTCACTCATCTAATCACACAGAGGATTATAATCATACTTCACCCCTCTGACAAAGGTCCTCTCATTATTTCAGACTAAAAAATTTACTGTGCAAATCACACTGAAAAACAGCTCTTCTGGAATGGAATCTAGAGTGCTCAGGTCAGCCAAACATCAGTACAAATGCCTTTAGGTTTCACAGCAGTGCTTGACTTATTCATTCTAGGAGACACACAGAACCTTCTCTCTTACCCACGAAATACTACTCCATGCATTACTAACGTTTATCATACCTTCAAGTAAAAGGAGTTAAAGGTTGTTGCAGTTGCATGGTTATATGATGTGACTCCAGGCTATGCTGTCAGAGGTCTGAGCTTCCTCAACCCTTTCCTTCTCTCTTCCAAACCTTCTTTTCCCTCTCCTTCTACATTTCCAGGAAAGGTAACATGGTTTTCATTCAAGTTACCTATACTGAACTTTCTGAACAAAAATCTTTGAGGCCTGCCCTTGATATTTCTTTCCCTCTGCCAGATAAATCTTAGGCAAATATTGACTCAATGCCTTAGATGAAATTATCAGAGAATTTTCCTGTAAGTGAAACCTGGCAGTTATGTACATAACATACATATGTCTCCAGTAGTTCTGCTAATCATTTCTTCACTGTTAAATGCCCAAATAAACTGTAGCTTGTCTGTGTGAGGGATACATATCGTAAGTGTGAAGTGTGACTGGTTCATCTGGCTTGAATATCAGAACTTAGTGGTCCAGTGTTTTAAGGGAATGGTAAATATGTCTGTGTGCAAATTAAACAGAGATGGTGTTGGGAAATGTTGAGATTTTATCAGCTTTAAGTTACCTTTCCCTCCTCTTTTGTAACATGGCCAAAAAATTTAGCCAAAGCAGAACTGACACATTGGTGAGAGGGTGTTTTTGCAGTGGCAAAGATAGTTATATTGAGTCTGGAAAATAATGAACAGCAATGCAGAGAAATTATGTGGAAGGAAGAAAAACTTCTGTCACTGTGTTGGTAAGAGAAGATGGATTTGGAGGTTTTATTGCTTATTAGTCATGGGCAATGTGATAGCAATTTTAGATGCCCTGTGGGGCATTGTGCTCCATCCAGACATATATGATTATTTGCAAAACCCCAGCAGATACAATATATCTCAAAAATGTCTTAACTTTGTTCCATGGATGTGTAAAGCATCTAAAAGACCAGTCTTTTTTTATAGTCTTTACACAGTATGTTTCATGAGGCAGCAATGTCCCAGAACTTTTTGCAGACAGAAACTGCTGCATCTAGTAATTTCAGATCTTAAAATGTGGGAAACACTGCCACTTAGAAATAAAGTTTTTCCTTTGTTTGTTTGTTTTAGAGGTGTATTAACACAAACTGAAAAGATAGGTTTCATAAAAAAGAAGTCATCTCAATATCGTGAGACATTTTCGTTGTTCAAAATGATAATTTAGCAAAACAGAAATCTTTCATGTACCTGTTCTTAGCAAATATTTTAGAAAGCAGTTATTTTTATACTATCACATGCTTGCCTTGTTGCAACGGAAGTTTGGATTATGTTGTCTGAAAGAGAACTTAAAGGCACAATATTTACAAATTAAATGAAAACTGAAAATTTAATACTCACAAAAATTCATTAAATTGAACATTATTATTCTGATGTCTGTTGAGCATCCTGAAAATGCACTTATTTTCTCAGCTCAGGAAATCTCACCTCAATAGTTGGTAATGAAAGGAAAAAGGCGTTTCCTCCTTATGCCAATGTAAGAGCTATTTCAGAAATGGTGGCCCTAGCTCCTCTGTCTTATTCAGACAATGGAGCATTTCAGAGTTTCCAGCTAAGAGATTTATCCTAATATTCCAGCAGAACTGGGAACAATCAAAATTCAAAAAGATCATGAGACTTCCATTCTACTTCATTTTGTAAGCTGAGTTCTGGTTCTTTCATCCCTACTTTCTGTTTTCATTCAAGTGAGATAAATTTTCAAAGAGGCCGAAATTATTAATTCAAACTTGGCCTGAGGGCAGCTTCCTCGTTAAAACTTAGACATTCATATAATATTTTACTGCCAGTTTATTCTATGTCATTTGTAGGTGATTGCTTTGATTCATAATTTTAAAAAAATATTCCAAAGTATTAGTCTAGAATAATTTACAACACTCTTTCTTTGGATTACAGATGAGATATCTGTGAAAAAGTGACTTATGATCACAAACCCCATAAATTTATAAACAACCTGTGTTTTCAAAGTTCTAGACAGTGTATTGTCTGTTTATATTAGCTTGATGTAAATTCTTATGGGCAGAAATCATGATTGCATTTGTCTACGTAAATAGTTATTGTTTAAGACATGTATGATTTCCATTGTATACCATATTGTTTATACAAGATTTAACAGCATAATGGAAAAATGGGTAATGACATAGAATAAATGAAAAAAAGAAAGTGGTACGTAATAACATCTTTCATTTTGAGAAGAATGTGTAATTAATTGCTGCACATCTGCAAATGGTTAAGAGATACAACTAAATAATTACACATCATGTGCAGAGTAATTGTATCAAATGTGTTGCTACGCTTGCATTTGCCAACATTCATTCTGCCTTTGTTAAAGATCAGGTATGTATACATCAGTATTAACAAATGAAGAATGTTTACTTTTTGATCTGGAGTTTGTGCCTGGGTCAGGTTGTAAGACCTTAAAAGTTTTTTTCAGATAGCTCTTTTGTAGTCTGTGAAAAAACAATTTTATGGTCAATATCTAACTCCTTTTAGACATATGTTCATCTGAAAAACAAGACAGTAATTGTCATCTCAGCTAGCACCTACAGCATTTGTTTTGAGCAACCAAAAAGTCTAATTACTCCATCTTGAAGATCAGTCTTTCAGTTGATATGATAGAAGTCTGATTTTTTAGAGCTGATGTTTCTGGGTTTGGTCCCCTGTCATACTTGTTTATTGTATGACTACATGGATTACAGTTTCAGTCAAATAAAAATGCATTTATTTATAATTGTGCATATTGGTAGTGTTCTCTTTAGAAAGAATGTCTGAAGTTCTCCAGTTGGGGATAAAATTATTTAGCCTTTAATTTTATTTACTGAAAATGAAGCAGATGTGCTCATTATAGACTGTAGAGAGTACTGCTAAGTGCTAGCCATTCTCCACAGTGAATTTTTACAGATTCCTAGGACGTTAGTGACAGGTAAGGGTAATGAACAACTACAGGACTGTTCCCTTTGCTTTGTAGCAAATTAACTTCAGAGAGATCCAAGTTCCTTTTCTTCTAAGCTGGCTGCTGAGCTTTAGCTATATTGTTTGCTGCAAGGTAAATTGAAGTATGAGCTACAATATGCCCATCATGTCTTCCAATTTATATAGAATAAAAAAAATTAAAGAGAGCTAAAACTTCTCAAAGCACACCTATACCATAGTCCAACTTATAATGAGCCTGATTAATTTACTTATTTGAATGCTGTTAAATAATTAAGCATTTTCCTCATGTCTTTTTTTTCCACTTAAAATTTCTAAGAAAATTCTACAGAACACAAATAGCATACATATAATTTGTAGTTTCAGGTATGAATAGAGGGGAATGCAAAAAACTTGGAAATTGGCTGGATTGCTAAATAACACTTTACACTCATGAGCTACCCTGTCTTTAATATGAATCAATCACAGAATCACCAGTTTGGAACAGACTCACAGGATCACTGAGTCCAACCATTACTATCTGCCACTAAACCATGCCCCCCAATGCCTCATCCACACATCTTTTAAACACGTCCAGGGCTGGTGACTCAACCACCTCCCTGGGCAGCCTGTTCCAGTCCCTGATGACCCTTTCTGTGAAAATTTATTTCCTAATGTCTAGCCTGAACCTCCCCTGATGGAGCTTGAGGCCATTTCCTCTCATCCTGTCCCCTGTCACTTGGGAGAAGAAGCCAGCTCCCTCCCATCTACAACCTCTTTTCAGGTAGTTGTAGAGAGCAATAAGGTGTCCCCTCCACCTCCTATTCTCCAAACTAAACAACCCCAGCCCCTTCACCAGCTTTGTTGCTCTTCTCTGGACTCACTCCAGAGCCTCAACATCCTTCTTGTAGTGAGGGGCCCAGAACTGAACACAGGATTCGAGGTGTGGTCTCACCAGTGCCGAGTACAGAGGGAGAATAACCTCCCTGGACCTGCTGGTCACACTGTTTCTGATACAGGCCAGGATGCCATTGGCCTTCTTGGCCACCTGGGCACACTGCTGGCTCATGTTCAGTTGGCTGTCAACTAACACCCCCAGGTCCCTCTCCTCCAGACAGCTTTCCAGCCAGACTTCTCCCAGCCTGTAGCTCTGCATAGGGTTCTTGTGCCCCAGATGCAGGACCTGACAATGACCATCCCTTCTCAAGGGGGAATATTAGCTTGAACAGTTTGAGATTTAATATCTTGAACGAGGTTCAGAAGAAGATAAAGAAATCATTCTTCCTGTAACTGTACCAAACACCTTCTTGCCTCCTGTAATTACTGTGTGATGGGCCTCAGTTCAGTATCTGCAGTCTGCTATACAACAAGTTTTCAGGATGTATCACTGTAGAAAGGGAACCTATGTGTCACCTTGGGATGTCTCATCTACTTTGCCAGTATGGTCATTCTTACCAATTATGGAATAAACTAAATTTTTAAAAATAATTTTAGTTTAAATAGCACTTCTATAAGAACATATAGTACTTCTCTGCCTGGGGTATAAAATATGGAGAAGTTATGTGACCTGTCACTGAATGTCACTTATTATATATGGAAAATGATCTTGGGTTTCCTGGTCATGCTCAGGTCATCCTGAGGTCATCCTTAGTGGCATAGCCATTCCTTTGACAAATACTGAAACCAGAGAGCAAAATTAAAAAAAAAAAATTAATATCTGCAACTTCCTATCTCTGAAGTAGGATTTTTTGGCACATGAATCATGAACACCCACAATCAAGAAAAGAAGGGAATATCTGTGACTATCTTTGAGTGGTGAAGATCATGACTGGTCTACTTGTGGGCATCATTCAAAGTATGTCCTAATAAGGACAAATCTTGCCTCCCCTGACTCAATTTTCTTTTGAGATAACCTCCTCCAGTTTCACAATCTTCTCATGTAATTAATCCTATTAAAAGTAAAAATAAAAAAGAATCCATGCCAGTGGATATAATAAATACAATAGGTACAAATGCATATTTTTCAGAATGATATATGTACTTCTGCAGAAGAATGTGGCAAACAGAAGGAAAAGCAAATGCCAGCAGATGAAGTAACTGAAATCTGTGTGTCAAGTTAGGTCTTCTGACTTTTCAGAATCCAGTTTGTTAGCACTGGCATTTGTATTTGTCTCATTATGAGGCAGTAAATGTAAATGGAAAGAATCTGTACACAAAGGCTGTCATGCAGTGGTGGCATGCTTTGTATATTTCTCTATTCCTCAATAAAGTTAGTTTGCTGAAAACTATAGACACTATTTCTGTATTCATCAAATTAGTATCAATTATGCTTTAATAAAAAGCAAATTAGGAAACTGATGCAAGTTCTTACATTGCTGACAATTACAGTTAAAATAACATCAAATTTTTTTCCTTTTTGAAATTAATCTTAATAGCATAATTTGTTCTTGAATTTATGTGTGCAATTCTGATGTGAAATCAATTTTTTTTTCCAACATAAGAATAGTACAAAAACCCCATAGTAATTTGTAAGGGGTATTTCTCAGTGCCTACAGTAGTGGATCTGAATGTCTGTAAAACCAGTTAATAAGAACTAATGCAAACCCAGTTAAAATGAATCTTCATTAACCTCTTCTATCACGAGTGTCTTTGAAGGCTGACTTCTAGTACTGCTTCTAAAAAATTCTAGGCTGGGAGTGGAAATTTACAAATCTACAAAGCTCCCAATTACTACCATACTTCCATAGCTTTACTTACACTTCAAAACCACTTATACTGATGTGAATTAAGAAAATCCATAGGCACGGATCTATAGTCTTTGATTTCATATCAGGAAGCTAATCACCACAGGAATACAGATAATTGATAATATGAAGATTTATTGTCCTCTTTTTGATGTTGAAAACTGCATTTTGGAAGAAACCCCCACTTTCTTATTAGTGCATCTCATCCAATCTATTATGACAGGGAAAAGAAGCAGGTCAAACACAACAGCATGAAAGGGATATGCCAGTTTTTAAGGCAACTTTACCAAAAAATAACCGTGTCATGGAACAGTTTGAGCTGGAAGAGACTTTTAAGTAAATTACCTGGTCAAACCACCCTGCTGTGGGCAGGGACAATCTTTGCTCAATATAGAAAATCAGTTATATATAGAATATATAACTTGTGTTAGATACCTTGGTTGCCAGGGCTGCTTATAAGTATTCTTGTGTATCTCAAAGTGGAAAAAAACCCCACTTTAAGAGTGCATAGTGAACCCTGTTACTACTGGCTAGCTTCAGGGCTGTATTCTCTTGTGTGTGTTAGAGATATTTTCTTTCTTTCTCAAGGATTCAAAAGGATGCCTTCATTTACCTCAGAGTTGTGGCTGTTCTCCTGGAAACAGAGGCATATCATCTTCATTTTGAGAACAAATGAAGCATGTATAAAATCTAACACAAGGCTTCTACTTTCTCCTTATACGTCTTCTGAGAAAAGCACTCCTACATTTCTTGGCAGCTGGGACACATCTCTATGCCTAGCAGCAAGGGAACAAAAGGAGCGACTTACTAATTTTGAGTTTATTCAAAAGTCTGTGTTGTACTGGACTCCAGGAAACATTAATTGACTAGGAAGATAAAGTACACATGAACTATAAAGACTGTGAAAGATAACTGTATTTCAGGTATTACTTTTCCTTCTGTGATTGCCACCAGATGTGTATTCTAATGGCAGAGTTTGTGAAAAAGCAACAAGCTTTTCTGTCCCCTGGCTGTACTTGAAATAAAAGAGATGTCTGCTTCTGTTTCATGAATCCTTCAGGTTTACCATGTTAGATTTAGTCTCAAAACACTTATTGGATTTAGTACCTTAGGAGTCTTATGCAGGAGATGGTATTATTTCTGAAATCCAGTAGGAATCAGGTATAGGAGAAACTCAGTGCTATCAAGAAAGAAGAACCAGAAATTAGCAGCAACAAAACTACTGTGAATATTCAGGTCAAAAGTTGACCTGAATAATGCTTTTCCATTGTTAATTAGTACTTAAGCAGAGCTTTTCAAGGTTCCAGTTTGGATGACAGCTGAGGTCCCTTTTTACCTTTTCTCTTTGCATCTTTTCCCCACCTCCGTGTGGACAGCCCAGCAATGCCATTAGCTTCCTTGTAGACTCTTCTTAGGGCCACTGTTGCTTTCACAGTAGTCTTTGAGACCATTCCTAGTAGGTAGCTGATCATATTTTCTAGTCATATTTCAAGTTCTTTTTCTACTTTTTTAGAACACACATGCACAGGTGGAAACAGCCTGTTTTTGACAGTAATTTATTCTGCTCAGGTGCTACTTAAAATTCCCTAGAACCAGGTTTATAGCTTTAGCAGTGTTTCTGGCAGCAAGAAACAGAGACTTGCTGATGGAAATAAAATAATTATTTACTCTTCCTTTCACCAGGAATCCTGTTTCACCATTCAAAGAGAGCACATAGTGGGTCACAGCAAGTCTGGTTCCTCAGTTTAAGTACAGTTTAGGGATAAACACTGCTGAGTTACTAATCCACATCCAAAGCTTGTCCTAACTGTAGAGATATATTTCTATAGTGCAAGTGAGAGGTTGAAAAGCAGCAAAGGCATTCACTTTGCCCATGCCTGTGTACCACAAGAATTAAGAAACGCCTTTAGAAATGTTGTTTCCTGCTTAAGGCAGGATTGTGTTTCTAACTGTGCTGCCATGTTGCTATCATCAGTTTTCTGACTCAGTTTTTGTATAAAGGGAATACTTTAAAAATTATCACAATATCAAGCATTTTGGGAGGGAGAGGGGCAAGAGAGAAGTTATAGTTTAGTTTGTATTTTTGTATAATGTATTGTCAAACTGAGATAAGAAGCTTGTACTAGCTATGTACTAGAGACCTTTCAGAGTTACAGTTTAGAAACAAGTAACATCATAGCATTTATAGAGTCATTACAGTTTTGAGGTTTTCTGACCAGCTAATGGCAGGCTACTTGGAATTGTTGCTGGACTAGATATTAGCCTTCACCTGAGTGTCTGAGTACATTCGGTGCCATACTGCTGTGTAAAATTGTTTATATTTTGAGAAGATGAAATTCTGTCATTGGGAGAAAGTTCAACAACCATATCTTGGCCAGCTTAAGTTCTCCTAAGTGATCAATGGCTTACATTTGGTGTCACACTTCTGTGGATCTGGGTAATTACAAGGTATTTGGCAGTCCAGGAGGCAAATTACAGTCCCAACCCCACCATCTGCCCCTTGACCCTGTGCTGTTTTGTTTCATGCTGGGCAATTCGTATCATTATGGTAGCTGAAGTTGAAAGACTAAGGTACAAGAGCATGTAGATGTGTCTTAAGTACATCTCACCACACAGGGAAAGTAAGATGAGCTGAGAAGTCAACAGGGATGACTGGAAAGCTTGAGGTGATTCTTTTTGTCAAGGAAGAGTCCATCCCTTTGGGTCTACTGCAAATGGAGAGTCACCTGGCATCTACCAAGTGGCTGAGACAGTGGGCTGTCAGTACTACCTGTCTGACTAATGGTTACAATACACATGCATTTCTAGAAGAAGCCAGTCAGAGAGAAGCTGATATGAGCCGTGCACTGGTCTCAAATGCACTGATAGGCAAAGCAGAAGTGGGGGCGATGGAGGCACACCTTTGCACACCTGAAGTCCTGGAATAGCCTGAAGAACTGTATTTCTCCACAGTGCTATCAAGGGGAGCACTAGTCAGACAGTATTTTTGAAAATCGAATCTTTCAGGAACGTTTTCAGAGCAAATTTATAATCACCACCGAGGACTCAGACAGACTGTGAGGGACAAAGTAAGAAAGGGAGTTCAATCTTTTGTACTTTCTCAGACTGCCCTTAATCTGCAACAGGCAGTCTGCATGTAGCTTTTAGCTTTCCAAACCTTTTGATACAGCATGCCATTTCACGAGTATTCCTACTTACATTTTCTGTCATTTTAAAACTTTTCTGTATTTGATTTGTTTTGTGAATATTGCAGTTTGCAGATGGCTGTGAAGAGAGGCATTTTTCATTTGGAGATTAAGAACAAAATACATCTAGGATCTTTCTAATCAATTTACTCTACTTTTTCCTAGAAGTTCAGGAATCTTCCAAGACAAACTTGGTAAATTCAAGCTGATCTGGAACTTCCTAAAGTGATTTGGAAGTTTTCCATTGACTTTAAAGGGCTTTGGATCATGATATATTCATGCAAGAAATGTATGCGACTTAGAGAATTCCAGGAATCTACAGCTTTATAGATTTATACTTTAGAAGCATTACTTTAAAAAACAAACAAAAAAAAAACCCCACCACTTTGATGTTTGGAAGAGTGAAATGTAGCTGCTTAAGGAACTGAAAATTATCTAATTAAAGTGGTTCACTTTATAGTAGACAAAAGGGGATTACTGCACATCACCTCAACAGGACAATTTCAAAATAGTTAAATGTTAGTTTCCAAAGAAATTTCATTTTCTTATTGCAGTGAACAAATTTAATGCTTGAATGTGCCCTAGAAATAGTCATCCCAAGGCAATTTTGTGTTCTTGTTGTTGTGAATTTTTGATGTATGGACCTGTCCTAGAAATAGTAGTGTTTGGAACAGAATACATAACATTTAAATTAAAAATAAAGTAGTTAATCCCATGCCAGCCATCAAGACTCTTGAAATGTAAATTGCAATCTGGAGGAGGCAAAAATGGATAATTCAGGATGGAAATAGTTGTCTAGAAGTGCTTATTTTTATAGATTTACTTGGGTACTGGAAGATTTAAAATTTCAGGGAAGAAGGAAAGAAGTACAAAACATTATGGAAAATAAATACTACATACCAGTTTTGATAAAAATGAGGAGACTTTAAATGTTTTAAATAAAAGCAAACTAAATATGTTTAAAGAAAGTGGATTGCTTGAATATAACTTGCCCTCTTTAGATACATAAATTATATTTCCATAGTGTATCTGCATCAGGTATACAATCTGTATTAGGTGATTTAAGTAAGCAGTATATCTCTTTTACAACATGCTTTCTTCTTGGCTAAGAAATGGTGGTTTTTTTTCTGCTTCACAATGGAATTTTATCATACTGAAAGGGTGTCTAAGTAGAGAAAAAGAAATAAAAGGAAATAAAAAGTTGCTTACTATTACTGAATAAATGTCAAAATTCACCTATTCTGCTCTACTTTAACCTGAAAGGAGAAGTGTTGCAAGGTTTTGGAGATAAGACCTGTAAAAGCACAGTGTTAAGACAGCTATATGCTTTACATGGGGTAAGCTCCAGTCAGCTATTTGACTTTTATAATTTTTTCTTACTTTCTTTTAACTAGGGTAGTGGAACTGTTCCAAATTGAGGTTTGGCTTTTTTTTTTTTTTTNCCGTTATACCCTGGCCTGTAGGATGGTGTCGGAGAGGCAATTTACTGTGTATTGTGGACTTATGACTATAGATATTCCAACAAGATGGTCTTTCTTGAAAGGTTAAAGAAGAACACAAAAACTTTTGTTTCTCACAAGATATATTTCCCATTAAAATAATTCTGGTTTGTAATGTTAGGCTATAGCTGATATAAAACTTGTTTGGTTTACAGTTAGAATTGTTCTATTAGACTAGTTATTGAGTGCCCAGGAAAAGAAAACCAAAACCCCTCTCTAAACCCCTCACAGTGTGTGTATATCCTCTGGCATTAGAAATAGGCAGTACAGATGTCTATGTCAGATTAGCCACCTGAGACTATATGTATAGTCATAGGAGTATAAAGGACATCTAGATAGTCTGCTTAAAATGAAATATCTGCATGCTACAAGAGCTTTTCTTTTGAATACTGGATGTCAGGATGATTAGCCTAAATTTAAGTACTAAACACAAAGTAATACATATAACACTTTGCGTGTTATACAAGGAACTTGCACCACAGCACTTTAAAATCTCCTCTGAGTCATATTGAGAGCAAACTGGATTGATTAGCAAGAATAATTTCTCTCAGGCATTTTGCTTTTCTTCTTAAAAATAATTAGTGAATAATCATAGTATTAACTAACTTTGGAAAAATTCCAAAGTGCACAGTGAATCCTTAACATAAAAGGCATTTTTTTTCTTTTAATCATACCCAAAATTGTTTTCAAGAAATCTTTTCCACTGTTTGACTTGTTTAAATTTGTTTCCTTGTCACTGGATTAATGAGTTGGTTTTGGGCAACCTTAAAAACTAGTCTGTTTGAGGAAAGGCAAGAGGTGTCATTCACATTTAAAAGGCTTATTTATTTCACTAGTATAAACCAATGTATGTTATTACTCAGAATCTATTGCATACATGACATACTTCTTAGATATTTGATAGAACAACTGTTATGCTGTGGTCTGTGATGATCTCAGTTATTGTGATTATGCTTGAATGTTTTTGGCGGATTTTATTGCATCACCTGTAATATGTCATAGGATTTTTATTATGGTAATCAAAGATATATTTTACCAAAATGCTATAATCACTTTGATATAATAAAAGATCTTTCAATGTTGAAATCCCTAAGTAGAAGTACTCTAGAAAATTCTGTCCATCATTACTAATTATATAATTACAAATTCACTGCAAAAATGAGATCACAAGACAAATCAATCTGTGACCATCTGCATATTTGGAAACTGCTACAGATATGAGGTGCTCTTTCTGCTGTGATAAATGGATATATCTGGCTTTTCAGACTGCATTGGTTATGGATGAGCTAGAGGTAATGCTCTCCAGAGCAGACCCTAGCTGTGTTTTACAGTTGTGACTAAAACAATGTTGGTAAAACCAGTGTTTTGGCTGTTGCCAGAAAGTCAAGGGCTTCTCCGTTTCTCACTCTACCTCCTCCAGTGAGGTGGCTAGGGTGTGCAAGATGCGGGGAAGGGACACAGTTGGGACAGCTGATCCTAGGTGACAAAGGAATATCCTGTACCACATAATGTGCTCAGAAATAAAAGCTATGAGTAAGGGGGGGGACATGATACATTTATGATTATGACATTTATCTTCCAAAGCAACCACTTATGAGTACTGATGTTCTGCTTCCAAGAAATGCTTGAACACCTACCTGCTGCCTGGGTATAATAAATAAATTCCTTCTTTGCTTTCCTTCCATGCAAGGTTTTTGCTTCACCTGTTAAACTCTGCTTATCTCCACCCACAATTACCTTCCATTTTCTGCCTGTCCTGCAGAAGACAGCAGCAAGTGAGAAGCTCTGTGGGTGGTTTATTCTTGGCTATGGTCAATCCACTACAGAGGCACATCAGCCTGAGGTGAAATTGTTCTTTTAGGGCCTATCCATCTTACAAAAACAAAGATCAGTTTGAAAAATACATTAAGTCTCTTTTTTCTTTTTGTATTTTTCTCAGTTTTATATTCCTTTGGGATCAGTGACAATGATGTAGAAAAGGCTCTCCTATAGTGTTTCTATGAGAATGATTTTTTACCGGATCATTTGAAAATTATGAGAAGTTACTTGTTAGGTTCCAACAACAAAGTTACAAAGGAGTTTAAACTATACATTTCAATGGTAAATGAGGAAGCTACTTTCATCTTACAGAAGGTTGCTTCTCACTATCCCTTTGTAAATAGGTATTTCAAAATAATTTCAAAAGAGAAAAAATTCATTTTCAATATACAGTCTATATCTTAAGCCTCTCAGTAAAACTTGAAGTTGGTATAGACAGGTGCATTGAATTCATCTAAAACAGCCAACCATGCTATTTTCAATACATAGAATACATTAACAAAGATAAGTTGCAGGGGAAAGTCATATGACTGATAACAAATAATTGGATAGTTTGGATCATGGCACAAGGAGTTTCAGATTTCATCTGAGATGTCCTGAAGTCAACTGATGCTCTGACCAGGAAGATGAAGGTGAAGCAACACCTGCAACATCAAGGATCAGTTTGGAATGCTGCTTCTGGAAGATCATGCTTATACTACTCATCAGAGAGAGGTAGGAGCAGCTGCGGAATGCATGGTTGTGGAGGTTCTCTTCACTGTGTAAGAGGATTCCATTTTATCTAGCCAGCAGATAAAAATGCTTTCCTGATTCCTTTTTGTGTACCTGGAAAAAACCCCTTTGCCCAGACCACTGGTACCAAAGGAGCCAAAGATACCTTGTAAAATACGTTATTTTTTACTGTCTTTTTTCCCATTCTCCTGAAGATCTTCTGCAAACAATGTGACTGATCTGGATGTGATAGATGACTCTTCCCTTTCCTGTGCTGGTAAAATTTAAAATTAAGGCCTTTAAAATCAATTTGCTCTTTCTAGGATGCCTACTTTTCTTGATCTCATCAGTTTCACATTGTAATTTTGAGCATTGTAATACTGATAACTTTATTTGATGTATATTTATCTCAGATAGATAGATAGATAGATAGATATTGAGAAGTATATAGGAAGTATAGTATATAGGAAGAATCTACGAGACTTCATCTCCTTTAGAGCAAACACTGAGACACAAAACTCTGCAAAGACTTTTAAACTATTAGTGGAAGGTTTACTTTCTGCTTGAGTCTAATTGTAAGTGTGATTAAGAGCTGAATGTATCTCATGCTGTTATTAATCACAGGAGTAAATCTTATCATTTGTGCCTTAATGTGTAAAAAAAAAGACTCCAGTCTTTCAACATTAATTGCTTAAAGTGCCATGAGCACTTTTGATAAAATGAGGAAAATTTTCTGCTCAGATAATTAAAATAATTTTTTTCTTCTCTGTATGCTTACTATCTGCATATCTACATCTGAACAAGTTGTCCAGAATTTCTGTAGTGGCCAAAAACATAATTCTTGAAGTGCAATTCCTCTCTTTTGTCGTTATGTATTTTCCTTCATACCTCCAACTTCCCCCAGTCCTGTGGGTTTTGTGGACCTCTCTTTTATCTTATATATCCCATAGAGATATGTCCAAGCCATTCTATGAGTTTCTAAATTCATACAATCAAAATACTTTATCCAGATATTCAATTTTGATGTCTGTGCTAAAGAAGCGATGGCTAACATTCTTAGAGATTGTCAGTGATAACTCTGAAGTTTTCCTTCATTTCTGTTGTCTCTCTAGCCAGCCTATCTCCACCCTCAACCTTTCCTTCTTCATGTTCTTCACCAGATTTTGCTTAAGTTCAGAGAGATGTCACTTAAGTTTAAGGCCAAATTACTTTGCTGTCAGATATACTCTTGTTCTTGCCCAGGACAAATGAGAGTTAAAGCAATATTTCATGGATAAAGCATTTCCCACAGATTAGGTAAATGTTAAGAAGAGCAATTTATACAGCAATCTATTTGTTTTGCCATCACAAACTACCTTAACTGCATAGACTAAGAGCATGACTCTTCTTTGATGGGCGATGGGAACAGTGTCATGCTATAGTGATATGCAGAAGGTTAGAGATCTTAGGATCAAATGACTGTTTTCTTTGGCTTAGTTTTGTTTTTAACCTGCCACTTTGAAATTTTTTTTACACACATTTGTATGCTTTTTTCTGTAACATGAAGTTCACTTCATTTTCCAAAGAATCATCAAGAAACCGTAATGTAAAAGGCTGAAGAACAAGAAAGAATTGAATTAATAGTACTGCTGATTTCCCTTGTCACACTGAGCAAGCTGGTAAGTATAATGAGATAAGTGGTAGTAAAAGAAAGCAAGCTAGCTAGGGGTAACATGGCCCAATTTTGTCATATTTCTAGAGAGTATGGAGAGTATGAATTCTTGTCCCTCAATAAATGTTTCCCATATTACTCATTATAATTGTACTAGGAGCTGTAAGTGACTGTATTGGAAACTACAAATAGACAATTAAGAAATGGAAAAAACCCCAAATTTTTCTTTCTATGCATTTTACATATAATATGAAGTTAATTTGATATGAAAATGTCATTAGCTATATTTCCCCTCATTTCTATATATTTCAAAATCAGTTATAGGACAATGAGTTTTTTTATGTTTGACTTCATTATTTCCAACTGCAATCTAGTTATCCAATGAAATTCTCCTAGTAAAAATTAGATATGATATTTAAATATTCTTATCTTACACACTGAATTTCTTAGAAAGATGCACACCTTCACTCCAGTTACATTACTGTTGTGTATTAGGGTCATCATATATGAAAGGCTGAGGAAAATAGTTAAAACCTGAAGAACGATGTCTATACAGTGTAGCATCTAGCTGTAAGTAACCATGGGAAATTATGGCACCGTGCTATTTCTGGTTCTGTGGTTGTTTGCTGCTTGGCTTTCCAGCTCTGTATTAATAATTGTTGGTGTCTTTATTTTCATTACAATAAGCCATTCTGGAACAAATCTGAAACTTACTGCAGTAATACTATTACTTCAGTAGACATTGTATCAGGCATAAAATGTAAACTTCAAAAAAAAAAAAAAGAAAACCAGTGGTAAGGAAATAATGGCACTGTCTCCATGATGTATTTATTTTTCTAATGCAACATTTAAAACAAAGTTTTTGTGTTATTTTTTTTCTTTCATGAAAACTGAATCTGAAAGACAGTGAATATTTTGTTTGTCAGTCATGCTAATATCTAAACTGAGCATAAAAATAAAATACATTTATTTGAGAATTACAATGCAAGGCTGATGAAAGTGAAGAGTATGAACAGTACACCATCTACCATTCTGGATCACATACATTGAATTAAATGCCCTATTTCACTGTTTCAGGAGCTAGCATTTACATGTATAATAATCCAAGTTCATATTATCTTTCGGTTAACAAAGTACTTATAAAAGGTATTTTGACAAACAATTTCTGGTAACATTTGCCAAAAATAACATTTTCCTAGACAGGATACATGAGAAAGAGAGATTTTTAAGTTTAACACATTCACTTTACTAAAATGGTTGTGTATTACCTGTTGAAATCTTGATATGGAAATGAAAAGACTGTCATTTCACTCATAATCCAAAGGGCACAACACTGTGCTAAAATATTGAATCATTTCTTATTTATTTTAATTGTGAAGAAATTATTTGAAATATGTTCAGAGAAGTGGTGACGGATTGACATTGTAGGTAATCTTATTTCCTTTCTGTCAATATCTCAGTTACATTTCCTTATACTTTCTGGAGAGCATGCAGTCCTAAATACTATGTTATTTCTCCTCTGAAGTAAGATAGTTGATCATAGAATCATAGAATCACCAGGTTGGAAGAGACTCACTGGATCATTGAGTCCAAACAATCCTATCAATCCTATCATCTGCTTCCTGTGATAAGCCCATGTGTAAGAATATGCAAGCAATGAGAAATGTCAATTTGGAGGTGTTCTAGATTTTTTTTTTTGCAAGAGGTGAGAATTGTTTTAAAAAAGTCACAAGAAACCTATTTTATGTGAGGTAGTTCATTCAGGTTCAGGAGCAACACACATGGGTGTCAAGGCCATGTGCCAGGCTGCTACTGATTTGAGAACCACAATTATCTCCCCTCTGGCAGGTACCTATGAACTGAGCCTGTATAAAAATTAACAGTACAGCTGTCTAAACCTCATTGTGAAGCCCATCCCTATTTGTGCCATAATTTGGCAACAAACACAGGTGTGATTTTTTGCCTGCCTGGTCAGTGATTTCTATATTTTCCAGTCAGCAATGAGAGGATGTTTTGGTTTCTGCTTACTGGCCCTGCTCAGAGATCAAAGGAGGCTTGCACAGTGTACAGGTGAATTAAATACGTTGCACAAAGTTAAAATAGTGAAAGGACCCAGAGCTGGGTAGTAGCTAATCTTCATATTTAAGACTGAGGAGTGAACTTAGTCTGACCCTGTGCTCCTGTATGTAAAATACTGTCTAGTGATACAGTTCGTTAACTGAATTTCTGAACAGGGTTACAATTTAAATGCACAACACATTTTTTAGCTTCTTAAATTAGATCATGCTTTCTTGCGCTGCTTCCTTTGCTATAACAGTGACTATTTTTTTCAGAGATAAGAGGACTGAATGCAAAAGGAGTAGTGAAATAGCATAGGGACATGGATCCCTGATTGTCATAGGGCCAAGAGAATGAAGGAAAAAGATGACTGGCAATGGAGCATATCAAAAACTCAGACTGCAAAAACCCAAGTTTTTTTCCTTGTGTTTAACTTCTCTGGGGAGGATAATTTGCAAAAAAGAGGAGTTAAAAATCAACATAGATACATTTTAACCATGGTACTCAGTCTTTATGTTTAGCCTTTGGTGTGCAGGTAGCATCAGGTACAACAAAAAATGTTTTCATTTAGAAAAGTATTTTAACTGGATGGAAGAGGAATATTTGATGTGTCTGGGAAGCAAAAGTAGATGCCTCAGAGCAGTGGTTTTAGTGCCCATGGATCCTGAGTTAATTCTACAAAAACATGCAGAATGATGGACTGAGCAGCTGAAGCAAACCCTCAGGGAGGAATAGAGGAAAAACCAGCTGTCAACCTTTAGTGCTTACTTCCCTGAGACGATGTCATTTCTAACTCACTCTGATATAGGTGAAGTTAGAGAGTACTCTGTCTAGTATGATACAAAATCAATAATTGGTTAGAAACTCTTTGTGGATGCTCAAGCAGTTTTCCACAAGCAGAGGTGAGTTGTCAAGAAGGCAAAACATGCCCTGCCATTTAACAGGAACTGGACAGAGATTAAGAAGTAGCCAGTGGTGGGTCATACTTGATTTTCCATTTAATCATCTCAGACTGAAAGAGAAAAGACAAAAAGAAATTCTGAAGCCATAAGCAATTAAAGAAAGGGCTTGCAGTCTCTACAAGGAACCCAGTTCATTATTCCTGTTCTCAAAGAATGATTTTCACCCTAAATATACATATATTTTTCATTTTCCTTGTACTTCACACTACTTCTTACTCTCAAGAAAAGTGTTTTCTTCCTTTCTGTGTACTGTACCACTCTGTATGAGCTAAGCTGTTTGATGTCAGTGGTTATCAGGGCTTCATACTACACTGAAAAGGAAGCTGAGTTATTTTCCAAGGTTCTCTCTAATACTTATTGTGCTTTATAAAATGCCCTTTGGGTCTTGCTTTAACAGTTTGTCCTCTCAAGTAATCTCAGATTCAGTAATCTCAGACTTCAAGATTTGTTGCTCAAAGAATTTTATTGGTGCTTTACCAAACAAATTTTTATGGACTATGGAGTTCCTCTGTTACTGGTTATGTATCTCAAAGAACCTCTGGTTTTAATCAAATTGTCAATTCTGAATTAAAGTGAAAGATATCAGCAGCAAAATTGCTAAAAAGCACTAATTATGTGCTATTGCCTCCTAAAAATTCAGGCATTTTATTTTTATGAATATTCAATTATTTGTTATGAATGTTTGTTCAGAAATAGAAGAACAGTGATTATCACTGTAAATACAAATGAGTGACTAGTGAAAGGAGGTTTTAAACCTTCTAATATCATCTACAGAGATCTTAAATTCTGAATATTATGGAGAAATCTCTTTTCTTTTAAAAAAGGTTCAGGTCCTCCAACAAGGTGACAAAACCGATAAATGTGACCATTCACACAATCTGTGTATTAATAATAAGATTTCTAAGTACACTCTGTTAACTAACTATTGCTTAAACCAACTTTCAAAGAGAATATTAAATGATGTGTTTTCCCTGAGAGCTAACAGAACAAAATTCTTGTTTTGCACTTGTAATAAACCAATCACTTTGCAATACTCTACTTCTATGTGTGGCAAAATGTAAGGAAGGAGAAATTCAAGCCTACAGTTTAAATCCAAGTTTATGTTGGAGTAAGTGCAGTACTTTGTAAGGATGAGTTTCATTTGAAGGCAGACTGAGTGTGATGGGTTTTAGAGAGCTGATTGCACCCAGATGCTGAAGGAATTAGGAGCAGCCTCATTATAAAATATATTTCTTACAGGTTTGGATATAGCTATATAATCTAGACTATTTTATAAGTGGGAGAAGTCAAATCCAGTCAAAATACTTGAGATCTGGCCAAGAATTAGGAAGTGCTCTGGAAGAATGTTAGGGAATTTGAGTGACTGCAGAATGTTGGTGGTACCAGTGTGGACAACACAAGGCTTTAAATCTTAGATTCATGTCTAATGGGGCAAAAAAAAAAACCCCAAACCAAAGCCCCCTACTTTAATTTTCTATGCGCTTAGGATGTTATAAGATTAGATAAAATTGATTAGAGAATTTTAATTAGGAGGTTAATTTGCAATGATGCTTCCCTGACTATTATAAGTCTGTTTGAAAGATTTAAATATAGCATATGCAAATTATTAATGAAGGTTGAGCAAGTCAGTTAACAATGCAACTGGCTGAAGTAGTGGGTACATCAAAATTCTGCATGCTATAAAGATTGATGGAGACAGCATTTCCTTGTGATTTGTACATGTTAAATCTAGGACAATGGACATTTTTTTCCAGGTAGGTTCATTTTTTAATTTCTGCATGTCATTAATCACTGCTATTCATTTATATTTTGCTGCTTGGCTTTGCAAGTCTGCAAACATTCTATTTCAGAACATAGAAAGGGAGTCACCTAGAAGAGGGAAACTCATGTTATTCTTCAAGCTTTGTAAATTCAATGTATTTTTCCTCCTGTTTTATTTTATGTATTTGTTTAACCTGGAGTGTAGTATTCTTGCAAAGACTCAAAGCAATTATATTTATTAACTATAAAGGAAGCTATTTTGGTAGTATTCCAGTCTTTCTTGGGGCAGAAAGCTCTGCAGACCTCTTGAGGAAGAGTCGAGCATGGCTGTAGTGATGTAAGTGGTGTGGGTAAAAAAAGAAGGTTTTACTGTTGCTTATCGCAACTGAACTGAGGCTTTGTCACTTTTGGGATTAGTTCTTTGTCCAATTCCTTTTGACAATTGTTTGCCTATGCAGAGAATAACAGTGTAAGTCTATTACAGGAGTTATTAAAACTTTGTCCAAAGAACACTCTTGTTAAGCAGAGTACTAAAGAAAGCTCTTGTCATTGGTGTTATGGTATTTCTCTGTGAATATTTCTCATGTCAAGAAAAACTTGGCTCTGAAGCAGTGCTATTCTAGATACTTGGGTTCAG
Organism: Piaya cayana; assembly: GCA_013389865.1. Classification (NCBI taxonomy): domain Eukaryota; kingdom Metazoa; phylum Chordata; class Aves; order Cuculiformes; family Coccyzidae; genus Piaya; species Piaya cayana. The sequence continues at coordinate 34,101 of WAAB01010621.1, forward strand.
CTAATAGTTTCAACTAATGAAATTAGTTAATTCCTTCCTGAGGGCCCTTGCTTTTACACTAAGGAGCAATTACTCTTTGCTGAGAAGTACAGCAGTGAGTTCGGACTATAGTGTTTGCTTTTTTTCTTCCCTATGCTGCATCTGGATTGTAATTGCCTAAATTCTGCTTTTGTTCAGGCTTTACTTTACTCAGAATATCTTGTTTACTTTGTTACAACTCTTCTAGGGGACTTCCTGCTTTGGGGATGCATTTGCCAATGCAGTGAATGTTGCTGACATTTCAAAAAGGTGTTCAGCACAGATATGTGTTATCTTTGCTTGCTTAGATAGTTTATCTCTTAATTTAGTTAAACACCAAAATAAGAAGATATTAGATCAAGGCAGGCAGGAGGGTGTCTGATATACTGACAAGTCATTCTTCCTTCACAATTAGAAATCTTACAATTAGTCCTACTCTGTTTGTGTAAGAACAGGAATCTTAAAAGTATTTGGAGTATAATGTGATGACAAATTTGTAACTAGAAAACATAGATATATATTGTGGTGAGGTGCTTGAGCCAACCTGAGATTTATAATTTGTTATCTTTTAACAACTTCTTTCCAAAGGAATGCCTTAACAATTGATCCAAAACTGGAAGTGAAATAGTAATGTGAAATAGGATATTAATTTTTCACAATATTCATGTCACACTGTTCAAATAATTGGTATAAATATTGCAATACCAGTAAAACTTTAGGGGAAGGTAATCCATGGGTTTTCAGTAGGCTGTGAATAAACGCATGGAAATATTTCTTCTGAACTTAACATTGCACTGCTGAATTTTTTTCAGCTTTATTTACTGTCATTCAGTCTCATGTACATATTTAGGTTTAATTATTTATCTGGTCCTGTGGTATTACTTAAGTTCCTGAAAGTGTTCTTGTTCTTCCAATTCACTTTCATTTTGGATAAAAGAGATCTGGTCATTTTCACAGTCTTGGAATGTTATTTTGTACAGTGAGAAGCAGAGCTTACATGGAGAACATCACAAATATGATGATTTTTTTTTTCTCTCTTTAGATAGAAATCCAGACTAAACCAAAAAGTTTCCTAGGTACCTTGCATTCTTTTCTAATTATATTTGTCAATTATCCAGTAGCATCATATGTGATATTGACACTAACAGAGGCTCAGGACCTAAAAAGGAGTGGAACTAGAGGGAAAACACTTTCCTACCCTGAAGAACATAACCACATAATTAGTAGCATACCAGTTTTTCTTTGGCTGTTTCTCTTCTATAATTTGAATGTGTCCTTTCAGCTGACCTACTTCCTCCACTACTTCCACTTCATGCCACCTTCCTTCATTTCCAAATATTTTTCCCTGCAGAGCCTGAGTGAACTTATATAACTAACATATCTCTTCTTGGCTTCCTACTCGCATGTTTCAGCAACACACAGGGAGTAACAAAGCCTTTGTCTACCAGATTGAGAAGTGTCATTCACTTAACCTGTTTTTCCATACTTATGCTGCTGCTGGTATAAGCTCCAAGTATGGATGGGGCTGAGTTCGAAGATTTGGCTGTGAGTATAATAGGGCTAGATGGCCCTCTCAAGTGACTCTGCTCTTTCCCTGTTGCAACTTTGTTGTTAATAATCAGGTCACTCTCTTTGGAATAGAATAAAAGCAATCTAAACAATAAACTGAAAACAGTAGCATTAACTTCTGAAAGCCTGTGAATGCAGAACAGGTTTTCACTGTTAAACATCTGTAGGGACATTAGTTTTTCATATTTCTTCTCATTTTCTTTCCATCTGAAGATTAAATATCTGCCAACTGCTATTTAAATAACATGGGTGAAATCCAAACTCTTGAAAGCAAAATTCCCATTAACAACCATAGAACCAGAGAAGCTGTCACTCTATAAGCACTTCTCGTCCTATGCACTCCCCTTCCTACTAAAACATTCTTTACTCTATTTTCACTTCCTTTCAGACTGTTAATCTCCTCCCTCCAACTGGCTGGTATACTTCAATCAACGTGAATTTTATTTGGTTCACAAACTCAGCTTTGCTCTTTATGTACGTTTTTCACTTTCTCAATGTTACCACTGTTCTGTGTATGGGAAGGAGGAGGGTGGGTTAAAGGAAAGGCTGTGCAAAGGAAGAAGGACATGGGAAGGATATTTCCTGTGATTTGAACCATTCTGTCAACTGGCTTATAAGGCTGTGGTTGGTTTGGAAAATACAGGGAGTATCCTCACTCAGCACAAAGCCTTTTTCAGAAAAAGGCAATGTGTGTAACATTGCAAGCACAAATGAAAAGAAGAACATTCGGAAGCAAATACTTGTTTCAATACAATCTGTCAAAGCCAGCTAGAGATAAGCTTCTGTAAGTGATGAACTCATAAGTAATAGTCACTTGATTTTGTATTTGATTAGCTTACAACAGTGGAAGTATATATCTTTAGACTGAGAGTGTGATCCTGCAGAATGCTTCAGCAAAAGGGAAAATTCAATTTAGCACAGGTATTTGGAAACATTCCAGTCATTTAACTTCAGAAAAACAAACTGACACAACATGTGTATTTCTAAGGGGCTACATAGATTGATCATAGAAAGATCAGTATTTCCTAATGGATGTTTCAAAAATGTGTGACAGAATATCACTGTGATGAAAGCATCCAGGGATACGATCACCTAGCCAGCTTCGAGAAATTTATCGCAGATGGTTCCAGATTAAGACAGATTCCTCTTTTTTCTCTTGCTATGCATATGTCATTCAGACATCTCTCAGAAACATTAGGATATTTTAGCAAAAATCATTGATTAAAAAAAAGTTTGTTTTTTTCTCTTGTTTTTTTTCTCTTTTTTAAAATATGAAAGTTAATTAAGTTTTCAATAGTCTTGCAGCATGCTACCATATCATGTGAGATGCTGGTTTGCTTTTTTAAAAACAAGAGGAAGCTCATTTTAGGTTATGAACTGGAGACTTCTTCTCAGTGTAAGATTGTCACATCAAGTGTGAAAGCAGAGTAAGGTCAGTTCTGTCTCTTTTTCTAGGTTACTCCTGGAAATACTTACAGAAGTCCTGAATTTCCAGAGGCCTGGAAAGCAGACACAGCTTTCTATACCATAAGATCTCATATGTCTCAAATGTTACCTTCCTTATACAGGATTGCCTCCCTTGTAAGATGTCTTAGGAAGGTTGCAGCGAATTTTGCACCCCCTGTAGCAGGGAGGAAGAGAAGAGGAATTCCTTGCTGGTGGCAGGGAGACAACTTCAGTTTCTCTGTTTCTTTGTTTCTTAATAAAAGGGATAAACTAGCATAGAAATCCAGCTTTAGTGTGTATTAGAACTACCAGTAGTCTGTGTACTATGTGATGTACAGTGCCAAATGTCAAGTGAATCTGATAAAGTGATATAGCTCATACTACAGTTTTTAGAGGAGAAAATTGTATCTTTCCATATATTAACTGAAGATTTCATAAATATATGAAGCAACCTGAATTATGCATTCAAGTTGACTCAGAGAAGGTGTAAGAGGGTTAGGAAGTCTGGACACAACAAAATATTTGAACTCGAAAAATAAATAAAATAATACCTTTTTTATTCAAGAAGATGGAAAGGCTTGGATGATAAAATTGTTCCCTCATCTCCCCTCAATCTTCCTGTCTCTCCTTGCAACACAAAAAAAGAATGCTTAGTTTTCTGCTATAGTTCAGCACATATTAGTACCTACAAATCACATGTGTGGGTTGACATTTTGCCATACATTCAAAAATATTAAGAGATTTAGACATTATCTCCTATAAATTCTGGGAACAGTTGTATAAAAAGGGGAGAAACATCAGATGAATCCCTAAGCTGCTTTGCAAAGTCTTGTACAAAGACAGGTGAGTAGAAGTGGTTCAAAATCTGGGACAGAGCAAAGGCTTCATAGAGAGGTAATTTGGTATTTGAAAGGGTCAAGATAAGGGATCAGTCTGATAAACCAGATGACTCTTCAATGCATGGTGCCTCATCTACACCCCATTTGCTGTATAAACTACATACATATCTTATTCTGAGGATGGATTCTGCACCCCTCTCCATACCCAAGTTTCTTTGGCAGTAGTGATTCTTCCAGTAGCAGGAATTCTCCCACCTGAACCTTCTAAAATGTAAAACTAAATTAAATCCATGAGTGACAGGTGGCAGGTTGAGTTGGGGAAGGGTGAAACAGTATGGAGCGGAAGAAATGTTCGTAGAGATTTTACACTGGTTGCTAAGGAAATTGTTCCTTTTCTGTATGTTCAAAGTGTCATTTCTAGCTAGACTGGCATCTAGACATTTGATGGCAGACACGCTGTCATTTTCATCTTATATCCGTCTGTGTAACCCTTGTTTGCTTTCTTCAGAAAAAAATGAAGAAAAAAGATGGGAAAGAAAACACACAGCAAAGACTACTTGGTTTTCTTCGACATGTATGTTTTTGAGTGAGTTGTCATCTCAGTATAGGGGAGAATCTTTGCTGCTTGTTTATCTTTGTCAACAGTTGCCAGACTGTTTCTTTGGCCTTTATTTAACCCTTCTTCTACAATATGTTGCATCTGATTGAGAGATAAATTACTTGCAAATTATGGCTATGGACACTAAAGTCACATAAAAATTGAGTATTAAGCATGATTGCCTCTATATTTAATGTACATATGCAAGTATGCAAGCTCTCTCTGAAAGCAATGAGCTATATGGCAACTGAAGGTAAAATGTGTACACACTAAGATACACTGGAAATCTCTTTGGGTGCTCAGGCTATGAAAATTTAAAGTTTTTGATGGGATTACTGATATCTGAATGTTTGTGGCTCAGTTGTTTGTGACAGTCAAGAAGGCCATCACCACAGAGAAACTGCAGACTGATGACTGTCATCACCATGCTCAAACTGACATCTTTCTAATGATTTGTTTAGTCTTTTCTGATCATCTCATATTTTTCATGGTGGACTGTTTAGGTGAGATTTCTTTTCCTCTTTGAACTTATTGTTAAGAAGTCTGTTTGTCTTAACACTTGAAATGGACATACTAGAATATCCAGGATTATATATTTTGAACTTCATAATGAATATGTATATTCTTAATGTAGTGATTGTCAGGGGCTAGTGGTTTGCTGTGGATTTTGGGCATGCTGCTGAACAGTCTGAGGTAAATGGCAAATCTACAATGCACAGCATTTGTCATTCAATTACTGTTAGATGTTCATACATTTGGCTGGGATTTGTTTAGGGAGAAACTTCTTTAGGTTTCTCTAAAAATCCCAGCCTTTATTAATATTATTCAATATTTCCTTCAGTATCAAAAGCAGCCAGTTTAAAGAAAACACTGACTTGCTAACAGATATTTGAACCTTATCCAGGATCTCTTGATCCTTGGTTTTACCTGGAATAACTGACAGAACTGTGTCTGTGGTTTTAAACAACTCTAAACTGAATTTCTTTGCACATACTTGTATAGTATGCAGTCATGTCCCTGTGAATGTGTCCTGAATGCATCTATACATGTTTTTAAAGTGTGTTGCTTACACAGAGGTTTTAGACCCAGTCAGGAATTTTTTGAGTATGTGCTACTGGCAAGAAACAGTGAGTTGTGAAGCCAAATATTTCCTGAAAATGCAAATGCCTTCAAAGAAACTTGCTGGGAAGGTCTTTCAGGACTAGAAAGATAGAAAATGGAAATGTTCATTTCAGAAATTTGTGCTGCCCATAGCCTAGTGATTTAGGTTGTTTGACGAGATGTAGGAAGCTTGCATTTGTTGTATTGCCCAGTTCGACATTCAGCAAGAACTGAATAATAGCTTCCTGAAACTCAGTTGCCTTACTGCTGAGCTGAAGACTCAGGCTTTGTCTCCTGATGGAGCTCTTCAACCATCAAAGTTTCTGAACAGCCATTAAGATGGTGGGGTTTAGTGTCCTGATGATAATACTAATACGAATAGTAATAATTCTGAGCCAGATTTGACGTTAATTTAGCCCTGAACACCACCTGTCACTCAGTAGCATCAGTTTTCTGCTGCTGAGGACACTTACTAGTTTCTGTGAAAGTCAAGGTCTAGCTCATACTGAATACTATTTAACTCATTAACCACTTCAATGGAGTGTTTTGAAGAACTGCTACCAGTGCAGCTCATGTGAGAGCATGCAAATTTGAGAGCATATGATTTCTTTTTCTAATGCAGTGAAAGTAGTGGCTAGAAAACACATGTTCTACCTTGCTGATTCCTGCCATGGTATAGTCTGTTTTGTGCTAACAGAGGTATGCCCTTTTTCTTGTGGGATTTATCCACAGAAAAAAAATCATAAATGGAAAGAGACAGGAACTAAAATTTTGTGGTGATTAGAATTCTCCTTTGCGTTTTGAATTTGACAGTTCAGTCAGTCTTCTGCATGGCTGACATTTTGTATGTAGTCAGATGTGGAAGCTTTTTTTTGTCTCCCAGGTCTAGCTATATGGAGAGTTCTCTGTATCCTGAATATGATCTTCTTGGACATTTAGTGCTTTTATTAGTCTTCTTCCATTCTTTTAATGTAAGGAGACCTAAATAGTTCCATAGAGAGAAATGAATTGTACAGAAGCCATGACACACTCAAACTGTTCATTATCAATGATCTGAGGACCAGATCTAGCTACTAGTTAGACCAGTATTAGCTTGAGGGGGACTTTGCAAAATGCTACCTGTTGTTTGTTTGTTTGTTTGTTTTAAATCTCAGGATTTGAAAACTTATCTTACCAGCTCATAGCAGTATGTTTGTTAATGTACAACAGGGGTCACATTAAAAGATACAGAACCATGATTCTTTGCCAAGTCCTACACAATTTAAAAGAATGTATATTCTCTGAAAAACTAAACTCTAGTAATATGATTTAATTTCTTACTGGATGGTATCAGAGATCACCATCCATAAATTAACGTTTTGTAATTTATAGACATATAAATATTTGAAACTACCAGTCACGAAGTGTATTTTTGTTTTCATCTCATTGCCTCCTTATGACATAGAAAATTTCTAGGTGCTATTGGAATAATTTTTTTGACTGACTGTCTAATGGTTCATGTCAGTGATCAGGTATAGGATGCGGGATAACAAAGAGATGCAATAGTAAAACAATCTGCAAAATAAATTATGCATTGAGATGTCTGTGTGACTGATTATATATTTACATCATTAAAAAGTTAATGATTTAGCTGTCTTTTTGTTTTTTCAGTACCTGAGTATTTCATTGCTGTTAATAATAAAAGAAAAAAGACACTGTACATCTGCAGAGTTATAGCACTTGTACTTAACAGGACTAGTGAATTGCCAAACCAAACATGCAATTGATGAAACAGTAAGTAATTCATTTTTACATTGCCTGTTGAAAATCTCTAATATGTAGAAGCTGATTCTATAAACACTTAAAACTTTATTTGCATGTTCACATTGGTTAGTTAGGTATGAAAGTAAGCATGTTAACTGCTAATTCAAATCTATTAGTTTCTCAAATGTTTGCTCTCCCTTTTCATTATGACCTGTTTAACCATTTACTTTGTTTTATTTAAAACATAGATTTTTGAGTTCTCAGAGGGAGAGACTTGTTTGTAAGTGCATTAAAAAAGAGACTCTCTGATCTTCTCAGCTGCTTTGCTATTACTGTGTTGTTTATTATTCATGATGTAAATGAAGCAAAGAGTTGACTGAGATAAAAACAGAGATGGAGGAGTCTACTTTGTTTCAGTGGCATTTCTTTTTGTTCGTAACAACAACTTTAAAACTGATGAATTTTGTGACTTCAGTGAAAGTTAAAGGAGATGGAGAATGCAAGTGAATTGATTTTTCCCCCCATTATTGCAAGCAGAATACTTCAACAATGTGTTCAGAAGGAAAGTCAGCAGGAACAGAGCAAAGCTTCTTGGTTTTAGGGTTGAGAATGTTTTCTGTCTTCTGCTGCTTACCCACAAGAGGCAGCAGCTTCACTGTGTCTTGAACCCCAACTGGAATGAAACAGGTTTACAGGAAGGGCTCATAGAAAGACTATAGAATGGAGAAAGGAAAGAATGTTTTGTGTGAAGCAGAAAACAGGGACTTGTCTGGAGGAGGTCCTAGGGAACAGTAGTGAACTGAGAAGCATCATTGTGTGTGTTGGACAGGAACATCCCACTGCAGATCCAGAGGAATAATGCTGTGGGAGAAGCACAGGTGCCAAAAAGTATAGAGGAACTGGAGAGTGAAAAGTAGCAGATGTATCTCAGAAATTAACCATGTACCCTAGCGTCCATGGACATGTACTTTTTCTTGCCTTACCCTTGGATATGTAGGCATTTGTCTCAAATCTGGATTTCTTTGATAAAATCTAGGATTTGCAGGAATATGCCCACCTACTTGATATCACCCATGTCCTAGATTCCTGAGCACTGATATTTTGCAGAACAACCCTATTGTTCTTGCATAAGCCCTGACCAGCACCACATCCAACATACTGTGCAGACAGGTTATGCATGGACAACAAATCTGATGTATAGAGTAGAATTACTCTACTGCATGTGTTCATACCTACTTATCCAGAAAATCATGAGCAGAAATACAGTAACCCATGGACTCAATATAGTTCATGAGGATGAATGAGAGGTTCAAAGGCAGAGAAGAGCACTATCAGTGGATTTGATAGCTGGAACCTGAAGGATGGGTCAATGTACAAAGAAAAGTAGCCTGAAGATGTATGGGAGGGAGTACAAGTATATTGATAGGAAGGAGACCAGAGGGCTTTCACAGCAAAGTGCTGCAAGGGTTGAGTATGTCAGAAATTGAGCTACAGGTATAGTGCTTGTCAGCCAGCTCTTACTAGAAGACATTTTCTGATAACAGTTTGTTTAAGCCTGAAAATAAATACAAGAGGCTGCCAGTGATTTTACCAGAAAAATCAAAAGCAAAAAAAAAAACCCAACAAACACAAACCAAATGAAAACAAGAAGGAAAAAAGTTATAAATAATAATAAAAATCCTTAAATCTAGCTCTACAAAGTAATGCATTCCAGGAGAAGTGTTTCCAAATTTGACTTTAACTATTAAAAATGTTTTCTTCTTGAAATATTTTTTATACTATGAGATACTGGCATGGGTTGTCCAGAGAAGTTGGGGATGCCTGAAGGTGTTTAAAGCCATGATCTGTGCAAGCTGACATGGAGGGGCTGGAGCACTTCCAGAGAAGGGCAAAGAACCTTGTGAAGGGCCTAGAACATAAGCGTTATGGGTAGTACCTGAGGCAACAGAAACTGTTTAGTCTGGAGAAGAAAAGACTGAGCGGAGACCTTATCACTCTTTACAACTGCCTGAAAGGAGGTTGTAATGAGGTGGATGTTGGTTTCATTTCTCTAATAACAAGTGGTAGGATGAGAGAAAGTTATCTCAAGTTGTGTCAGTGGAAGTTTAGATTGAGTATAAGGAAACATTTCTTCACAGAAAGGGTTATCAAGCACTGGAACATACTACTCAGGGAAGTGGTTGACTCATCATCCATACTTAGAAGGCACATAAACGTGGAGCTTAAGGACATAATTTAGTTGTCAACTTGTCAGTGCTAGGCTTACACTTTGACTCAATGATCTTAAAGGTCTTTTCCAACCTAAATTGTTCTATGATTCTGTGAAAATATTATGTAAGGAAACTGTGATTTCTCTTTTGATCCCATGTCAGTAAGAAGCACCAAACACTGAGCACTATAGCTTTCAAATCTGTAACCCCATAGCCCTGAAAAGCAATATTGCCTTTGCTGGTAGCAGACCATTGCCTTTCCATTGCACTAGCAAGGCCCCAGTTGTTAAGCTTTGTCTGAGATTTGCAGTTTTGTATTCCTTTATTTGACCAGTTATATGTGGCTAATTTCTTTGGGGGTTTTTGGCTTACTTGTTTCCTGTTTTGGTTTTTGTGTTTGCTTTCTTTTTTCCTTTTTCTTTTTTTTTTCTTTTTT